>CM061348.1:30382756-30627756 GCA_030867105.1 Liasis olivaceus | reverse complement strand
AAATTCCTTTCCCACCTTGCAACTTATAATGAACAAGGTCTGAAATTGAAGAGGAATGAGTGGATGGTGCCAGTGCATTTATCGCCATCACTTCACCCACTTGGGCTCTCATATTTTCTGACAAGATTATTTGGCTATTCTACATATCATCATCAACTGTTGATGATATGTTTCATGTCATCATGCCATTGTTTCATGTGAGTTTCCTTGCCAGAACACCAGGTTCTTAATTTAATTCTATTTCATTTTATCTGCAGCCAGCATGTACTTTGGATGGCCAGAGAGCTAAAGTCATAATCTCCATGGATTTGGGGTTCCCTAAAAGCCTTATTCAATATGTGGGGAGGGAAGGGAAACAACACAGAAGAAAAGGGATTCCTTTCCATCAGTTCCAGGCAGTGGTAAAGCAGCTTTATTGATTAGGAGTAGGGCAGGAGGCCTCATATCACTGACTCCCACACTCACCTGCCTTTCATGAACAGTAAATAAAAATTGGTGGCAAAATATCCCGTCATTGGACCTTGGGTCAACTCTTACTTGGAAATCAGTGGCAAGCCACACTACCATAGTTCAGCAGCAAATGATGAGACTTTGGGAGCATTGGGGTAGAGGCTCCATTTAGGACAGATTGTTCACCCCTTCCCTAAAGCTTGGGCATACCCACCCTGTCAATATTTTGGAAGCAGATTTTCCCCTAAATTGTCAGATGACTTAGACAGAAATAAAAGTGAAAAATAATGCATGTGGTTTCAGAAAATACATTATCTCTACCATTGCTTTTGTATAAATAATTATTAACACTAAAGTTTGAGGGAAGTTGCTTGAAAATTACTGTAATATAATGATATAATTTTTTTGCAGCCACCTTGAAGAAGAGAATTTCCTTTTACTTGTTTATATTTTTTCAAATATAATAATGTGTCAATCAGTATATTTTCAAGGAACAATAGAGAAAGAAAAAAATAATTGTGCTGTAGTTTTTGTACACTCTTTTAAGGGAGAATGCTTATATTAAAGCACTTGCATTCCCCCAAACCACTGAATCTGTTCATTAATATCAGCTGGAGAGGACTTTCTCTGCCCAGGGTGACGCATCCACATGGTCTTCTTTTAGATGACATTGAAGACATGCCTGATCACTCAAATATTTATAGGATAACAGTATTGCAGTCCAGAAGCAGATTGTCTTTTAGATTGCATGTTATATTATTTTTCTTTCTTAAAATGAACCCTGTTTTAATATTTGTATTTATTACTTTTAGGGATTTTTAAAGTCTTTTTCTCTTGTAAACCTCTTGGATGGAAGAATGGTATAGAAATAAATAGTAATCCAGGTAGCAAAATTGCATCTCCCTCTCATGTTCCTGGTTCAATTCAGTTATCACATCTTTGTTCCTACAATCCTAGTAACCCTTTTGGAAATAATATTTGGCTGTGTCTCTTCTCAAAGCTACATTTCTGTGACTTTAGTCCAAGTCCATATAGTTTCTCAATCTTTCAGAATGAAAAATCCTTCAAGATTTAACCATGTGTTAAATTTAAGAATGCTGAGGTTTCTCACATTCACATTCATACAAAAACTGTCCTGAAAATATCTTTTATCAGCAGTTGGACCTTTAAAGTCCTAAGCGAATTGAAATAGGGCGGTGTTTTGGTGTCCAAGATCCAAATGTTCTGAGAGAGGAAGGTTAGTTCTTCCCTTACCAGCAGTGTCTTTTCTCTGTAGTCTAAGGGTGCTTCCTCAGAACCCTCTGGCCCCAGTTCAGAAATATCCTACAGTCGGTTTTTAGAGGACATGTCCTCATAACACAACCTTTTTTTCATCCCCAGTACATTGTGAAAGCAGCCTAAATTTGTTCTTAGCTCTTTCAGTCTTAAAGTAGTGTTTTCTGCCTTCTCCCAACACAAGTTTTGGCATATGAATGCTCCATAATGCCTCATTCACAATCTTGATGATGACACCAGTTATACCCCTTGGAATAGCCTTCCCTTAGAGGTTAGATCAATGGCAACCTTGGCTTCCTTTTGAAAGGCAATCAAGGCAAAGATTTTCTGCAGGCCCTGTGAAACCTGATACTGCCTTATTGTGGTGGGTGCTATTTGATTTATGATTCTATAATGCTATGATAGTGGAAATGATGGTATAATTGATTGGAGCTTTCGCTGTGTTTTTATTGTGGTTCATGTGGACATGCTTCATGTTTTTTATGGTTGTAAAACTGCCAAGAGCCTGCCTATGGAATGCCTGATCTACATTTTGTAAAGCACCATTCTGGCATTATGTGGGTTCCTTATATACAGTGAAATACCTGCCTTCTGGAAGATAGACCTGGTATTAAACATGTGTTCCGTGGTCTTTCAAAATACCAGTAGACCTATCTGTTAAAAAAAGTATGGTGCTGCTGATCAGTTTAAACTGGAAAGAGATATATTATTGGTTCTGTTCCAAATAAGAACAAAGGTTTCATGCTACTTCTGTCCACAAGATTTTTGCATGGCCATGCTTTCTACTGTTTTCTTTTTTACAGGGGTGTCTAAAAATAGCCCAATTGACAGAATGGTAGGGCAGAAATAGGCCAAGTAGGTTACCAGCATGGAGCCCCTCCATAGTGGTCACTTAAGCAATTCACATTATGCTAGCATACTGTTTTACTGACTTGAGGATTAGAGGAATGTACATTAACATAGCCATGAGGAAGAACACTAAGAGTAGCAACTAATTTGTTCCCTCCATGGCACATTTGTCTCTTGAGCCTCAGGTTCTCATGCTTGAAATAAGTAAATTTAGGATTTTGTCCCAATATGTATTATAAACTCTTGAACAATAATTGTCATAATGATGCCCATACCGCATTAGGATAAAGGCAGCAAGGTAAGACTACCATATATAATCAGTGAAATACATCCTCTTAATGGTGAAGGCCATTCTGTTTGTTTACTAAACAAACAGAACAGTTTTGCACAAGGAAGTCATTCTCTGATCCCCAAAAGCCTTGACAACCTTATATGTAGAAAAGTATGAATCCTTATATAGGATGTGACACACAATGTAATTCCTGCGATAAAGGTCCCCTGATATCATTTTAATCAACTTATGACTTAGTTTCATATCATAGTTGAAGACTTGTTCTTTACCTGTTATGCTCCTCCAATCTTGTAGAATGACTCACGGCTTTTCTTGCTGTCACAATATAACAGTCTTTACAGGAGAAAAAAACATGAGTGTTGTAACATGTCAAGATTAAAGAAATATTATGGCAAAAACTTTTGGGGACCATAGTCTTCATGTATGAGGTATTATCAGGAACAAATACACACATGCACTCATGCACAAACTGAAGCAGAAGAGGAATCAAAGAGGTCAGTGGGTAATAAGTTGCAAGAGGTGGATTTCAGATACTAATAATTATGTAATGATAGTATTCACTCAGAAATTAGTTGTTAGGTATGACATAGATGTTCTTATGATTGAGAGATCAAGGAGGGCCAGGGCACATGAATGACTACCATCCCCAGTTCTCCAGAGGTCATCCATAAATGTGGTCAATGCCATTTCAGTGTTATACCCAGGCCTGAGTCCTGACTAAAGTGGGTCAAGATACTGTAATCCATTTCCTTCAGAGTTTTCTGAAGCTGGAACCTTGTCCAAAACTTACCTTAAAAAAGAAAAGTTGGAAATTGGATTAGAATTGCCCAATGTTGTCAGGCCTAGCATTGATTTCTTAAGGAAGGGATGGACCACTGTCTTCTTAAGTGCAGGTGGGACAACTGCCTCGCTCAGAGATGAATTATATACTCTGCCTGGACCCAACCACTTTTCACCTCCCAGGCAGCCTTGACAAGCCATGCGGGACACTGATCTAAAAGACAGGTGGCCAAGCTCACAATTAAAAGGGTTCTCACCACTTCATTGGGACTAACAGGCCCAAACTGTTTATGCAACATGCTAACCAGTGATAGGCCATTTTCCCATTGGTTTGCCAGATAACATGTGAGTTGGGCTGAGAGAGAGTGACTGGCCCAAGGTCACCCAGCTGGCTTTCATGCCTAAGGTGGGACTAGAACTCACCATCTCCTGCTTTCTAGCCTGGAGCCTTCACCATTAAATCAAATTGGCTCTCCTTTAGCTTGCTTGTATAGGAATGAATTACTTTTAAAGAGAAATCCACTTCTGCATGTTGTTGTTGTTATTGTTTTAATCAGTGTCTGAATTGTGATTCCTTTATAGGAAGATTCCTGTCTTTTGCTTAAAATGTAGTTTTATCCCACTGGCAGAAATGCCAGATAAACATTATTTTAATGGCAGTTAAAAGCTCTCCATGCCAGCAGATCTACTTATGAGTAAAAATGAAAGGAGTTCTTTACTTATCAGTAGTTCTGCTAGCTGAGACAACTCTATTCTCTTGATTTAAATTAAGCCTTCCTAGTCAAAAGATCTGCAATTGATGAAGGGCCGCACCAGCTCTATTGTCTGAAGAGCTCTTTATTTTGAGAGGAAGGTTGGAGCCGTTCCAGTCACAGATCTACCCATTTATACAGAGCTTAATCTGCTGCTTCATGTTGTAGAATGGGCACTTGCTCACAAATCGGTTTGTCTGTTTACAAGAGTAAACTCCTTAACCTGCAAAAAGTAGAAGCAGAATATTGCAGGGGAGGGACTCTTAACACCATTGATGAGGCATGTCCTAATAGCTTCTCTTGAAGAGTGACCTCCCCTAACTACAGTACTCTATTCTGAGTGGTTATTGACTTCTGCTGAGGGCTAAGTCAAATTATACTGGAGCTAGAGGTTCTAATATATTGGGCTTGCTGTATGATTCTGACCTGTTCTCTGGTTCTGGTTCATTTTTGGTTCTGAGTGCTGCCCATGTCCTAGTTGTGATAGAGGGTTATCATTCTTTGGGTGGCGGGCAGGGGGGATTAAGACTGACTAATGTACGTGTACCTGGGCTGTATTTGTGAGTTAACTTGCGTGGCAAAATGTTGCGTTTGTGGACATTAGGTTTGTTTAGTTGTATGCTGAGAATTTCCATTTCCATTTTGAGATCACATTTTCAGGTAGAATTAAATCTCAGGTTAAAGATTGCAGTTCCTCGTCCCCCACCCAAGACAGTCACTTAGCATCTGGATGTTAGCCAAGTTAGCATGCCATTTAGCACGTCAGGATAAGAACTGTGCCCTTTGTTAAGACATATTCATATTATGTAATACTCTACTTTTTTGTTCTCCCTGTGTACTCGGGAATTTTTAAGCATGTTGAAGTCATTTCTTTTCAACACTGAAATACTTTAATTCTGTTTTAGCAGAACTTACCTATAAGAGTGATGTTTTGTGTTTAATTCATGATGCATTGTGAGTGTGAGCAAAAACGTACATGTATAAAAGCATCTGGTTCCATTTGCTGAAATAAGCAATTAAGGGCATTGAAAAAATGTACCACAATGGGTCTGGGTGAAATTCCAACAGGAAAAATCTTCTAAGCAGAGATTCTCTGCTCAGAGTTGGAAATTGGGACATTTCCTGAAGGCTTCAAATTTTCCTGTCATTCTGCATCCACTCACAAAGTATGCTTTGACAGGGTTTACCTTTCTTTCCTAGACTTCTATTTTTAAAGCCTGACTTTCAGAGCAGGAGAAGAGATGATTTGAACTCATAGCAGTCAGTGGCAAGGAAGAAACAAACATTTTTATTACATGTTTGTTCTTCCACCTGTTTTATATTATATAGTCAATTTTAATTCTAGCAGATAAAAATCAGCTTGGCGTGCAGGTTTAAAATCAAAGGCAATATCAGTTGTTTATTACAACAATTTGAATCTACTTTCCAAAATAATCCAAAGCAGATTACAAGTAATATTAATACAAATATTAATATCAAAATACAAGAAATACAATTTCGTGAACCTCCAAAAAAACCATAATTCTTTTCCCAGAGGAATTGGTGGCATTGACTCTGTTGAGAGTGGACAGAAGAGTCCAGTAGGGCTGGGCACACTTCAAAAAATGATTTGGAAGTAGTCCTTCAGACATTGTGCAAAAGGTTGCTTAGTGAATAGGAAAGAGAGTTCATACAAAATCCAAAGCACTTCTGAATTATTTTGGAGTATGCCCAGCCCTAGAGTTCAGCTAAGCAGAATTATGTGGTGGCTGTTGTTTCTTTTCTTTGTCTTAAGTATGATATTACATTATCGTTCAGGGTATAATTAGGTTCGCAGATGAATAAATATAACATCCACTGAATTTAAATAGTGGCACGTCTGCATGATATCAGTGAGAACATTTACTGGTAAGAATATCTGTCATGGACGATGTTTAATAGTATTTAAAACAGCTTTCTTACATTGTGGTCCACAAAAGTTCTCAGTGACAATGTAACAGTCTGTAGAAAGAAACATGTGGGAACTGTTGACCTAGATTTACAGAAGATGCTAAACCATAATGTGGTTGGGTTGGTTTTGGTCTAGCATGTTGTATAAATCCAGCCAATTGTGGTTCCTTCAGAAAAATGGTTAAATAAGCCAAGCTTAGTGTAGTAGTATGAACTCAACAATATGGCCAAATGGCTATGTTCACATATTGCAGTTAACAGTAATTGGTTTAATATAATTTGTTGAAGAAAACCACAGTTGATTACATTCACATACAGTTATGTGAAAAAGTAAGTATACCCCATGTACAGTTTTTTCTTTTTTAAAATATGTGGACATATCAATATTTTATCTTCATTCAAATAGTGTATAAATATGATGGCAATATAATTGAACAAAAAACTATGAACAATTGGCTTTGCAATCATTTATTCAACAAAAAATTAGCAGATATGCCATTTCCTTCTGTGGAAAAAGTAAGTTCACCCTTAATAAGTGCCCGTAGAGTCACAGTTCCTGTGAGAACAGCAAGTGAAAGTTGTGGCAAAAGAGTCTTCATCCAGCTTCAGCTGGGGCACCAGTTATGGCCTTACTTGGATCAAGTTGTCCTTGCAGCGCTGTTTTACATCTTTATTACCAAAGAACTGGACTGTTGCAACGAACTCTATATGCCATAAGGTTGCATCTGGTGCAGACTGTAGGACTCAGGCTGCTAATTGCAGAAACCAATTAAATCTAATCTGAGGTTGCTGCACTGGCTTCTGGGGCCAATTGAAAGTGCTGATTATCCCCCATAAAGCCCCATCTATCCAGGACTGCCTCACTAGGCATGAAGCTACCTATTCAGTCCAATAATTTAAAGAAGCCCTACTGAAAATCTCACCACCTTGAGAGGTCCATAGGATATGACTGTGATGTTGGGTCTTCTCAAGAATAGCTCGAACACTCTGGAATATGCTGCCTGCAGAAGTATAGCTGGACCTGACTCTGCTTTTGTTTAGGAAAGTCCTGAAAACTGTTATTGCAACAAGCCTTTGGTCCATAACGTGTGTTGAGTGACTGCTGGTTATTTTTATGTCAGTTTTATTTTATTTTTTTCTCATATTCTCATGAGTGTTCAACATTCTCAGAGTCCTAGCGCTTGGGAATGAATGAATGAATGAATGAATGAATGAATGAATGAACGAACGAACGAACGAACGAACAGTCACACATTGAACAGTCTCTTTGACCTCTCTATCCAGATCCACTATGCTCTTTCACAAATGCCAGTGAATTAAACATTTACAAAATCTATTTCCCTAATGGGTACTAGCCATTTTGATTTGGAGGCTACTTTTAGCAAGGAATATTGCCACACGGAGAGTCAAAACTTTGGCTAAGATTGTACTTGTTTGGAAAGAAAACATTTGGTTTAGAATGATTAGTTGCTTAGCTTTTCTGAAAATATGTAGTTGTAGGTGTGTGGGATTATGAAAAGAAAATATGTCTTTTTGTGTTCTTATCAATTAAAAATTATTTCACCCCAGTGTATTTCATTCTTTATTTGGTTTGGATTAGGCTCTGGAGGTTGGACTACTGTTACTAAAACTGTTAACCAGTGAAAGGGGTTATAAAGTGGCCACTTCACCAGTTACGTACAGCAGTTCATGTAGGCTGCGGCTAACTCATTAGTTTGTAATAACTTGGTCACTGTAGAGTAAATTGGCTTTGCAGAAGCAACATATAGGTGAAAGGTTTTATATTCCAGATCAGCTTCCTAAGCCATTTTATGCTACACATAAAAGATATTTGTCATATGTTTGTTATATTTGGTATCTTGGGGAAAAAAACCCAGAAATCTATTTGTGTATTTTTCCCCCCCAATGAGGAAAAACTATGCAACATTTTTAAAAAATTAAACATTTATGTAAATAAAATTATATTTTTATTTATCACAACAAGACTTCTTATTTAGAAGAAATCAGTATCTGATGTATTAAAAGCAAGACTGAATTTGTTCTTGTATACTATCTTTCATCCTTCAACTATTTTTTTCCCTTGATCTATAACTGCAGAATAGTAAACAAGAGCTAATCCTTAGCAACAACCTGGAAAGTTAATGATTTTCCCCGGATCTTGTAATAAATTCAGGCACTCCAAATTTGATATACTTTACAAATTATTTGCAAGACTAATAGGAAGGGATTTCTAATTAGAATGCAGAGGAAATAAATATTTGTTTGTATTCACTTTGTAATATAATTGTGCCACACTTCTAGTTAAAGGTGCTTGAAAAAATAAAAATTGTTCCTTTTCCACTTTGTGCCTACATTTTGGTTAAATTATCGTATACTTTTTTTTCTATAAGAATCAGTGTTGTTCTAGACACTTCAAGGTGCATCTGCAGTAGTCTAAATTTTTTTGTAATTTTCTTAGTTGATTGTCTTTTACTGCACAAGTGATTTTCAACTAGGACATATCCTTAGTTTTGTGCTATAGAACTGAGAAATTCTACAGCTTGTACAGCACTCAGAATAAAAAATATATATCGCAAAGTAATGTTTGTTTAAAATCCATCTTCACTATTTGTATTGTAGATCCTCTTAAAAATATTTGTTATTTTGTATTTCTTCAGGAAATGTTTTCATAAGCTTAAAGTACATAAGCCATACATATTTGATTTCTGCAATTCTAAAAATGCTATGATTTTAACACAGTAAAGATGTGGCAAGTGACATATGCAAAAGATAGTTTACATATAGCCTTTCCAGCACTGAAATATTTTAATTCAGTGTTCTAGTGATTTAATATTGTGCTCAGCATTGCCACAAAGGTATTGTTATAGGAAGCGATACAGCCTATGAAACATTACCCATTAGGAAGATACCATGTCTTTAAATTATGGCAATTTCTTAAGATTTTAAAACAAAATGAGCTCTTAGGAATGTGATTAATAGCAGGGAGATGAGGATAACACTGGGTCATCTGTGGCACTCCATTACAAAAAGGGTTGAGCTAATAAAGGCATCCATCTATTTGACCAATAAAGCATTTGAATGATATCCTTGTAGTTTTTATCATATAGTACTTACTTTTCACTGAAGAAACTGATTTTACATGCCTGCAAAGAATCAAGAAGAAATTCAGTTGTAATTTGTAGATATTTTAATGCTGAAATAATAGGCTCGACATGCAACATTATGCACTAGATTTCAAATTTGTGCCTTTTGAATTTAAACATTCTGAGAATAGAATGCTTGTCTCTAGGTATTTTGGTAATTTTAGTAGTAAATTACCAAGACTCCTGGGGTAAACTGTGTTGTAAAATAGAGAAGAAATAGAAGATAGAGCTATACAAGCACCACTGGCCATACGAAGTGCTTGTTCTCAAAGCATGAAAGGAACTACATCATCTGGAAGACTTTCTCCAGTTGTCTGCGTGAGGGTGTGTATACACAGGCTGTGTTCCTGCTGGGATTGCCAGTTCAGTTAAGTGTCTGTGCATGGATATACCCAGAGAGACGAATGAGAAAAGCCTTTAAAGGATCCAGGCTGAACCTTCTGGAGGCACTGAATTGCATCTCTAGAAAGAGCTTAGCCAAAATCACCGAAGACCTATCGCGTGGGGATTTCAGAATAGACCTTTTGATTTCTTCTGCTCTCCCTATCCAACAGCAGGGCCAATGGAATATGCAGCATGAATAAGCTTTAATACTGCTCTCCCTTCCCAACATTTTTTCAATAATTATATTATTGAATGAATATATATCTGTATATCTATAGATATGGATACGGATATGGTTCGGGTTGTTAGGGGAAGTTTTCTTTCTTATGCCTTACTTTTGGGGGGCTTGGATGTAATCTAATCACAATATATAGGCCTGCTATTGTCATGTTTATTTTCTGCAACACCACCTCAGTGTAATTAAAAATGATCATGTAATTGTTTCTAATTAAGTTTTGATTAAGTCCAGATATCATTTTCTGTCCCTTGTGTCAGTTTTATCATTACTAAATATGCTATGTGTTAGCTCACATCCACAGTGATATAGTCAGAACATTGATCCATTTAATCAGAATTATCATCATGATAATGATTGGCAGGGGTTTTCCATGGTTTCAGGCAGGAGTTTTTCCAACTGTATCTGAAGGAACTGGGGATTAAACCTTAAAAATATGCACTTTCTTTACATGCAGCATTAATTAATACGTGTACGTGTAACAGAAAGAAAGGAGTTTTTCAATGCTATTGTACGTGTACCACGAGAGCCAGTTTGGTGTAGTGGTTAAAGACATTGAACTAGAAACTGGGAGTCTATGAGTTCTACTCCGCCTTAGATACAAAGCCAATTGGGTGACTCAGAAGATTGGAGGACAGCAAATGTTTCTTCAACAGACGAAAAAAGATGGACCTGTGAAGAACAGACCTATCAGTTTGTTGTCTATAGTGGACAAGCTCCTCAAGCATATTATTAAACAGCACATTTGTGAGCACTTGGATAGGAACACAACAGTTAACAGGAGTCAGCATGTGTTTGGCACAAAGAAGTCATGCCAGGCTAACCTTATCTCCTTTTTTGACAGAGTTACTAGCTTAATAAATTGGGGAAATCAGTAAACATAGTGTACCTTGACATAGACAAAGTTTTTCATGATATCTTCATTAATAAATGGTAAAATAAGAGCTAGATGATGCAACTGTTAGAGGTTAATTGGCTGAATGGGCCATACCAAGAGAGTATTCATAAATATTTCCACATCTGCTTGGTGATTATTATAGAGTGAAGTGCCACAGGCTCTGCCCCAAGCCATGTGTTCTTCAATGTTTTTGTTAATGACCTGGAGTGATGATCAGATTTACAGATGATACAAAACCAGTATGAATGGATAATACTTTAGAAGAGGAAGATAATGTTCATAAAGATTTAGACAGGTTTTATCAATGAACCAGATGAATGGGAAGAAAGGCAAAGTCTTGTACCCAGGGAGAAAACATTCAAAGCACAAGTATAAAATAGAAGAGTTTTAGCCTGGCAATATATGTTGTTTAGCCTGGCAGTATATATGTTCTAGATCTGGTTGTTCAAGTAGATTGCGTTGAAAATGAGCCAACAGTGTAATTCAGCAGTTAAAAAGGCACACAGAGGCACACAGAGTCCAGATCACAGGAAGTAATCTTCCCACTGTATTCCATCTTGGTCAGGCCCCATTTGGAATATTGTATTAAGTTGTGGGCATTGCAGACTAGAAAGGACTTTGACAAACTGGAATTCTGAGGAGAGCTACCAAGAAGGTGATAGGACTGGAATCCAAGTCTTATGAGAAATGGTTAAAAGTACTGGAAATGTTTAGTCTGCAGAAGAGAATTGAAGGGGGTATGATAGCAGTCTTCAGATATCTAAAGGGTTGTCATATAAAGGTGGAAATGGATTTGATCTCTGTTATCCCAGAGAGTAGAATCAGAACCAGTGTGAGTTAAAATTATATTCAAGTTAGATATTAAGAAAAAGTTCCTAATTTATTTAAAAGAATTGTATGGTTGCCCATCTTAGAATACAACTCTGGGCAGCTCACAACAACAATAAAGCCTGGAACTATAAAAAACCCATAAAACCATAAAACAACTAATGGTAACATCTAGTAGAACAGGTTGTGCATGAAGCGGTTATGTTCCTTTTCATTGGATAATTTCAAAGAGCGACTAGATAGCCAACTGTCTGAAATGCTTTAGGAGAACCTGCACCAAGCAGGAGATTGGAGAAGATATCTCTGAGGTCCCTTCCAGTTCTAAGCTTCTGCACTCTGGTGCACATGCACCTAAACACATATTATGAAAAGGGAAAAAAGTTTGTTTCTTTCAAAAACACATCATATGGATCAGTAATATCTTGACTGGAATACTGATAGCCCAGAGCTAACATATAGTTAGAAAATGGAAATGTTGTATGCCAGGAAAACTTGAGTATTCTTGAAAATGGTGGAGCTACAAGAGAGATGGTTAGCTTCAGACAAGGAAAGCAAATATCTATTAAAGTTGGGTGTAATGGAGAAGTCCATAATGCATTGGTGACCACAGATGCCATTTTGCTATCCATGTGCTAACATACTGTCAAATCCGAAACAGCCAAAACAGAATTATATCTGAACAGAGGAAACTGAATGTTTGAGTTCCTCTTTAGCATAGATTCATATGTCAGTAGCATTCAGTCTGGAAGGTGGTCTGTTAGCAAGAAACTGGTATCAATCAAAGCTTAGTCTGATTAGATTTATTTGGACTATAATCCTTAGAAATATGCATTTTCCTGCCTTCACTGCTGAGTAACCCAATATTTCAGGTATGAAACAAAGATTTTTTTTCAAAGTCAGGCAGGTTGTGGTAACTGAGCACTGTCCAAATGTTTTAGAACATTGTTGTGCAATATCTTCATAACTGATGCTGTTTGGTGCATCTTGATTAGCTTCTTTATAGGCACTTGGCACTAGCATGCTTTGGAGAAGCTTCAGAATACAGGGTAAGATCTTGCCTGTAACTCTTACATTTCTGCATTGATGTTTTCGACTGAGAAAGGGTTGTAACTTAATTTTGGACAGAACATGATTTCTAGAAGACATGTTTATATATTTATTTGTTCCATTTGTAAAGCCTCCCACTTGCCAGATGACTGTATCAACATGTGGTTGGGTTGGCCTAGTTGCCCAATCAGACACATTGTGCTCTGGCTAAAATGCAGTTCAGAAGTGTACCTTTGACCAGAGAGTGCGAGGGACCTTCTCGACTGCCCATGGTAACCCTTGGTCAGCACACTTAAAATCTAAAAGGATCTGCGGTTTCCTACCGCCTTCATAGAATGTAAGAGTATAGTTTTAATTTTTATCTCTCACTTTAGCGCACATGCCATTGTCTGTGCTGAACTTCTGTATGAGTTGACAAGTTTATGTGTAGTTCATAATATTCACAGCGACATTTATTTTAGTAGCATTGAAAACATTCTAATTAATTACTGTTAGTAACTGACAGAAACAGGCCTGTGAGAAAAAGTGATTTAAGATAGTGCTTTCTCTTTTTCACAGCTGTATGGAATGTATTTCTGCATAAAGATACCTATAACAATGGATAGCTGCGTTCTTGTTGCCTTGCCCCATTCTCGTAAAGCAGTTCTTTTATATCCACTTTGAGATGGGGGAGAGGGAGTTAAAACAAACATGCACATTTTTACACAAGCATTCTTGAATGGGTTGCATACTTGTAAGTTGATGTAGCTGATCTTCCAGTTAGTGCAATAA
Source organism: Liasis olivaceus (assembly GCA_030867105.1). Lineage (NCBI taxonomy): Eukaryota > Metazoa > Chordata > Lepidosauria > Squamata > Pythonidae > Liasis > Liasis olivaceus. Next base: position 30,614,123 of record CM061348.1, on the reverse strand, counting down.
CAAAAGAGCCCAACTTACTCTCAGTGACTGCATCTCGTTTAGAGGCACCTGGTGCTGTATAAACGAGTTGCCATTGTTCCAAGTGGTGGTCGGCCTCGGATGCATGTAACATGCAACCTTTCTACTCCTCTAAATGTCAGAAGGATGACTGTTTGTTTGCCTTGACCTCTCCCCAGCTGTTTACTCTGCAATGCTTTTGCTTCAACCTTGATTCCCTGAGACTGGCCCCTTTCTCCTCCCTGCTCTGTTTACAGTTGTCCTGCCCAGAGTCTCACCTATGAAATCTGTTGATTATTCCACCTGGTTAATGTTAAATTGCTCTTGCAAGATGATGTGTTTGTTCATAAACACAAATGCCAGGGCCCTTGTTTACTGTACCCATGGCAGCAATCAGTTATTAAACAAATATTGCTTTGTTTGCGGGCGTGAGTAGCAGTTAGCCTGCAAGGTCGGGGGCGGGGGACTTTAAAAGCTAGTGTTTTGATAAAGAAGAAAACGGGAACTTGTCCCTGGAATGTGGTTGAAACTGACTTAGGTTTGTTTTTCTTATCTTTAACTTTGGATGAAGGGGCTACAAAGATTAGCTAGTTGTTTGGTGTTTTTTTTTTTTTCCAAGAGATTTCCTTAGTGTAATGATAGCTATCCAGTTGTTTGCTTTTTTCAGAAGGGAGAGAGAACACTCCTGCAAGACGGCTAGCACAGTAGCAGAGCATCTGATGGCTAGAAAATTCTGTGTGGATCAAACAAGAAGTTTAAATGTCTAGGACAAAAGGATAGGGCTATAATCCAGGTAACCACCAAAGAAAAAGAATTGCCTTTGAATATTATTTAGTTACTTTGTAATTGTGGAGTGGTGTGTATGTGTGAGTATACCATGCAACTCAGTAATGTTTGTGTGAAAGTGTGTGGGGTTTCTTTAAACAAGCTATTGGTCCTTCTGCCCTTTGTAAACTTAGGGAAGAGAATCTTTCTTTTGTTTTAGAGAGTGATAAAACTTCCACATAATGGCAAAACATAGTAAAGAATCCAATTAATGTTCCTTCTGTATTTTCCTAGTGCTTTCGGATCAGTTTAGCTGCTTGCCTCCAGTGAATTCTCATGCACTAGCCTTAAGTTTGAAAGCATATCCACTAATTTTTTCCATTCCTAGGAGGAAAACTGATAGCAATAATTACTCCTTTCGTATTGAAGAATCTGGAGGTGGGGAGAGACAGTATTTTTCCTCCACTGACTTCATGGCCTCCACCCACAAAGCAATGGGATACTGTATCTTCCATTGAATGTATTGGGACAGACATGAGGATTTGCTCAATCTTGGTTAAAATGAGTGATTGTGGAATTGTTACATTTGACAGACTGTATTTCATATAATTCGAATATCAGATGACATTGGTTAGCATTTAGCTTTACATCTTAACGAAATAGAACAATAAGCTTGGGGAGTAAGAATATTTGTTTTTAATGTTTAATGAGCGGATTTTAAGGTTATAGTCAAGAGCAGCTATTAAAATAAGAAACTATATGTGCCCAAGAGGTTTTTGAAGGCTCAGATTAAATGATTGACCTGTTTAGTCAGCCAGGCAAGCAAGTCAGAAAATGTTTGCAAAATTGTGAGAGAGATTATTTACTAACAGATCATAATGACCCGATCCATATTGCTAGAGCAGTCATGGGGCTTGAGGTGAATCAGAAGACACTTGAAGTGTGTGGCCTACCTGGGAAGTCATTAACTGTGATGAATCAGTTCCTCTCTCTGTATCAGAGAGAGAGAGGGAGAAATTGACTATGTTGCTAAACCATATTGTGTTACAGTTTAGCAAAGCACCACTTAATTATGGAGATTATTATTCTGCATGGAGTATATTTTAGAGAAAAACTTACTCCTAAGTAAAGAGGCATAAGATGGATCAGATTATTGGACTAGTGTTTTTATAATACTGTCTTGTGAATGCTGTGATAGATGTTTGGATTAAAGGTTTTCCTTTGCTACGTGCTCTTCAAGAAACCAGAATTGTGAATTTCATAATTGTAATTAAATCTGTCATTCTAAACTATATTATATCCCACACCACAAAAAGTCAGGCCTGGTTTACATAATACAATTTTATTTTATATATTTTGTAACTGTGAGTAAATCCTGCATAGGTACATGTTGACAATCACACTTGTATCATGTGAATACAATAATTGCTTAATGTCAGGCAGCTTTATACCCAGCTGTGTCAGAGGACAGCTTGCCTCATTCATTGATTACATTTGTCATATTCACAAGGCAATGCATGTTTGTAGGAATTACTTTTGGCCAGTGGGTTTATACAAGCAGAGTTTGGTAGAATCTGAAAGAATTGTCCCATTCTACTCTGCCTTGGTCAGATCTCACTTGGAGTGCTGCATTCAGTTCTGCACACCCCATTTTAAAAAAGACAGTGATAAACTGGAGCAAGTCCAGAGAAGTGCTGCCAGGATGGTGAAAGGATTGGAAACCAAGTCCTGCAAGGAATGGTGAAAAGGCCTAGGTGTGTTTAGCTTACAGAAGAGGAGGTTGAGAGGGGACATGACAGCTGACTTCAAATATCTGAAGAGCAGTCACATTGTAGAGGGTTTGGATTTATTGAGAGCAGGACTAGAACTAATGGGATGAAACTTCAATCTGGGTACAGATGAGACATTAGGAAGAACTTGACAGTAAGAATTGTCAGTCAGTGGAATAGGTTACTACATGGAGTGGCTTCTTCCCTTTCACTGAAGGTTTTCAAACAGAGGCTGGATATTCATCTACCAGGAATGGTGTAGTGAATCCTGCAGTATGCAGGAGGTTGGATTTGATAACTTCTTAGGTCCCTTCCATCTCTACTATTCTATGAATTCTGGCTGTGGAGAAAACTAATAAAGAAAATCAAAACCAAAAAGGCTACCACAAACAATAGGGTATAGGTAGGAAATAAAACAGTTTTTGAAAGCACCAGAATATTATCAACACTACAATCTATACAATCTGTTTAAATGATACAGTCACACAGAGTGGTTTGTGCAGGGAGACCTACCCTTGCTAGTTGTTGAAGGGAGCCTTTTCCCTCCATCTTAGGTTTTTAATAAATCACATAGGCATTCTTCCTTTGGAGCTGTTGAATGGAATATGTCTGTCTGTCTGTCTGTCTGTCTATCTCAAATTTATATCACCGCTCAACTCCCCTACAAGGATTACACCTTCCACCACAGGTTTGCCACCATAGCAGAATCACTAGGACCCACAGTCACTCCAGCTTCAACAATGACCTTGTTTGCAAACATGTTTTCTCCATCTTCATGTTTTCCACATTAAAAAAATGCATTGTATGTATGTCCTTAAAGAGGGACGCACAGTTTACTTTCACACACAAAAGTATGAGAAAGCATGCAATAATATATTTTAGAGACAGAAGAGTGCAGGAACACTTTTATTACAGCTCCGTTGCTCCAGTGCTTTGAGAGATGCCTTTTTATTGAGAAAGAGACCGTTTCTGTTCTGGTAATGTGTCTGATTAATAATTAGTATAGCAATTAATGATTAGTGCAGCAAGTCATTAGGAAGAGGCTGGGAAGGCTCTGGTAGCCTTACATATTTGCTCAGGTAGGCCTGATGGGGGTGTGGAGTAATGAGTGGGTAGATGAGAGGTGGTCTTGAACAGATGGTTGGCTGGTTAAGTACTTTAGACACAGGGAAATATTAGATTCAGTTAAAAGATCATCATGGTTATGTTGTACACCTTCTTTACAGCTATTGCTTCAGATACACATTGAAATACTTGAAAGCAAAGACAATCTGAGAGCCAGTACTGTGTCGTGGTTAAGGCACCACTGGGAGACGGTGAGTTCTAGTGCTGCCTTAGGCACATAGCCAGGTGGGTGACCTTGGGCCAGTCCCTCTCTCTCAATCCCAGGAAAAAAGGCAGTAGGAAGCCACTTCCAAAAATCTTGCTAAGAAAACCGCGGAGACTTGCCAGGAGTCAACATTGACTCGAAGGCACATATGCACACACAAAAGACAATCTAGTTTAATAAAACGACAGTTAAGGACAACACACTTTTCTGACATGGCTGCTGTGCTTTTAATAATAAAGCAACATCATTTTCTGACCCCCCCCCCTTCCATTCTTTGGTTGTATTTCTGACTATTTAGCTGATCAGGCAAAGGAATACTGCCTGGAGAACTGTAGGGGCACTAGCCTTTTGGCCTCTGAGTCAGATTTAAATGCACTCAAAATTGTTTTGGATATTTTTGGATCTCTTTAGGCCTAGGAAACTATGAACGCAGGCGTTTTACATCTCTGTGAATCTGCAGAGATTGAGGAGAACCAATCGGTAATTTGCCCTTTCTGGCCCATACCTGAGCGTTGAGAACTGTCTGCCAGTGGGCGCTCACCAGTTGGCGTGCTTCGTTCCTTCTCCCTCTGTTCCATGCCTCAACACTTACTTTTCCTCTCTTTAAAAAAAATAAAGGAGAATAAATTGCTAGTGTTTCCCATGGTGTCTGGGCTCCCTGTAATGCAAAGCTGTATTATCTTCGCAACACCTAATGCTCACATGGGGATGACAGAGTAACAGAAGATTCCCTTCCAGTGGGAACACAGACTGCCACTTCAAACTCCAGACAGAGTGGCATTATCAGATTGGTAGAAACATGCCCTGCTTGGAACAGGATTTTCCTGATGCAGATCCAGTACCACTAGCGCTGCCGGGATATGTTAAACTTCTTTGTAATTGCAAACTCCTGAGTACTGTGTCATGTGATCAATGGGGAACTTATCTCGCTTGAGTACCAGCACTCTGCCTTCATCTGGTAATTTAGTTTCCTACAACCAACATAAATACTAATTATGATACATATTTCCTGTACAGAACGAGGGAAAGAAAGGATCAAGACAAAGATCTTTTGTCTCCTTTCTAAAACCTTGCCGCTTCTTTTACCAATTCATGCTATCTTTAATAGCTTAAAACACATACATTGTCATATTTTCATTTCAAATTCTTCTATATCCCTTTATTTCCCTTTCCCTTAGCTTTTCTCTTTTTATATCTAACATTGTTAGATTAGATAAGCTAGATTAGATAAGAATGGTTTAAATATTGGTCTGTTTTACTGTTTACCCACCTTTCTTCTCACTCCTTAAATATATAGATTATAAAGTTGTTGGAATAGGAATTGTCTTCCAGAGCATTTAGCTTCTTGAAGCCTCACAAGGTGCATTGGAAACACATTATTTCTTTATGTTTATTATGAATGTTCTGTCCTGGAAAATGGGATCCCAGGACGTATCTTTGCCCTTGTGGGAAACCTACACACAGGACAGGAAGCCACAGTCCAGGCAGAAAATGGCAAAACAGACTGGCTTCAAGTCGGCAAAGGAGTGAGACAAGGCTGTATACTTCCTCATTATTTATTCAGCCTATAATGCTGAATATATATTGAGGAAGTCTGGATTTGAAGAAGATGAGCATGGTTTTAACATTAAAGAAAGAAACATCAATAACCTATGTTATGCTGCTGCTGCTGCTGCTCTGATAGCTAAAATGCAAACCATCTGTAATTCTAGTAATGAAAATCAAGGAGCACAAGTAAAAGTGGGACTAAGATTAAACACAATCTTCCTATGCCTGTCCAGGAATAAAGCCTAGTTTTATTTTCTCCCTTATTTGGGGAGTCTGGACTTCTTGGAATTAAGTTCCCATATTTCAACACTAGGTTCTTTTAAAAAAAAAACCTGTTAAGAATACTTCCTGCAGTCAATCAAGCTGACAACTGGAGCTCTGTTTTAGTAGTAGCTAAGATTTTCCAGGTTGTTCCTTGACTTGAAAGATTTTCATTTGCAAATGGAATTCAACTAGAGTGTTTCTGTTTGCTGCACTTAGTGTAGAATGACTCTTCAGTTGCAATGGCTTCCTTTAACTGTAGAAGTTTTATGTGACTTGACTGTTAACATTTTTCATACAGATATTAGCTTGCTGCAGCTTATAAAAATCTGTATAGCAAACAACAACATTCAGAAATATTGAAGGACTTTCAAGGAAAATATTTGCCTTACATTTTGAATTCAGGAGAAAATTAGCAGTTAGCTCTCCTATATTTGGGTTTGAGCATCTTCAATTTCTCAGTGACGGTTGAGACCCCTGGGCCATATTCTTATGCACCCATTGCCATTTTGGACATAAAGAGATAAAAAAATGAATGCCATGCTGTCATATATAATTAAGCACCAGATAAGCTTTCCTGGAGAGGAGCAACTGCTAAACCTGAAAGTAAGATTTTTTGGGAGCACATTTTATTTCAGATTAAAGCTTGAAAGAAAGCTTTGGATCACCTGGAAAAATGCAAGTAGCAGTGTGATTATACACATTTGTACTCTAGGCTCTTTTACAAAAAGAATTATGTTAGATCCCTGTCCTTTCCTGTTTTCTTCATTGCTTTTGTACTTAACCTTTTCTTTACTGCCTCTCTTCATGACCAAACACTACTTTTCCTCCATTCAAGAGAGCACAGGAGGTTACCAATCTCCTTGCTGAACAGATATAAATGCCAGTCTTTGGGTCAGCAACTAAAGATGGTTTTAGGATATTGTGATTTGCTTCAGTTCTCCTGGAGCTTTAGCATATAACTTCTCCAATATGTTCAACCTCAGCTGACCCAAAGCTTGGGATGAGTCCAATTTCAATCCTAAAATTCCCAAATAGGTAGCCTGAGAAACTACTTTAGTAGTACAGGACCAGCCTGGAAATGTACTGTTGATAATTCCATCCATTCCATCCCGTTTGAAGTGCTAAATGAAATTTCAGATTTCAGATATGTCTAGACATAGACAGTGTGTGATAAAGTTGATAATGCATTAATCATTTTTAACAACAGGTAATATGCATAATTTATGGTGTTACAGTGCTATCTTTTTTGATATTTATGATGGATAATGCTCAGTTTTGCCCTCATATTACTGCTTTAAATTATACCACAAGAAAATTAATGAGAAAGTAGATTTATGGGTTTCATTTGTTTGTCAATTTGGAAATTAATTGGGTGTTAATTTTAGCCGTCCCTCATCAGACCAGGTCTTTAGTATGTGTGCATTACTTTGCATTCATTGAAGCCTACCTCCCATTTACTGTGGGTCACTAGCTTTGCATACATTAAAATAGCCCTCAGGCTCATTCCCTTGATTACTTTTTGAGCTGCCATGCATTAGGAAATTTACGCCTTTCTGTTATAATTATGAAAATTCTGCAGAGGAGGGTAGTACTTGCATAACAGCAAATAGGCATTGTGCCTGGGCTGTCTGAAGTCTCGTATGGCAAAATTCCAGTTGTTATTTTCATCACTTAATACAGTATTACCGTAAAGTAATATTGTATATCTTTGCTTTTCGAATGACTGTCTTCGAAGACTTACAGACTCACTCTATTCAGTTAGCTTTTTTGACCAAATGCAGACATATGTAAAAATAAAATATTAAAAAAGACTTTCCCCTGTATTATTTTGCTTGTTATTTATTTATTTATATTTCAATTTTAGTCACCGCCCATCTCACTCAGAGAGCGACTTGTTAATTTGCATCTTTCCCTGTTCTATCTAAAGTTTATCTTATTAAATCCCTAGCATTTATGCTTACTATCAGCCATGAAAAAATCAGTGAATAGCTATAGATACACAGTTATAGATGGTGAAGCATAATGGTACTAAAGGAAATTTTCAGTATTCTGACTGTCTTCTGCTATGGAATTTTCACTTGCTTGTTTCATAATTGAAGAAAGCATATCAACATAACCAGTTAATACAGACTTAAATATTATACATAAGGAGTATGTGGAACTGTATGTTACAGATACAGTAGTGCACGTATGGAAGAAAACAATATTTTACATTTCCTTTGGCTGATATGTAAGATGTTGTACATCATTGTGCTGTTGTCATCTTGCTAACTTGTAGACAAATTATTGTTGTTATTTTGAAAAAGGGAAACAAGAAGGCACTAAGGTGGATGCTGTACCTGTGTTAGTTTTTGTTGTTTTGGGGTATGTTTGGTTGTTTTACTCTTCTGGCTGCACATATTTTTATTGTTTGGGTTTTTTCTTTGTGTGCAGTTTAATCCACCCACAATCTTTTGGAAGTTGGGCAGTCTTTAAATTAAATAAATAAATAAGCAAATGAATAAATAATTATTTTTTTCCAAGTCAGCTAGCTTTTTGAAAACTATCAATTATTAGTTTTCAAAAAGCTAGCTGACTTGGAAAAAAATAATTATTTATGACATTGGCAAGAGATGCATTTAATCTCTTACCAATGAAATATGTTACATTTATTTTTCCTTTTCCTTTGTGGTATAGAACATTCATAGTGTCATTCTTTAAAAAAAAAACCTGCAGAAAATATTTCCATAGATCTTTTTCTAAAAAAAAAAATATACAGATTTTTAAAAAAATCTGTTTGCTCCAACAGATTTGTTATAATTTCAGAATGATTTTAGCATTCATGTGAATGTCTTTAATGTCATATTTCCATGATTCAAATGACACTTGAAGGTCATCTGGTCCAATAGGATGAAATCTACATCTTTTGCCTCTGTTTTGCCTTATGCTGCAGCACCATATGGAAAGTTCTGTTCTTTGCTTGATTTGCCTAGAATTTGTGATTATGATGTCCATAGCCACTTTATAGTCCACAGTAGATTACCTGATAAAAAGGGACACATAGAACTTGGTTCACACCATACTGGAACAGCTTTGTCCTAAAAGGGAGCAGCAGCAGCAGCCAGAGAAGATGTTGTTTTAGGAGCATAAGGGGATACTTATGCCCAATTAAAGCAAAATTTAAGTTCAAATATCATTGTACCACATTCATTCATTCATTCATTCATTCATTTATTTATTTATTTATTTCAAATTTGGACACCACCCATCTCATGAGGATCTGAGCGGTTTGCAGTAAAAACAACAAATAAATATTAATTGAAATACAATAAAAATAGTATAAAATACAATAAAAACCAAATACATAAATAATAATATCTTCCAAGGTGCTGCTGGTAGAAAAGATATTAACATACAGGAGCATCTTCAAGGTTCCTACTTCATGATCCTACTCTACATCAGCTCAGTTGATTGGCTCAGTTGCTTGATAAACCAACGCAAGGTAAAACATGACAGGATAAGACAGAGAGGCCAGTCAGTTCTTGCTCCTTATACAGACATGCTAACATAACCCTTATTGCATCTGAAAACCCTATAGCATGCTTTACCTTTCCTAGCAGGGTGAGAGAGTTCAAGGAACATGTAACAGTACAGCTTATTTATTTCTGAAAGTTTTTTTTTTTTTCCTATTGGAGGCAGCTCTGATTGTTGGTGATGGTGTGGGGACGGTACAGAGTTCAAACCAGCAGTCGTCCAGTAACTGCTTGTTGCAGGAGAATCAGGGGAGGGGCAAATCCAAAAAGTCTTTGATTATGCTGTTGTGGCTGCCATCTTTATTATTATTATTATTTATTGGATTTCTCTCCCGCCCATCTCCCCTACAACATCTTACTCTTGTAACCCCCAGACACCCATCACTCTCTGCCTACTTTGACTTACAGCAGAACTAATTGTCTGAGAAGAGATGACCATTGTTAACACTGCTTCTATCTTATGTAAGTAGCAAAAAGAGAGCCAGTTTGGCCTAGGGGTTAAGGCACCAGGCTAGAAAGCAGGAGATGGTGAGTTCTAGTCCCACCTCAGACATGAATGCCGGCTTAGTGACTTTGGGCCAGTCACTCTCTCTCAGCCCAACCCACCTCACAGGATTGTTGTTGTGGGGAAAATAGGAGGAGGAAGGACTATTAGGTAAGTTCACCACCTTGAGTTATTTATAAAAATAATAAAGGCGGGATAAAAAAAAATCTAAAAAAAATTAGGCTTATTTTAAAATGAAAGGTAAGTTTTTGAATCCTAACAAATTTATATTTCTGGTAGAGATAGCTAAATATTTCTTTGCGTTTGTTGTGTGTTTTGGTGACTAGTGTGCTAACCCAAGCTGTAGATTTGGAGACTAGCTCATGCCGTTTAATCATTTACTTTGGACCAATTTTTTGCATTTTTTTTCATGGAAATAGAAATATTTTACATAAATCTGTGTTTAAATTAAACATTCTTAAACGATTGGGCAACTTCTTTAAGGACATTTATTCTGCTTCATATAAATAATTGATCAGCCAAGTTAATTTATGTCTGCCTGACTTGGTCAAACTTAATTAACTGTCCAGGAATAAAGCTGGTTATACCTGTTAGCTTGAATCACTCAGAAATGTGAAAAATAGGAGGCATTGTTTTGACACAAATTTTGCCTCAGTCTTTCCTTAAAAAGATTTATTGTATCTATACCAATAGTTCAGAATTTGCATTTTTTAATAAGAATCTTTAGAAAACAGAACAAAACAGGAAGATGCTCATGAAATTTCACATACATTTGACAGGGAAATCCCATGCCAGGGAAGGGGAAAAAAAGTGTTTCAGTGAAAAATAATCCATTCTGGACTATGTTTCTCTCTTCTTCTTTGACAACCAAGGCATAAAATGTATTAAAGAAAAACATCAATTCTTTCCTCCCCATCCTGTTCACTCTCTAGCATATTTATTTTTGTCACAGCAGATGACAGCACTTAGCCAAATTTGACTGATCTCAAAAACGTTAGTAGTATCTGATTTCATTAATATTTGGATGGGAGACCATCAAAAAAACCCAGAGCTGTAGGCTACATTTCAAAATCAACATATCTCAGAAAAATACAGAAGTGGCAAATCACTTCTGTATTGTTGCCAAGAAAAAAAATGTAGTTCGACTTGAGAGAAACATTACTTTTTTACCTGTATCATACATGTACCCAGTATTATTAGTAATTTCACAAATTGTTCCCTCGCCTGACTTTTTTTTTAAAGTTTTAAAATCCTTCTTACAGTGTCAGTCATAATTCACTTTTGGGTGAAACTTGCAGATGAGCATGCATTGAATTATATAAAGGTTTTGCAGTGTTGCATATACATGTGTTCTTATGGTGTAACCTTCGGTTAACAAATATTACTATCAGTTCTGTTTTTGTTGACAATCTGATGGGCGGGGCAGGGAGCGGACTGTGATTGCTTCCCTGAAGAGCACTCACCTATACTTCAACTGTTATTGAAATTCCTCATTTGTACTTTTTTCTGCTGGACATTTTGGTAGCCTTATGTGAAGAGAATCATAGTATGCACACTTGAGTATATTATCTAAAAAAAATCCAACAGTACTCTGAAAGTAAAAGGTCTACAATTAAAAGAGGTAATTTAAATCACAAGTTATTTTGTGTTTTTGAGTAATGTGGAAATTCCAGAATGTGATTCAAGCAAGAGTTCATAAACCTGTTGAACATACTGTACCTTGAAAATTATTCTGTGATTGTCAGTAGATCCCTTGCTGGTTGTATGGGGTTGTGTCTAGAGAGGTCCCTTGCTTCCATTTTGCTGGCCTTGAGGGAACAACTATACTGTGGCTTCTTCCCCTGCTTGAGGGAGGGGGCTATACTATGGATATCTAGGAAGATCATGCATTGGGGTTCATCTGCAAACAAGAATCTCTGTTTTCAGATGTAGCGAGATGCTCCTGTGCAAGATAATAGTCAAGAATTTCAACAATTAGGGTGCATAAGAAAAGAAAGAACTATATCATATCACCTCCTGTGCTACTAATGTGCTGGTAGAAATGGGCTGAAGAAGCTTTATTCTTCTTTAATAGTAAACCCAAAGTAGTTCTGTATCAGAGACTAAACAAAGCCCTTACTGAAGTTCTTCTTAGTCAAGTCTATGTAATCCATAACTTCTTGAATGTTCATTAATAATCCAAATGTTCCAGATTAGTTACATGTAAATGTCTTCATTTTCCTCAAAAGAGTAACAAACACTCACCATTGTAAAAGAAAATTATCTCTGTTGGCAATCAGATACCTTTTATTTTGCTGATGAAGAAAGTAGTTTTCTCTAGGATTCCAACAAAGAACTGCATTTGGGATTGGATGGTACTTCAGCCTATCATAAGCGAATTCTTCTACCTTTTTTATTAACCTCTGTAACCTTTCTCAGGTTTGTCCCACTGTCATCCATCTTCTGAAGCAGAGTGCCAGTTATGTTTAAAAACTTAAAAATCTGACCATAATATATTATCAAAACTGTCTTATACAATTCAAGTAAAATGGTGAAGTATTATTAAAGCAATTGAATGGTAAATCTTAATGTATTTGTGACTGCATGTGTGTTTCTGAATTCACTCAGAAAGAAAAGGACCTTGTTGAGCAAATACTGCTGAATTTAGATCAATAATGTGTTTTTAAAATGTTACAGATTTTCCTACAGATCAGTGTAAAACTGATGCCTGAACTATTAATGAAAATACAAATCATATGAAGAGAGAGGGCAAATATTTACAATTGTAGCAAGCTTTAAAACAAGAGAGGTGTTTTACCAACTACTTTATTTTTTCTTTCTTCCATTAAATTATTCCAGGTTTTTGAGTCATGATGCAAGAATCTGGAACTGAGACAAAAAGTAACGGTTCAGCCCTTCAGAATGGAGCAAGCACTGGCAACCCTTTACTAGAATGCACCCTACGTGAAGGGAGACCAAACGGAGAGACACCTTCGGTGGAAATCGGTGCTGCGGATCTTGCCCATCTTCAGCAACAGCAGGTACTATAAAATATTCTACCAATATTTTACCAACTTTGAAGGATTTTTATGTACAAAAGTAAAGGTTGAAGGAATTCTTTGTGTCATAAAAGCACTGTGGTATTTCCAGCAAATAAATGCTTTAAAGCTTGTATTTATATGATATTAAATGTTTTGCATTCTGTGGAAGTAAGATAGAACTAACTTACTTACTTACTTACTTACTGTGGAAGTAAGGTAGAAGTAATATAGAGAAGGAGCTGCATCATATCAACTCCTGTGCTACTAGTGAACTGGTAGAAATGACCCTAAGAAGCTTTCTCTGCTTTAATAGTGAACCCCAAACCAGTGCTATATCAGAGGCCGAACAAAGCTCTTCTCTTACCAAGGTTCTTCTCAAGTAAGATAGCATGATTGATGACTTCACGACTCTTCAGTTATAATCCAGATGTTCCAGACATTTTCTTATTTTTCCCCAAAGTGTAGCACTGATCACGGTAAAAGGGAATAATTGCAGTTTGACTTATGTTATCATTCTGTATTGGTAATCGGGTCGTATTTATTTTGCTAATGAAGAAAATGCTTTCCTCTAAGATTCCAACAAGTTACATAGTGCTACATGTGGTCTATGGGCAATATTTTAATCCCTCATGACTGAAAATTTGCATTAATTGATCTCCAACAATTAAATTATATTTATTGCTGGATGTCCCATTTATTTTCTGTGACTGAACAAAACAATATGAGTTATTTGAATATTTGTTTAAATGAGAAGAATAGGGTAATAAGGATCAGATTAACTACAATATCAATACAAGATTAACACAGAGACACTTTTAATTTAAAAAATTCTGCTGAATAGTATCGGCACTGCGGAATGGGGGAATTCATATAATATGAAATATCTCTGAAAGGATGCAAATATTAATTGTATTTTTTAAAAACATCCTTATTCTGGAGTTTGGAATATTCTTGAAGACTTTTAAGTATGCCTTTGACAGCTGTGGAAAGTGTGCATGATGATCTTGTCAGCAGATTGTTGCATGGTAGAAAAAAAAATAACAAACTTTGCTATTTTTTTTTTCCTGGAAAAAACATTTAACATAAATCCACTACATTTTAGAGGCTTGAGATTTTCATGATGCTAAATGCAATGCACAGTCATTTTCTTCTTGTAGTTTTTGTTTTTTTTTTAAGGTGAGAATGCAATCATTAATAATATCACAAGCATGCTGAATTCCTTATTGCAGTAGTCACACAAAACCATGGATAAAATTTCAATAAGTGCAGGCCACAGTAGAGTAAACAGTTGCACTGAAATTTAATTCCTGTTGACTTTTCCGTCATTCTTGGCCAGGGGCACATTCTGAATTGTATTGCAAAGACAACAGGGGTTACAGCTTTGATTAATCTAGGACACTGGAAGAGAATTAGAAGAGTAAAATATGTTGGAACTATTCAGGACACCAAAGCTTTCTTTCTAAGAGGCTTGAGATTAAAATAAACAAACTCTGATGTATAATTATACAGCTTTCCATTCCAGCTTGTTATTTTCCCATCTTTTTTTGCTGGTGTTATTTTGCTTATATGTAGCATCCTACAAAATAAAAGTACAAAGCCTACTTATTCCCCTTTGGATAAACAATGTTAGAAGCACAGAAAAGGATTAAGAAATGGTTAGCTGAGGCAATTAAGGGAAAGAAAAAGAAGAAAGAAACATAGCTTAATCTAGTTTACAGCAACATCATTCACTATACCTCTCTGTACTTTTTTATCTTTGCAAGCCATCCTTGCTCCTACTCCATCCATACACCACTTTGTACATTGTCTTTTGTTCTTTATATTTCTCAACTCACTCTTTTTCAGAATCTCATCAGCTCCATCCAACCATGACTTTCTTGGATCACCCCCTCTTGACCCATTCACTCTCCCTTCATATATTTGTTTTGTAATTTGATCCTCATTTGTTCTCTCTACATCACCAACCTGCTCAATATACTTCTTTCATACTGGTCACTCACTTTTGTATTCACATTCATCCAGAACCCATTCATTCCTGACCCTATCTTTTTCTTGTTTTACCATACACGCTTCTTAAGTACCCCATTCCCACTGCATTCAATTGCCTGACATACCCCTCTCTCACATCCATGTAACAAACTGGTCAAAGGCACACTGCTATACTTAGCCATTTTCACTTACTTTGGCAAACATTAATTTCTTGCAGCAGACTACACACTACACCCATCACATGCCCATTGTCCTACTCCCTTCACTATTAGACCATTCACTAAGAATGCAATTCATTGTTCTGCATGTTTTAATTCCATTATATGTGGCTTTTATCGCATTCAGCAACTGATCTTCAACTCGACATTTATGCAAAACATTCTGTAATTCAAGCCTATTTACTCTACCATATGTTTTCTCCAAATCAGTGAATGTGCAATAAAATTTCTTTCTCATTTTTATACATTTCTTACTGATTTGCTGAAGGAGAAATATCTGGTCTATATACCCCCTGCCTGGCATAAAACCTGGCATAAAACTGTACTGCCCTTCCCAATTTTGGCTCATTGTTACCTCTCATATTATTTCAATCAGGATTCTATCATTTCTGAGGTCCATTTAATAAACTAATCCCCCAAAGGTTTTGTGTTCACTCTTGCTATATTTCTCTTTATGTAGGAAACAGTAATAGCATTCTTCTAGTCCTCAGGTACAGATTCAGTCTTCACCATACATTTAACAAGTAGCACAAATCTATATTTTAACATTTCTCCAATTCCACCATCTATATTTTGTTAGCATTTTCATGGCATTTACAACTTCCTTTTCAATTATTTTTCTTAGACACTAGGATTTATATATTTATTTCAGTTCCTTTCTTTAACTTATTGTGATTGTTTCTATACAGATCTCCCTGACTATTCCAGCAGGTCAGATAGGGTAGTCACATTCCAGGTCCCTTTCCTTAAATGTTGTCAAGGAACCTAGGAAGCACACCTTCTCTGTAGCTACTCCTGCCCTGTGGAACACCCTTCTCCCTGAGGTCCTACTCCCCTGGCCTTCTGGAAGGCCTTGAAGAGCTAGCTCTTCCCACAAGCTTTGGGGTAGAATGAGGCTGGAGCCCAGCAGTACGAAAGATTGATGTGTGGGGGAGCGTTGCCTGGGGTTCCAGGAGGTTTTATTGCAATTGTTTTGTTTTTGTTTTATGTTTTTATTGTCAGCCCTACGAGGCAGGCCAGACTAAGAAACCAGTGCCATGTTGGTCAGGACTACTTTTATTGTAACAGCTATGGTGACAGAATTTTGGAAGTCTGAATGTGCATCCCCGCCCTCCTCGCTTTATCTTCGTGTGAACTAGGGAGGAGCTTGTCTGAGACGTATTCTCATATTAACGTCTTGGAATGGGCTCAGGTCTCGCTTATCTGACCATTGCCTTGGTAGCAGCTCTTTCCATCCTTCAGAGCCATTCCCTATGCCCTCTACAATTGTTTTGTGAGCCACCCAGGGTTGTGGTTCATAATATGGGTGGCTATAGAAGTCTTTAAAAAAAATAAAATAAAATACTCCTTCCAACATGCCATCACTTCAGTTTCATCCCAAATCAGTTAATCACTTCTATTTCTAATTCCATTCACTCTGAGGCTTTTTGTTCAGCCTTCTTCACCCACTTCATAAACCATTTTTATCTCCCTTGAAATCACTTTGCATTTTTTCTTAATCTTAACTGCTACTTACTTTCTTTGACTACATTTGTTTACAACTCTGTTTCTGTCTGTGCACATGTGATATGATATCCATCTCTCATCTGCATTTTTGAAGCAGTCATATGCAATTGTTTTTCTCATCTGCAGCCTTTTGCACTTGAACTATCATTTTCACACTTCTTAAAGTTCCTCAACAATTGACCCAAGAGGTTAATGTTCTGAAGCTACTGTAGGAGAAGTAGTGCTGCGTTTCAAAGGAAAAAACTCTTGGGATTTGTCCTGCCCCCTTTTTAGTTCCTGCCAAAATTGCCAGATATGCTGCTTTCTATATATGCTGGAAACAAGAATTCACAACTGTAATGAAATATCAGTTACAAAAATTTAATAGAAAAATGCACACATAAGTGTTCGGTTTTTCCCCCCAGGTCTGTATTTCATGTAAATCACTTGTCATTTTGCAAATCTGCTACTCTTTTTCTTTTATCATAGTGTTTTTCTTAGGTAACAAATGTTTGGTAGATAAAATAGTATATTTGTATTATAGCCATCTGAATTTTTATTGTGCTTTTAAAAGTAGAATAAGAGCTAAGGAAGCCTCAGACCCCATATCACCATGTTTTAGGTGTTGTGGTTTCCAGATCTTTTAAGCACTGTTACATTTTGCAAAGAAAAAAAAAAAGTTGTTTTCAAAAGCTAATGCAGGCATACCACACACAGCATATTGTTTAGTTATTTCTCCCTATACAACATATGCTCTCAGGTCACCTAACAGAATGCTTGATGTAAAATACTCATTCAATAAATCTGAATGGCTGTTAAATAAAACTGCTGTTTCCTGACAGCATTACAATATAAATTCTTTTTGACAACTGTATTGCATTGCCTGATGTATGCGAAAAAGATGCTTTGCTGCTATATAAAGAACCATGATGAGTGTTTTGGTGTCTGCTTTGTGAAGTCATATGTAGAGGATCTCTGCCTTACCAGAATAAGTTTCAGGCATGTTTTAGGACTTCAGACACAGAACTCATGTTTCCCGTTTCTACGTGAATGGAGATGAATACATTACGGAAAGGATGAACACTTAGTTATTGTCTAAGCATCATCTAAGCAGCAGCTAAGCATGATGATTTTCAGCAACTTGTGATTCTACTTTGTAGTCCTCTATTGTGCATAAGCCAAATAAATAAGCTCCTTCTATTATTTGTTGCCATGTAGAGTTAATAACACGGTGGAACTCCCTTTGAGGGAGGTATAGTTGACTGCAATAAGCCTGTTATGTTCGGTCAAGCTTGTAATGATCTTAACTTTTATATTGTTCTTCAGTTTTAAGTTTAATGTCATTCTCAGCTTGTATTATATGGGGGGGGGGGGTTCCTCTTTATGTTTCTTGTTTGTATAAAATTATTATTGGTGTTGTTAGAATTATTGTTGTTAGAATTATTCGTATTACTGTTGTGATATTATTAGTATTATTGTTAGAACTACTAGTATTGCTACTCATAGAAGTTAAGGTTTATAAATTTAATGAATAAAGATCCTGCCAGGAAATATTTACTTAATTTCAAATGTAGGCGTAAGATGCACATTCTCAATGTATAGGTAAGTTAAACACCCTAGCAAGGAGAAGTACCGTATTTTTCCAACAATAAGACGCCCCCATGTACAAGACGACCCCCATTTTTCCAACCCCAAATTAAGAAATTAATATTTTAAAGATAGTGCAGAACACATTTTTATTTAGTAATTAGTTAACATTGACCTGCTACACTCGGTGGGAGGAGGTCCAAACCGTCTGTCTGCAGCTCTGTTTCCAGGCCCTTTTGCATAACTGATTACATTCAAGCACGAGTGAAACTGCAGATAACTTCTCTCTGCAAACAGCCTTCTCTAATTGGTTTGTTCAGCATCAGCTGACATCAGTTACATAAGGCTCGTGATTGGAGGAAGCCCGTTCACAGAGACAAAGTATGGGCAGTTTCACTGGTGGTTGGAGGCTCGTGATTGGAGGAAGCCCGTTCACAGAGACAAAGTATGGGCAGTTTCACTGGTGGTTGGAGGCTCGTGATTGGAGGAAGCCCGTTCACAGAGACAAAGTATGGGCAGTTTCACTCGTGGTTGGAGGCTCGTGATTGGAGGAAGCCCGTTCACAGAGACAAAGTATGGGCAGTTTCATTCATCCTTGGAGGCTAGCAATAGGAGGAAGCCCGTTCACAGAGATAAGGTATGGACAGTTTTGCCACCGGGCGGTTCTCTTTTCGGCTGACTCCCTTAAATAAGACGCCCTTCAATTTTTAGCATAAGGATTTTAGGAAAAAGTATCGTCTTATAGTCGGAAAAATACGGTAAATGCTATAGTTTTTACTTCTCCTTGCAAGGTGTTTAGCTTACCTGTACATGAGAATGTGTATTGTTAACTTATTTACTTAACTTAATTCAGCATTTCATCATTTAGTCATCTTCTGAAGTTGAAATAGAAGCTTAGCAAAAGGAAGTTAAATCCCTAAAAGTCATCTTTAGAAATGTACAGTTAAGGAAATGAATCCCAGGGAAGAAAATGCTGCATAAATTTGACAGTTCTTCTGCCTTCCATCAGCAGAGAAGTCTGAATGATTATAAGAAATGTCAGTTTCAGCCAAATCCTTTCAATGAACCCTAGTTTGGAAAGACACTTAAAAAAATCATAACTTTATACTGACAAGGGTATAGGCTTACCTACCAGAAAACCTTACAAACAAGGGCAGTCTTAGCTTTTAATTCAAGGTGGGCCATATATTAAAGTTTAAGTTTAGACCAATTTAAAAGTTCAGAGTTTTGTTCAGTTAAAAAAAAAGTTTTAGAGACCAAAATGTCAGGCTTGAAAATACACATCAAGTCACAATCATAGTGATGCAACCCCTTGTATTCTAGGTGGATTCTACTTACAATCCCACCATTAAATGCTATCCCATTCTCAGAGGATTCAGCTAATATAAATTTCCCCTAACTGAAATGTGATGTAGCTTAATAGCTGACCCACAAACACCTTTGTATTTTGTGTGAGGTTTTTTGATCTAATTGGATGAGCAGCAGTTAGTGGAAGCTATAACAGCTGAAAAGGGTTATGCCCATTTCTTGTGAGTATGAGAAGGAGCCCTTATGACCAGAACAACAAGATAAAAAGAAATTTGAACACAAGAGAGTTAGGCATCTCTGCAAGTTGAGGAAGAGGATAAGAAGGCAAGGGAAATCAATACTTCCTGTCTTCTGCTAATAAATAATGTTGTTTTAAAGCAAATATCATCACAGTGCTTTTTCTTTTAAAAGCTACTAAGATTAAAAAGGCAGCAGGAGGTTGTGGATTATCTAGAGCAGTGGACTGAGTATTATATAATTGACTTTCTGAATGCTAGACAAAAATTGAGTATATGTTCAGTATTATGAGCAACCACCCTTCTTGAAAAACGTTTATTCTTTTGAGGCCAAAATAGTTAAAAAGAGAAGCTGAAACATGAGAGGGAAATTCTACCCCAACACTGAATTGAACAAATAATAAATAAAAATGTCAGTTCCTTGTCATGAAGGAGAGAGGGGTTCATGGGGAAGAGGGTACCATTCTGAAGAGATGTGAAATTATTCCTTAGATGGGATATACTCTTATAAGATGAAAAGCAATACCTCTAGAGGCTAGGGTTCTCATGGTTTTTGTGTGACTTCTTTAGTTAGAAATATGGACAGTTTCATGATGTACAAACTATATAGTCTATGTACAGACTACATAGTAACTTGTAATCTGGTAAAAAACAATTGCTGTCACACAAGTATAGAGCCTCATGGGTATGATGGAGTCAAAGTTCATGTGCAGGAAATTTGTCCAAAGGACCTTTTTCTGAAGTCCACTTGTTCGGTGTGCTGAGGTATCAGTATGAGCAAGTAGCGTCAGAAAACTGTTTCAGATTCATTAAGCAACTGGAACACTTGAATTGTACTTGACTCTAAGCAGAATATAAATCAGCAGTGTGATATGATTCTAAAAATTCAAATACAATTTTAGGCTGCATCAATTGAGGTATAGTTTCCAAATCACCAAAAGTAATATTTCCACTCTGTTCTGCATTTGTCAGATCCTACTTCAAGTGCTGTGTCTAATTATGGACAATACATTTTAAGACAGGTTCAGCAGGGTGGGGAGTGGAACAGGTAAAGAATTACAAGAATTATGAATAAATTGGAAACAAAGTCTTGTGAACTTGGGAATGTTTAGCCTTGGAAAAAGATGACAAAGGGGAGGATGAGAACATTTTTCTAGTACCTGAATGGATGTTCTACAGAAAAAGGTCAACACCTGGTCTCTACTGGTTGAAAGTGTAAAAAACAAGCAAATGTCCCAGTACTAACAGCAGCTTGACAATGGAACCAGTTATAGAAGGAGGTGGTCCTCTTCATGGGGTATGTTCAAGCAGAGGCTGGATAGATTCCATCTGTTGAGGGTGCTTTAATTTTGATTCTGCTAAGATAAACGAAACAGTCAAAAGATAACTGAAAATATGTATGTATGTATACATGGCAGCCAGATTGAGTTAATGCGTACATTGGTAGCTATGATAATTCTAGCATCTTCTACTTAAGAGAGGAGAATTGAAATATTTCAGTTTAAAAGATATGTTTATGCCCATTGAGGGAATATAAAGAATGAATCTATATCCCTTTTTGAAACAGATTTTGTCTGTTTCAGAAGACAAAGGAAAAGCATATTGGGGTTTGTAAAGAAGGCATGCTTGTTTATTAGCTTTGAAAGAAGCCATTTTCTTCACTGACTAGGAATAGGTGATGACTGTATCCCAGAAGTAATTTAGAACATGTTGTCATCCACCTGAGTGAAAGGTTCAAGCTGTTTTTGAGTTGGAAAATTAAACTGAGGAGAAAGTATTAAAGTAAAGGATAACCTAATTTCCCTCATATAGTTTAAGTAAGGATATACAACAAAGGATCATATTGTTTGATAACCTAAATGATTGTACCCTAAAACTGTAGGTCTGACAACTAATCACAGGGAGGAAACCATGAGCTTAATCCTCAGTGGGTTCCAATACATAATAGAAATGTTATTGACATGATTGGAAATATATAAATCAAATTTATATATTTGTGAAGAAAGTGTTGAAGAAAGTCCATTCTAGTCACATTTGCATCCAAAAGAGGAACCTTAACAAATATGAGAAGAAAAATAAAAAGAAGAAGAAACTGAAAAGGGTGAACTCTCTCCAGAAAGTTTTGGGTTACTTTCAGGGTAGAAACTTACTGGTTGGGATGTGTACCTGCAGGTCACTGGCATAGTCAATGAGCAGTGTCAAGGAGGTTATTTAAGAAGAGAACCCTTCTTTTGAAAATCCAAGTCTTGTCCAAATCAGAAGGCCTAAAAGAAACTACTAAAAGTAGCAAAAAAGATATGCCAAAACTGAGTAAGAGATTCCGAGAAGGATTTTGAAGTGCCTATTACTGTTAATATGAAGAACACCAACATCAAGAATAAAATTAAACACTGTACACCAAAAATGATGTAGACAAAGGACTTGAAAAAATACTAAAGTGGATGGAAGGTATTTCAGATTGTCTGTCTTAACTGCAGGAAAAGATGTGAGTAAATCTTCCTGTCTGTCTGTCTGTCTCTCTAGGGTTCAGGAAAAAAATCTGAGGCTTAGAGGCATGGAAAGGTGACAAGAAATGGCAGTCTAGACAGTCAAGGGGAAAAATGAAAGCACGCTATTTGTTCTTTGAACTGTCCTTTAACAAAAATATGAAACAAGTCCTTGTTTGCTATTGGTATTTATAATATTGGATTGGAACAGAGATATGAGCCAGAAAATTTTCTGATCCCTATTTCTGCATTGGAAAATGCCATTGTAATCTAGTGTTTAAAAGGGAAGCCTGGCAAAATACTGGCTAGTTAGCTTAATACATATTCTGGTAAATTGGGGAACAACATTATTAACAGCAGCCACTTCAGGTCTTGTCTCAGTAATCTTTTAGACTGTGTCAATGAACACATATGGAAGCAATTGGTAGATTTTGATGTACCTGGACTCCCAAGAAAGTTGTCACAAAAAGCCTGTTCAGATGTTGGTAAAAAAGATGAAAGCAACCTATCCATCAATCTGTACACAGAAATATCTGTAGGGAGTGGCTTTCACATTTATGGATTTACATCCAGATTTCCTTGGAAGCTCGAATTGTACTGACATTCTTATTTATGTGTACATACTATAGGTAAATAGTATAGCATAGTACAGGAATAAGGTCTCCTCTCTTCAGAATTACATGTTGCATAGATGGCTGTGAGTAAGGATGGTACTTAGCAGACATTTAAGAAGTTTTGCATTCATAAAGTGGAAAAAAGTACAGTAGGAATAAAAAATAAATTTTCACAGAAGAAGGGATATAAACCATGCCATTTATAGAACAATCTGATTTGAAGTAAGCTGTGAAATAAGGCAGGTTTGCATGTGTAAAATGATGTTAAATGATGCACATTGACACAAAAATGCTAACTTTTCTGATAGTAAATAAGGAAAAAGCTTAGATTCATCTTGGTATATCAGTGAAAACACTGACACAATGTACAAATACAAAAAAAGGTAAAATCCATATTTAGGAATGATTAGAAAAATAATAGAATATAACAGATGTGACCACATTAAAGATACTGTATATAGTTGTGGTCAGTAAACTTAAATAGGGCATTGTAGAACTGAAACAAGTTGAAGAAAAGGGCAGCCAGCTCCATCAGGTGGCCAGAACAATTTATTTTAAGGAAAGATGACACTTTTTCAGCTTTCTAGCATACAGGAAAGACAAGTGAGTAGAGAATGCTCATGATAGAGATGTTTAAAATAAAGGTTTATAAAAATTGGACTGAGGGAAATTAATCTACAGCTAGGGGAGATTCAAGACAAGTATATGGAAGTACATTATCACAGAGAAAAGTTAAAATGATTAAAATTGCTTGCAGAAGTTGTGGTAATGGCCATCAACTAGGATGGTTTTAAAATTACAGAACTTTAAAGAAGCAGAATTTTACAGAAGCAGAATGTCTGCTGACTAATAGCATTATAGGGTGGATGTGTTCCCTGTAGATCTTCTCAGTCAGATATCTAACAGGTCTGTTTTGGATGGGATCAGCATCAGAGAAGTTTGCAAAGGCCAACATCTGTTACACTGTGTAGTTCAGTTGATGTAAATCAAAATACTAACTTAAAATGCCTAGGTATTTTTTTACCAATGTAGCCTGTCCTAGGCAGTATCTTTAAATCTGTATTTGATTAGTAAGGTGACTGGAAAATGTACTTTTAAAAAAAGAGAAGTGTGGCTGGGAAGAACAGATTAAGGGAAAAATGGCATAGAAAAAACACATCTTCACAATTTTATTTTTAATTTCAAAAATATAAGGTATACTGATTATCTCACTTCTCTGTTCATATTGTCCTTTAAGAATTAACATTATTTTTAATATTTCCAGAATTTGATTGTTTTGTTTTTCCTTTTAAAAGGGAAATGCATCCTATACATTCAGATAAAATTTTCCAAATGGAGCCACGTAATACTGAAATAGCTGGCTATCCAGGATCATAGCTTTTACATATACACTTGTGTTTATTGAACTGCAATTATTGTTTAGAAGACTTTGATTTCCAACCAGCCTTGGGAATGGGATTTTTTTTTAGTGATTACAAGCAGGTAATTTTAAAATAAATAATTAAATCAACCTGCAGTTTTAGAAACAAAAGGAGAAAGCATCAGATAGTAAAATAAGATAGTAATTTGTCTCTTACACGAATAGTAATTTTTAAATCCTCTGCACTGTGTTGAATGGGCCTTATTTCTTAATAAATGTACATGTGGATCTAGCCTCCAATTCTGATCATTAAACTACTATAAAAAATAATAGAAGCACTTCAAATCTACTTAATGTATCTTATCTCAAATTCTGTGAGTTGCGGTTGGTCCTGACAAAAGTATTGCCCAATTGTGATTTTTCCCCCCTTGTGAGTCAACAGCAACACACTCGCTTTCTCTTTTTCTTTTAAAAAAATAATTGTTGGGTCTGTTTTTTGTTTTGTATAGTTGGCCTGGGGTGTGTGTGTGTGTGTGTGTGTGTATGTGTGTGTGTATAGATAGAGATAGATGTCTATAAATATTCAAAGCCAGAGCTTTTCTTCTTGGAAGCAAAATATCTTTTATACACAATTTTCTAACCTCTGAAAGAGGTATATTGTATCCTTTGGTGAACATAAAATTGATATTATCCTATCTAGTTTATATACAACTACTTAACCTTCAGATTAAAAGTTATTAATTTTGAGTTAGTAGAAAGATGTCATTGTCACCTTCTGTTCAACCCTCTGCTTTATGATAGAAAATTTGAGGGAGCAAGGCAAGAATAAGAAAAGTGCTTTGCTTGCAGTTCCTATCAATATCAACAGATTTGAACTGGGAAAAAACACTGAATGTTGTGAGCTACATCAATGTGGGACTAGTGATTACAACTTTTCTAAAGCAGGATTCACCCCCACTGAAGATTTTGTTGTCATTTCTCCCCAATTGCTTCTACTCGACCTACCTGGTTTGGCAGGAGAGGCATATTCTGGGCCCCGTTGGCTAAGGAATGTCAACTGGCAGGACCCAGGAGGACAGCCTTTTCTGCCATGGCACCCGCCCTGTGGAACATCATTCCACCTGAGGTTACACTAGCCCCAACCCCCTTGGCTTTTTGTAAGGGCCTCAAAACTGGGGCCCTGGGTGTGGGATTAGAGCCCATCTCTTGGCTTTGTTGATGGTTGTTTTTTATGATGCTTGGCTGCTATGTGTTTTTATTTTTATATTGTGTTTTATCTATTGTAAGCCACCTAGAGTCACGTATGTGAGATGGGCGGCTACATAAATCAGATAAATAAATGAAAAAATAAATTTCAATGTTTTTTTTTTAATTTGTGCAATGTAGGTGACGAATATGCACACCCATATACACACCTGTATTCATACCTATACAGATATTTATTTAATAGTGTTGATGCTCCCTCCATAGTATAGTAGTTTGGTAAGTAGAGCTTTTCCATGTGGTAGTGTGGACTTTAACTATTACAGTCAGGTTTTATTGAGGGATTAGATCTTAAAGATTCTTCTCCAATTTTCTTCTCTCTAGGCCTAGAAAAGAATTTGAAACTAATGATACTACTGCTTTTCATGATCACCCTAAGAATTGTACATAGCGTCACTTGATATTAGTGGAGGCTATTTTATTTGTTACATATTCTGTTTTTATCCCATTTTTCTACCTAGAGGTCACTCAAGGCAGCCTAATTAAAGCCTATCTGTGCAAGGAGCATATTTTAAGGGTGTCAGTGCTGTGGAGAGAAAGGCTAACCTTCCCTTTAGCAGTGGTGCAACTTTTCCTTGAAAAGTTTTTTTTTTTTTTTTTGAAGACTCCAATCAAGCTTAATAGTACTCTCCATTGATGTCAGTGGAAAGATTTTTAAAAAGCCTTTTCACTGTGTGGGAGTGTGTCAGTATTGGAATGGCACATATACTTGTAAATGAAAGGCAAGTGAAAGTATACATTTGTGAACAGAATGTGCATATGGTTTGGGACAAGCGTATCAGGAACTAGAGATTTACTGTGGGGTGACCTCTCCCACTTTGAACTCACCAATTACATGCAGACCCCAAGATATGCTTGCCTGGAGTCTGTTCAGCTCTTGGAAAATATATTCCTCCATGTGACTTAAATGTTCTTGAAAGAAACAGGAGAGTAAAATTAAAGAGGTAAATATTATAATTTTCTGTTACGGGTAACAATTAGGTTCTGCCTGGTTCCCTTGGCCACTTTTTCAGTTCTGTTTTCTACTTACTTAGCTATAGAGGCACATGTTACTTTGCCTGCAGTTAGAAGTGTTGAAGTGATTTGTTTGATGTTTCAACAGAATAATAGAGGTAAAACAATCTGTGAAAATAAAATTACCCATTACTGATTTAATGCACCTGCTATATTTAGAATTGTGGTGGATATACATATTCCCCCCTCTTTGGCCCCATTAATGTTTGTAAGGGATGAAACAAGAACCCTGTAAGAGTGGAAATCAAGGTATTGCCCCATTGTAGACAAGTTACTTGGTGATCATTGGGGGCAATGAAACACACCTATTTTTAGAACTAAGAACCACACCCTACCTCGTTCCCTACTTTGAATATTAAATATGAAAGCATACAGCAGCTGCTAGAAAATGCCCAGTTTTAATAAGGTTTCAAACCATGTACACGAATAAAACCATTTGGAGCATTTTACTTTACAATCATGTATGATGCCAGTAAAATTGCCTTCATAGTGTCACTATTAACAGTAAAGAGGATTGTCTGACACTGCAATACTGTATAAGTCTACTCCTAGATAAATGTCTGTAAGTTTCATTATTACTCCATGAACAGAGTCAAGTATGTAAGTCTATTTGTTATCAGTTCTGTTACTTAAGAGTGTACTGAGTGAACTGTTCAGGGAAAAATATGAAACTTAATGCTGTATTCAAATGATGCTTAACAACTTAAACTTCAGCATTCATGCTTTAAGCTGGTTGGTTTGCTTAAGTCTTCAAGTGGATAGTGATTCTTTGTAGCTACACTGAGTTGCAATTCAAAGAAAAAGCATTTACTCTTTCCACGTTATGTGTTGTTGTTGCTCCTTTGAATTTTTATCTAATTCCTCTATGTATTGCTTGCATATGCAGCATTATCTTTTTATCATCTTCTGACTCTAAAACAACCTAGAGGTAGTCACCACCAACTGTGTCACGATAAGCACTTGAGGATGGGTGGGGGTGGGGAGAAGGAGCAATAACAAAAGTGAATTGTGATCAAACCAAACAACCTAAACCCTTGCATCTGATATCAGGATATAAGTGCAAAAAGTCAGGGTTTGTGTTGCAACATCACAGCACACGTTTCATCATTTTTGCATCCCTGTGATTTGTATCAGACATCTATATTTGCCACCTTACAACTGGGTTTTCAGTAAAAGCAAATACCAGTATGTGTGTGTACGTGTATACATACATACATACATACATACATACACACACACACATAGAAACCACACATATGAGCTTCCCCACTAAACAGAACAATGGTAAAAGTTTCATTAGCATGGTGTTGCAAAATCCTAGCTCCTAAAAGTTTAGCTGGAACTGTCTGCAAAATACTTTCTCTTAGATCTTTGGATTATATAGAAAATAAGAGCACCACTCAAAGCTACATTATCAAAACATAGCAGCCTACTTGAAGAAAATTTGTATTCCTGCCACCATATCACATGTCTTCTCAGGTCTCCTATGGTATTGCTCTTTATCCTGTCTTTTCACCTATTGTGCATCATGATCTAGAGATTTGACTGGTAATGAAATGCTCATTTCTTGTAATTGATATTTCCTTACAATTTCACAAGAGATGACAAAGCATAATATTCTAAAGTATTTGGTATGGCATTTTTCAAGCAATAGGGATGTGTGCATTCAGACTCACAAATCCCAAACATAATTTCCATTATATGTATTTCAGTATTTTCATGTAATTCTTTCTATGGTCCTGCATGACCAAAAAGAGCCCACAGCCATGGTAATATTTTGGTAGTTATGTTGTAGGACGTGATATTTCTCTTCTGTAGTTTAATGTTCCCAGAGCAGTTCCAGAATCACTTTCCTTGTCAATGTGTTTCTTGGTTCGCCAGTACTTCTTGTGTCAAGGAATTATGAGCTCCACTCCAGCGCTACATACATTTATCTCTCAGGACCTGTTCAAAATGCTGTGTTGGAAACTTCTATTTTTCAGCAAAGACATTTTGTCTTAAAAATACTGATATGCAGATCCTCTTCCCAGATGGACTTTGCTTGTACTTGTTGCATTCTGGGTTCAATTCCAGGTGCTCCACTAAAAAGCCCTGTGTGGCATAGGCCAGGTCATTTGAGGGACCACCTATCTCCCATGGTTTCTGCCCAGCTGGCATGTGCTGGCAGAGTTGGCACACTGCAGCTTCCTTCCATTAAACAGTGCCATCTCTTGTGGCTCCTGCCCTTTGGGATGAGATCCCCCTGAAATCCATGGCTCCACCCTGCTGGTGTTCTGTTGTTTTCCCAAGGCCTTGAAGTGAGATGCTGGGAGCCCCTTATTGGGTGTGTTTTTGTATGGAATGACCGGATCCCAAGTTATTTTAATCTGTATTGCACTGATATCGCTTTTTATGTTGTGAGTCACCCAGATTTGCTTTGAAGTCAGGCAGTTCCTAAATTGAATTAAATAAATTAATTCATACATGGGATTTCCAAAGTAAACAGAATAAATTCTATTTTTGGTGGCTCTCTCAAACATTATTCAGAAATATCTGATTCTGACACCTTCGTGTATTGCCAAAATGTTGGTAATCCTCTTAGGCAGAAATGAAAAGGGTGCTCTAGGATGCAGGGAAGCAAAATTCAAGATGCTGGGGGGGGGGGGGGGGAATCACAGCAGAACAGAAGGAAAAACAGAGCTATCTAAACAAACAGAATCAGCAGCCTGACCCTGTCCAACTGAAAACTGAGATTTCTGGAACAATCAAATGAAAAACGTGTCTGAATTGTCCATGTAGTTTGTTAAATAGTTTCTACTCTCAGTAATGCAACCTGGCTAAAGAGCAAGTTAGTCATGTTGATACGCCTCCCTCAAAGCCCTCCAGAAGTTTTGAACTACAACTCCCATAATTTCTCACCAGCAAACCAAATAGAGAGAGCTGGTAGGAATCATAATCTAAAGCCGTGTTTCTCAACCTTAGCAACTTTAATCCGTGTGGACTTCAGCTCCCAGAATTCTCCAGCCAGCATGGATTTAAAGTATCTCAGGACAACCAGTGTGGGAATGTCTGAGTCAGTGAAGGCTTGAATTTCCAGCTGGAGGGTTGCAATCCTGACAGTCTGTGCAATTTTTTTCAAATAAAGTAATATTTTAATACTTGAACTTTTTTCCTGCATTTGAGTTGATATAAGCAGCTACAGGCAACCTAGGATAATAACTTTCATTTTCTTAGTCCCTGTTTGTTTGCATGACAGACAGAATTAATTTGAGCTAAGCTCTTTTTTGTAGCAAAGTATCTACCTTTTGTCCTTCTTGTTCATAACAAAATGCATGTTCGTACATGTATGAGGTATAATGGAATGCAAAGGTTTACCATGAATAGCACTATCTACAGAAGCGTTTCTAAAATTGCCTTTGTGCTCATTAGTAAACCTCTTATGATATGAGACTAAAGACTTTTTTCTCAATGTATGCTGGTTTCTGGTAATTCTAAAGTATATGAGTTAACGACACACACAATATATATCCCATGGAAGCATATACTTTCATTGATAATGAACTAAAATCAAATTCTCTGTAATGAAGCAATGAGAAATAGTATGTCTTATATATGATGTGTGAACTGACAAACCATTATTATGCTTCTGCCTTAAAAATGGCATATGAAAATGGGTAGTCCAAAATCATGGTTTGTATTTCAGATTATATTTAATGCAAATCATGGCTTGATTTAAAAATTAGATACAACTCTAGGCAATTAATTTTGCCTGAAATCTGAATTATTGAAAAGCAGAAGTTTTTTCTAACTTGGTGTGATATTTAAAGCAAACCAGCCTGTCTTGCTTGAAATATGAAGTTCTGCTGGAAATTATGACGCTTCTTACGTTATTCATTGAAGTGTTCATAATATTTGTTGTTTTAAATTGTGTTCTATCATGGTAGTCTTGCACTGAGGTGTGGAATTTAAAATTTTGCTTGTGTTATTATTTGTTAATTTATTTAAAATATTTATATACTGCTTCTCACCACAAAGCAATTTAAAACAGGGTAAAAGAAGACTAGAAGCCATCTACAACCAGTGTAAAAGAAGACTAGAAATACTAAGGAATCCATATAAATAGCAGTTAATGGCTGGGGAGGGCCAAAACTGCATAGCGATCGTTGGTTTCTGGTACACTTCTAGGCCCAGTTCAAAGTGTAGTGATTTCCTTTAAAGCCCTACATAGCACCAGGATACATCAGGCAGTGCATTGCCAGAACAGAATCTGTCCATCCATCTATCCATCCATTCAGAAAGGACCTGCTGAAAGTTCCTTCCTGTCATGAGGTTTGCAAGAGGTGGGTAAGACAACAGGTTTTCCCTGTAATAGCTCCCAGCTTCATAACTCCTCTCAGGAATACCTGCAGTCCCATTTTGTTTCAATTCCATAAACCAGTTAAAGTTATTTTATTTCCATGTCCTTTTGGTCCCAGCTAACTGATTGTGAACTTGGGTTTTATTTGGAGTTTTACGTTCATTCATTCATTCACTTACTTACTTACCCATCCATCCATCCATCCAATTTATATAGCCACCCATCTCAGACCAGTGACTCTGGGCGGCTAATAACAATGAAAACAATCAATATTAAAAACAGTATAAAAAATTAAATATAATATAAATGGAACCAAGAGATCTTAAAAAACCATCAGTATCAGCACAACCATGAAATGGGGCCTTTCATACACTTGGGGCCCCAGGCCTGGGCATAAAGCCAGGTCTTCAAGGCCTTCCAAAAAGCCAAAAGGGTCGGGGCCATCCTAATCTCAGGAGGGAGGATGTTCCATAGGGCAGGCGCCACAGCAGAAAAGGCAAGTCTCCTGGTCCCTGCCAGCCGACCTTTTGCTTTCTGTGGTTACTCTTTTCTTTCACTTTTGTTCTGGATTTAGCTATTTATTATCATGTTCTTTTATTTTCTTTTTGTTGACACTATATACTGCTTATAGTCCTTTGGAATTGGTATGGATTATAATTACAGTAAAATAAACAAATGGAATAACAGTAATTGGTCCAGTTGTTTAGGGCTTTGTCTATCACCTTGAATATGGATCAGTACCAGACTGGTAGCCCAGGCAGATCTTTTTGGGTGTAATAGGAGGTAAAGTATCCCAGTTAGTAATCTAATTTCTGCAATCTGTACTAGTTGAAACTTTTGACTAGTCCCAATGGTATTTTCACAAGAAAATATATTACAGTAGTCCAGTCTTGAAGTGATTAGTGCATGTATCACTGTATTGAAATTATATCTCTTTTCAGGGACATACTCAACTGATGTACCAACCTAAATTGGTGATAGAGATTTATAGCTGCAGAGGCTACCTGAAACTTAGTCACAAAATGGATTCAGGAACAACTGTGAATTCATTCCTTCGGGGTGATTGCAACTCTATCCAGAGCAGGCAATTCCCTTACTTCCCAAAGCAAGAATTTTTCAACCACAGCACTTCCATTTTATCAGGATTTATCATCAACATAAGGGCCTCACTATATTCAAGTATCCATTTAGATTATGCATGATATTCCTAATTCAGATGTCTCGGAGAACAAAGCTGGATGTAATCAGACTCCTAATGACTTGCCCCAAAGTCAATTATTTTTATCACATAACACTGCATACCTGCCCTCTCTTTTGGTATCCAGCAAAAAATGAAGCCTCTGACATTCTAACTTCCATTAATCAAGAGTAATGGTTGCTCTTGTATTCTCAAACATTCAGCATCAGTGAGGGTGACAGATTGAAATTAATCCAAATATACTGGATATCTCATATGCATTTTATTAATTTCATTCCCTTGTTATGTTTTTATCCTGCCTTTTCTTTAGGAGCTCAAGGCAATTTACACCTCAATCTCTCTTCATTTTATCTCCGTAACCACCCTATGAAGTGAGTTGGGCTAAGAGACATCAACATGACCTAAGTCATATGCTTTGAGTGGTCGTGTCATCACAAATAGGTTGACTGTCCCCATGCATGCCCATGCTTCCTTGAATTTCTGTAGCTGAAGGTGAATGTTAACCATTACATCACAAAAAAAATGAAACTGCCAAATTTGAGAAAAATAAATTGATCTATAAATAAGCTGCACCAAAATTAGTTTCCTCTAGTCAGAAAGTCAGGATGAAATCAGATTATTATTTTAAATAATATAAATCTAAATAATAGGAATAATAGAAATAGTCACTACTGAAACAAAATAACACCAACAACAAGCTGTGAATTTGTGCAGGCAGGTCAGATTTATTATTCACCACTTAGAACAGCTTTACTTGTAAATTACAAGAAATCAGTAACTTTTCTGTAAATTAAAATAGCATTAACTCTGTAATTGGAAGCCCTTATAAGCAGCTCATTTCACACTGCTTTTAAATTTAAACTTGATTCGCACAAGCTCATTTTCATGCTTCAGGACCCAGGCAAACCAAATATTTCTTGTCAATTAAAATGTATAAAAATAGAAAGAAAATTCAGGCTTTATTTCATAAGGGTAATTTGAGCATTGCCATCTGTGTCACTACTGTGTGCATTTGTTAGCCATTATAATTTTCTCTCTTTAAAACACACATGCACACATATACAGACTCCTGAATTGCTTGAATGGATAAGAATACACACACACACACGCACAAACACAAACAAAATGTATTTATTATTTTATGGGTGATAAAAAGTGACATCTATTTTTTCTTTCTCTCAGCGACTATATTATTAAATGTTGTCATCGTGTGGGACTGAGAAAGCAGACCTTCTCCGTCACAATCCCCACCCTCTTGAACAGCATCCCTCCAAAGATATGCATGGCACCCATTCTCCTGAGGTTCTGGAAAGCCCTTAAAACCTGGCTTTGGTCCTAGGCCTGGGTTGATGTGTTTGTGGAGGGGGGACCTGTTGCGTTGTATTCTAATGGGTGTTTTTAGTCCAGGTTGTTTTGTTTTGTCTCTGTTTTTAATAGTTTCATCTTAGTATTAGATTTTGTAAGCCACCCAGGTTCTGTTGGAGATGAAACTTGATACTACTGTGGTCATTTTAATGTCATGCAAGATTTTTTTAAGGAGCATTTGATTATTTTTATTATTACTTGAGCATTGTACAAAAGCAGGAGATCAAAAATAAAGATGCAAGAGGTAAGATATAGTGTAATTTAAAAAAATACACTGTAAAAAGAATAACGCAGCCTCCCCCTTCCAATCATTTCCCCCAACCATTAACTATTACTTAGATATTTATATATTTAAAGCAATTTATACATTGCTTTAAAATTTTACAATTTGCAATTGTTGCTTATATCTAAGTCATTTTTTCAGTTGTTTTTTAATGTTTCTTTCTTCAAAAGCCACATTCTAAATGTATTTGCTTGCCCTGCTATGTAATATGTTGTATGTAAGGGAACCATTCATGCTCGAATTTGCTTAGACTTCTGCTGTGA
Organism: Liasis olivaceus; assembly: GCA_030867105.1. Taxonomy (NCBI): domain Eukaryota; kingdom Metazoa; phylum Chordata; class Lepidosauria; order Squamata; family Pythonidae; genus Liasis; species Liasis olivaceus. The sequence continues at coordinate 30,580,408 of CM061348.1, read as the reverse complement.
AGCCATATAGTAGATTTCTCCATTGCTGCATATTCTCCAGTTCTGTTCTCCTAGTCTTGTGTCATCAGCTAGGTTTCTCTTTTCCAACATTGTGTCAATATATCAATATGTTGTGATATTTTGCATTTATACTCTCTGAAATAATTCCTAATAAACATATTTGTGGTTTCAGTTCAAATTTTATTTTCCAAATCCCGTGATGTATTTCTTTCCAGAACTTTCAATTTTTTTAAAAAATTTTTTTGCATGACCATTATATGTGATAGAATATTTCTAATTTGTTATGGCATTTCCAGAATTTAGTGTAAGATTTGTCTATCTTGGCAATTGTGGATGGAGTTATATACCATCTATAAAACATTTTATACCAATTTTCCCTGAAATTATAGCTTGGAGCAAATGTTATTGATTTTTCCATAACTCTTCCCATTGATCCACTGTGATAACTTCTTTGATATTTGGCATCCATTTGATCATACAATTTTTACTTTGTTCTGTCTCATATCATATTTCAGTACCAATTTATAGATATGACCAAGTAAATATCTTGATTTTGTATAAGTATTTCAAATTCTGTCATCTTTCTCAAGATTCCTCTATCTTTTTTAAGATTGCTTTTTATATTTCCAGTTAATTGCAAATACATTAACCATGGTAGGTTGCTTACTTCATGGAGCAATTCTCATGGATCCAAAGATATCATATTGACATATGTGATTAATTTTTTCTCATTCTAGTTGTCTTTAGAATAAAAAGCATTTGATGGTGATATTAATAGTTATTCGGATCCTTATTTTCAAAATATTTCAGATTTTTAACAAACTGTCTTGTAATATGTTGCTTCAGATTCTTTTCTTCTTTTGTTTCTTTATACTATACTGTAGATACCTATGAAGGTAGGCATGCTCCTTCTGTTATTTATTTTAGAAAGCTTGCATGGCCTCCCATCTTATATACCATAACTCTGGGCAGATCACAGCAACAACAATAAAAACATGTAACAGGCAGTGAAAAGCTAACATCCATAAAAAAAAAAGTAGCACCTGCCTCTTGATGTTAATTGATGTCCAACTATTCAAATTTTTTATCCATTTTGTATAACAGGCAAATTGCTCTGTAATACTGTCTAAGATTAGGAAATGTTAGTCTACCTCTTTCTCTTGCAAGGTTTTGAATCTTACTCCTGTTTTTCCCCCACACCATATACATTTATTAATTGTTCTTTGCCAGCCCTGCAAATTTTTGTCTGAATTTGGAACTGGTGTCATTTGGAATAAGAAGTTCATATTGAGCAATATATGCATTTTTATTATCACAAATCCTAGTCAAGAAGATTTTAAACTTTTCTATCTTTCAAAATCTTGTTTTATTTCTTTCCATAATTTGTTATAATCGTTTCATAATGTATTTTAATTACATCCTGTTAAATAGAATCCTAGATATTTTACTGGATCTTTGTTATTTCACAACCACTCTGTTTTTTCACAAAGTCTTTTTTTTCCCCAGAAGTTAAATGCCGTATCTTTCTTTTCATTGATTTCATTGATTTTGAATCTGAAAAGGCAGACAAAATCTTAGATTACTTTTGTGGAGCTTTGTGGTACATAATTGGCAGTACTATATCATCTGTATAGCATTTCATCTTATATTTCTGTCCTTGAATTTCAGATTCTGATCTCAGTTGTTTGTTTATCTTTTTGGATCTTGTCTGCCAGAACTTTCAGAGCAATTACAAATAATAGTGGTCACACTTACCTTGCCTTTACATATTGAGAAGCTTCCAGAGAACGTTTCATTCACCGTGATCTTTGTCATTTACTGTTGAGATATACTGTCCATTCTGCTTTCCAGTGGCCCTGCTCACTATCACTCATGCCCTTGTGATCTCCCATCTGGATTACTGCAATGCACTGTACAGTGCTGTACCATGGATTGTAACATGCTCCTTGGCTGCTGTGTGTATTTTAATTTTTATATTATGATGAAAATTTTGCTTTTAATTTATTTTGTGATTGATCACCACCCAGAGTCACTTGTTGAGATGGGCAGCCATACAAATTGAATAAATAAATAAATAAAGTAAATAAGTAAATAAAATTCAAATTTTGAATTCTTCTCTGGGATTCACTTTCTCTAGAATCTCCATTAGAATAGTCCGTTCCAGGTTGTCGAATACTTTTTCTGCATCTAAAAATATTACTGCTATGTTCTTTTTTCTTATATTAATATATTATAATGCATTTTTCATGAATCTACTATTATCCATCATCTTCCTGTTTGGTATGTAATCTGTGTGGTCTAAATGTATAATTTCAGGAATTCAGCTAATACGATGGTGAATATAATCAACATTCAACAAGGAAATTAGTCTATATGAATGAGGTTTCTTTGAGTCATTCCCTTTATGTATTATAGTCATATATGCTTCTTCCCATATTTGGTATAGTTTTTGTTGTTTGCATTTCATTCATTGTCTTCAGTAATGGTTCCACCAATTCCTCCTCTAACTTTTGATAACTTTGACCTGTCAGCCTCTCTCAGTCTGGCACATTTCCAAATTTTAGTTTCTTTATTGCTTTTTTAATCTCTTGAATTGTTATGGGTTTGCTTAATATTTGTCTGTGTTATTCTGTCACTTCTTTAAGTTTGGAATCTTTAATGTATGTTTTCAAATTTTCCGTGTCAATTTCAAGAATATAGTTTCTTGAAAAGTTCTCCAAGTTCTTCTGCTATTTCTGTTTTCATATATAACAGTTTATTCCCTTTCTCTATTGCTGTTACTGTCCTTCCCTCTTTCTCTTTTCTGCTTTGGTGCACTAGAGGTTTTCCTGATTTGTTTGCATTCTCAAAATGGTTTTGTTTGACTTATTTTATCTTCTTTTGAAGTTCTTCCATTTCCAATAAGTCTAATTGTTGTTTGACTTAGTTTAACTCTTTCAGTGCTTGCCATCTTGGATTACTCTTGTGGATCTGTTCTTATTCATTTATTTTTTTTCTTCCAGTTGTGATTTCTGTCTGTTATGTTCTTTTTTCTTATGTTGTAAGTCTTATAAGAATTCCTCTCATTTAAGCTTTGCTTGTCTCCCATAAAGTTGCAAAATCTTGAACATTATTTAAGATTAAATGCAGGTTTGTCTTCCCTCTGATCAGTTCCTAACTTCAAGTGGTCATGTTGGTGACTAATATTTTACCTTTTGTTGCAGTAATACTACAGTATTCTTGCTTTAGTTATTTCCCTGGTTTCATTCTCTGTTTCCATCTGTAGTTCTTCCTGAATGTGTTGTCAGTACTGAATTACTTTTTAAGACCTGGTGTTGTCACCCATAAAGTTTCTATGGACATCATGTCCTCTTTGAAGTATAACGTATCCCCAGTAGGCCTTTGTCTATTGTACTTTGGAAAAGGGAAAATATGCCAGGATAACAATATCAGCTTGCTTGGGAAGTTTCGTTTCCACTTGCAGGCTTTCTCAATCACTCACATATTGGCCCCTTTAGGAAAGATTATATCACTAAATACCTAAAGTGCTGTGCATGAAACTTTGGGGCGGGGAGTGAAGGTAGAGTATCATGGAACTGCGCTCTTGGGAATTCTGTACTAAGGATGATTGATTTACATTGATCTGCAGTAAGGAAGAGATTCTGGTCTCTTACTGGCTGTACAGCTGTGAACTGTGTAATGGGATATTAATATGGGACTGGGTACCTCTGGTTGATTGAGGTATAACCCATAACCTTTCAGAGATGGATTATGGATGATGCAGAATCAGTACTGGTAAGAGATTATATAGGAGTTTATTGGTGTTACTACACCGGCCAACTGTTGCATTTCATTTTCTTGCTAGTTAATTGATCGCCTGATGATTATGATATTATAGTATGGAGATCCCAACATAATTGGAACATCCTGCTATGAAATGTTTATAGATCAGCCTGGTATTATTACAGGCAAAAAGATCACAATTGTTCTGGAATTCCCCCCCCACACTTTTTAATTGTTTTTTTTAATCCTGCCTTTATTATTTTTATAAATAACTCAAGGCAGTGAACATGCCCTTCCTCCTCCTCTTTTCCCCACAACAACCACCCTGTGAGGTGAGTTGGGCTGAGAGAGAGAGACTGGCCCAAAGTCACCCAGCCGGCTTTCTTGCCTAAGGTAAAACCGTCTCCTGGTTTCCAGCCTGGTGCCTTAACCACTAGACCAAACTGACTCTCAGTGATTTTTCAGGGGCTGCGGCATTTAGTCAAAACAACATTTTTCCCACAGATGGGATTTAAACCCACAATCCCCAGTTTAGGAGGCCAGTGCCTTATTCATTAGGCCACTAGGGCTTTTGTTTAACTCCTGCTGAATTCCTGTCTGGGGTATAATCTGGTAGAGAAGGTGTCAGTCGGCATCCCAAACTATAAACGAGGCTTTCCAGCATTCTTACCTATCAGCATTCTTGATCTGTTGAAACAGAACATGAATAAGGAATGGATAAAATATAACAATGTGCTAAAATCCAGATGACCATTGTTAGAGAAATGTTGGAAAAGCAAATGCCACTCAATTTGGTTTATATTCTAGTATGCTTTCATGATAAAACTGATTTTGAAATCCAAGACCAGTAATAATAAAAACACATGTTATTAGTAATACTAAACAGCATTTTCCAAGTTCTTTCTTTAGGTAAAACCCTGAAAGCTCAGTCATGAATTGTATATGAGTGTGTACAAAGCACCTCTCCATAGATTGTTAAAGCAACCACATCTTTTTCCAGACTTACACAGCTGCTTCAGAAATTTCTCCCAGTTCTCTCTGGATGCTGGTGAATACACAGATGCTTCATTTGATTTCAATATGGGAAGCCTTAATTTATAATTATGAGTCATTCTATTTGGCAATGGATCTAAATAGCAATGGTCTTTATATAGTTATTTATTGCATGTATGTGTTGTACTTCTAAAAAAGATTGAAGGAATCATCAATTGTTGGAACATTCTAAAACAAAATAATACCTCTGTATTATAAACCCCACTTAAATGAAGACTGTCCAGTATTAATGCTGTAAAGTATTTCGCGCCAAGAATGTAAATGACGGAGGCAAAAGATTTCTTCCCCTCTGGTATCATTTGAATCACTGTTGGAGGAGCAATTTCCTATGATCTAAAGGGCCACAGGCAGGAATATTCCAATCACATATTCCTTCTAAAAAATTGTTCCTTTCAAGCAGTGCACCCAGTACAGTACAAGGAATTACAGTTGAATTTCACTGAAGTTTTATGTATGTTGTAAAACATGTGACTGCAAGCACAGAAATCTTGGATTCACAGCTGGAATGTATTATGTTTTCTCTGTTTCTTTGATGACTTTTTAATTAGTGTTGTCAGTGAAATTATTAGCTTTCAAGATATGATAAACATGGATCTATTATTATTTAATATGATAATCAGGAAATGCAAGAAATTATGCACATGGCACAGGTATTATTTATTAACTTATTTTGTGCGTTCAAGTCAGGGTTGACTCCAGGCAACCGCCTGGACTAGCCCCTGAAGTTTTCTTGGCAAGATTTTCAAAAGTGGTTTGCTTTTGCCTGCTTCCTAGGGCTGAGAGACAGACTGGCCCAAGATCACCCAGCTGGCTTTGTGCCTAAGGCAGGACAAGAACTCATGGTCTCCCAGTTTCTAGCATGGTTTCTAGCATCTACACAAAACTGGCTCTCAACGTATTTTATACAGAAGCTAAAAGCAGGCCACTCTGAGAAGCCACTTTTCATAGGTGCATGATCCTTCAAAATGTAAAGTTTATTTAGGAGTGGAAGAGCAGACAGACAGGGACAGAGAGTGACACTTATATTCTGTCTTGTGTGGCACATTTGTGGGCTTTTTACGACAGAGAACTCTATATAATGAAACGTACATCTCCCCATTTTATCACAAATTATTCCAAGTTCTGCTGATTATCAGAGACCTTTTGAAGCTACTTTACTTTTAACTTATGTGAAGACTGGATTATAAAGGCTTAGCTATGATTAGCAGTGTTTCTTTACTCACAGAGGAGTGCTTCTTTTTATTCTTTCAAATTTTTAATTCTTTCAAATATTAACTAGCTGTGTTTGTTCTACACAGAATGCAAGACTATGAAGGAAAGAGCAACTCTTTGATATAATAAATAAAAAGTAAGTTTATTAAATGGTATCCAGGACATTATGGTAATATTAAGGTTTCATAAATTGCAAATTAAAATATGAGACAAAAAAGGCCACTTTTTATTTTGGGGTGGTGATAATATTCAGTGGTCAGTGACTGCAAAAACTTGCCCAGTTTGAAGACTGTGTAGTATTGTGTCTAGTGTAGGTCAGTACAGTAGCCACTTGGGTGAATATGCATATGTGAGTCATTTTTTAAGTTCACCATCGGTCTTTTCATTAAGTTACAATTTGTATTCACTTACAATGGAGCATCACTGAATGCTATGGGATTTATTGTATATTAAAAAAAAAAAAACATAGGGCACAGCCTTTCAGTTTATCCTCTATTTCTTTAAAAGATTTCAATCAAAGATTTGAAAGATGTGTGCTATATTGTGGTGAAAATGAATCACCACTCCAAGCTGAGTTGTACTTGACAAATAAAGATCTTCCCACAACTGTATAGATTACTTCATACCAGCTTTGTCTCTTGATAGTTCATTGCTTTTTCAGCAAACTTCACTGTAATGTGCATCTCAACTATAACCAATAAAATCAGAAATTTGAATTTGTAAATCACTTGAGCTACCCACATGAATACTGTTCATTTTAGGATGATCAGGATAGGGAAAACTGCAGTTAGGGAAAAAATGTGACCACTTTTTAATTATATTATAGAAATTCTTTTGGATGTATAAACATTTCTTTCAGTCACTTGACAGGGTTTACCATTTATCCAACTCATTTCTAATATTCCAGGAAAACTTCTTTCTTATAGCATATTCTTGTTTTATAGCAAACCCAGTGCTGAGCATCCGCAGATGAGGATTTTGTAAATGAAATGCATATATGTGTCAGGTTCAGCCCAGGCAACTTAGCGGGACAATTCAGGATCAGTTCAGTTACTTTATTAGCTTACACCTACTAGACAGAATCTCGCCAGACCAACTCTAACCCCCAACATCAGCAACTAAACACTCTGAATTCCTTAGGGTGGTGGTAGTCTCCTTCTCTTCACTTCCACACGCTCTGGTTGAGGGCTGAGGAGATGCTTGGGATTCCTCTCCCCCTCTCTATGAATTTGGACCTCCTCACTCATGTCTTCCATCACAATATGCATGTGAATGAGTATATGTTAAATCTTAGTTTAGAAAAAGAAAGGTGTTCTCTTTCCAGTATTGCCAGGTCACCAGAAAGTAGAGTAGGATGGAAAACAGGGTAGAATGTGATCTAGCCTCATCCTGTCTCTTCTTCCTTGCAGTAAGATTACCAGGCAATTTTGGAAAGAGGAGCTGGTGCCGCTATTATGCATTGCCTTCTTCAGTTGTGCAGTGTTCATTTCACTGTCAAGGCACACAAAAAAGCCATCCTAACCAGCTTTCATGGAACAATTCATCCATCATAGCTCATCAGAAGCAACTCTTTCCCTGACATTGGAGAATATCTTGAAGCCATCTAGTGGCTCTGCTTTCCTGCCCACCCTGTCCTTACTTTTTAAGCAATGATAGGGAGAAGTTCTTTTTCTTCCCTTTTCTTAAACAATAAATAGTGTTGTGGCAGGTAGAGCTTAGCAATATATCTGTGAGCTACCTTCAGTCACATGTATTAATTTTAGTGATAATTTTCTAGAGAGGAACAAAATGTTGGGAAAAGTGCATGGGTTCTAATTTATCAGGCACTTGGGAGCAGTACTTCTGGGGAAGATGCATTTTTTTATGGGACAGTATCACATTTCTCTAGCACTGTTTGAAGGGTGGGCCCATGGGCTTCCCAAACTGTACCATTAAAAGAGAAGGTAGTTTTCACTGAGTGCTGTATTTAAGTACTGATATGCAGTTTCCTATCCATAACACAACAACCATTAATATCCACTGGTGTTTCATGGATGGAACTTTTTTCCCTCATTCGGAACTGATTTGAAATTTACTTGACCTCTTGAATTAGGATAGTAATTCAGTAACCACAGTAATTTTTTCTGGTTCTTGAGTCCCCATCCTTTACCTATCAGGAAGTGCTCCTGATAAATTGAATTAGGTAGAGATTAACAAATTTAGATTATATCCTTTCTTTCTAGTTGATTCTTAATCCTTATTTTCTGATGGGAAACATTCAGGATCAAGGAATGTAAAGCAGAACAATCAAGCTTTTTGTTAATGAAGGCCACTCAATAAGAAGGGAAACTATCTAGGCTAGGTCAGATAGTTATCAGAGTGGAAGAGAAAGGACAGAGAAAAGGCTCAGTGGGCTCCCTTTCTTTTGAGCTTTGAGTATTGCTTCTACCTCAGTGCAAATAATCACTGAATCTCTGATTGCATTCCCTAACATAGCAGTGAATGCAATTATGTTAAAAAGGTATCCATGTATAAGCCCTTCCTCTAACAAAACATTGACAATTAGATTATCTCAATCGTGCCCACAACAACTAGGCCAACCGCAGTACCATTTTTCACTTATTCCTGTGTCCACTTAAAAGAAAGCATCCTGGTCATATCAACCTATGCCAGATCAATTGTATATAGGGCAACAAATAATATGGGAGCGTATGCTAACTCCGGTATAACTTTGAAGGTCATTTTCAGAACCACATATCACTATGTGACAAGGTGTAGGTTACTTTGAGGAAAGCTGTCAAAACTCTGTGAATAATGGACCAATTTGGATACATTATATACCAGAACAAAAGAAAGAAGCTGTGCTGCTAAACATATACCAGCAGTACAAGTCTATCTTTGATAGGTCCCATGTTAGCAGAGCTTGAACAACAAAGGAACTGAAATTATAGCAAAACATAGTTCCAGACATCTTTTGCTTAGAAGAAGAGGCATCGATTTCAGAATTGATTTGAAATGTACTAATGCTTGCAATTAGGCTGTTGTTCCTATATAATTTGTCCAAGTGATAACCAACTGCTGACTCTACCTTTATAGGGCTAAACATGACTGCAGGCATTTATACTCTGCCTTCTCCTTTTATTCTCTCTGTCATGGAGAAGTGAATGCCTTTCTCTCTGTTAGAGAAAATTAGGAATGATCCAGACACAGCACACGAAGGCACACCCTCTTTGTGTAACCTTGCCCAGTTCCTTGATGGTGCTTTGTGCAGAAGAAGTGCTGGTGGTTGGATTTTTCTTAAAAAGAGTGCTATTCTCCATGAGTGATAAGGCAAAGAATTATAATTCCCCATCTTCTCCAATCCTAGGGAAAGGATAGAGTTTTCCTCTCTCCAAAGTCCTGCATTGTCTGGTTGACCTGGCCTGGGTGGGATGAAGACAATCTAGCTTTTGAGCAGATTCAGCTGGAACATTATTTCTGTTTACCTTCCCAAGCCAGAAGCTGATCTGGGGAGAAGCAGCACCTGTCTCTTGAGCCCAACACAAAAATATCCTCTCAAGTCGCCCATTTTTGTTCTACCATCTGTTTTTTAAGTCACACAATTAAGTATGGATACTCATTTATTCTTCACTTTTTATTATATTATTTTTTTAATTTTATTATATATGTTATATATTTTAGATCCTATTTTATTCATTGCTTTTCTGTTATTTCTATATAGATGTATGTAACAGTTCTACTATTAGATATTTTACTATATCTGGCCTTATAGCTGTAATAAACTGATTTTATTTGAAGTGCCCAACTCTGTAATCGCTTTAATAAAGGAAAGGAAGCTGAATATGTCCCTAGGGAGTCAACAGTCCATCCTAAATGCTGAGGATAGTATAGGTTTTAACTTTATCATAGTTCTTTCCCCCCCAAAGATCTGTGCCATAAAACATCAAGGGCTATTTCCAATTTTCTTTGGGAAAGGTTGGAAACCAGTTGCTTCTGTTAAGGTGGATACATTTGAAAGAGGGATGACCTTGTGTTCCCATTCCTGATAACCTCAACCAATAAATGTTGAAGACTAGTCAGCTCTGCATAGAACCCTTCCATGTTCTGACACAAGGTACCATGATAGAGTGTTGAAGAACTATTTTTCATAAGCAAAAAGTAATCTCACTGGGTTAAGGCCTCTACCATGTAAAAAACACCAGGTCATTTTTTTATATACTGTGAATATTTGATCAGTATAAGAAAAATTCTCTATTTTTCTACAAGTAAACTTAGTATCTTTTTTAAAGACTCAGAATGCACAGAAAACATTCTACATGTGTCTTTTAACTCTTAAATCAAATATGAAGAACCTCTAATCTTCCAGTATAATCAAGCCCTCACGGGTTCTCTATTGTTCTGCACTGCTAGTTACAGAGAAAGAGAGAGAGAGAGAAAGAGCGCGAGCTGATACAAACTCAAGGTATTTATTGCACTGGTAAATCCTTAACTGGTGTGACATAAACACAGGGTCAGCTGCAGCCTTTCTGCTTAGAGAATGAGAACACAGCAGCTTACTTTTCAGATAATACAGAGAGACAGATTGCCACTTCAGAAAGAATCCCAGCGTGGTCAGGTTCCGGTCCAAAGTTCAGTCCAAGGAATGGACGGCCATGGTCCCAGGCCACAAAAAGCCAATTAGACCACAGCTTCCTTTCTGCGGCCCTGATTACCCACTTGACTAATTGGCTGAGTCTCTCTTCTTTCTTTCAAGTAGAGGGCTTGACTTCCTTTGCTCTTCTCTCCTTAATGTGTCACCTCTTGCTGGGCTCAGAACCTTGTCCAGCTTAGGCTCCAGGTCAGCTGAATCAGCCTGCATCGGGGTCTCTTCAGGCACTTTCTCTTTGTCTGATGGCTGTGGTTCAGGCTGAGGCTCAGACTGGCCAAGTTCTTCAGCTTTACAGTCTGAAGATTCAGACTGAATCCCTATAGTATGAGGTGCTGGTTTTGACCTATGAAGCCCTTTATAGATTGGCACCCAAGTAGCTACAGAACTAGCTGTTCCAACCAGTATCAGCCCAACCTATTAGACCAACTGCGAGGACTCTGTGTAGTCCCACATTTTCAAGAGGTTCGGTGGCCGAAGCAAGAAGTTACTGCTTTTCTGTGGCGGTGGCAGTGCTTTCGAACAGTCCCCTTGTGGAGATTCAGTTGGCTCCCTCCTTGGTGGCTTTTAAGAAAATGATTTAAACTGAATTATTTCCAGGGCCTTTTAGTATTGTTTGTTTTTGTTTGTTTCCTCCTTCATTTTTATATATTTTATGGATTTTGTGTTGGAGTTTTTAAGTGATTATTGTGATTGTGATTGCAGTAGATTTTGACCTGATGCTGGATATTTTAATTTTTGTTTCATATATACCATACGATATTGAGAGTCACTTTGATTACAATAGGGTAAAGAATGAATGAATGAATGAATGAATGAATGAATGAATGAATGAATGTATGTATGTAATGTAATGTAATGTAATGTAATGTAATGTAATGTAATGTAATGTAATGTACTAAATGAAATAAGAATCCATCTGCCTCCCAGCACTTTTATTTGGATGAGGTAGGTATTTTCCTACATCTCATCACCATGCCCTCCATCCATCTCCTCAGGCTGGGGCGGGGGCGGGGAAGACTTAGCTCCAATTAACCATTGCTAAGAGTAAGTTTTAAAAGAACCTCCATGGATGTCAGTAGAGAATGCTTTAAAGTCTGATTGCTACATGGGAGAATTTTTGTTTTGAGAGGGGGTTGTTTGTGGATTTACTCTCCCTTTCCCAATGGGGCAAGCCCTTCCCAAAATCACACACACGTACACAATGTGTCATCAGCGTCTCAGGTTATGCCAGGGGCTTCTTGTGGTGGAAGATGCTGGAGAAAGGACAGCTATTTTGATCAAAGAGAATTTTACTGAGCAGGATGTGTGTGTGGAGTATTTGTACATGGTGTGAGTGAGTGTTAAATCAGTACGCCTGAGAAAAAGTAGAGGAGGAGGAGGAGCTTCTGTAATTGTAGGCCGGGCCCAGTATGGCTTGTTTCCATTCACAGCCTGTATGCAACCCCCAGTATCTCCACCTGCGGCAAATTCAGGTCCTGGACAGGAATAGTTTTCCCATTCCTGATGTAAATCGAATTTTTGGTTCTAGTAATTGGGAAATGTGGTTGTGTTGGTTCTGTCACCATCATCTCTTGGTTTACTTCCTTAACTGCTATAGCTTTTAATCCTATTCCATGGTCCCATTTTTCAGCTTCAGTATCCATCTTTGTTTTTTAAACTGGCCTTACCTGCTTTGGTCTCAAGAGGGATTTTTACAGGCAAGGGTTAAGGATTGGTATTTAAAACCAAACCAAAAAAAAAATTGTTTTAAAAGCAGGCTTTGTTTGTAACGATGCACTTTGTTTCTTTGCTGTGTACATACCTATTTTCTAGATTGTGTCTTTCCAAGTTCACAGGACAAATTGATTTCTAGTATAATATTGGTAGCAAAGTATGAAGGACAGAGGAGGTAACAGAAAAAGGAACTTGCTAATGCAAAAGCAGTGTACTGAAAGTCACTTTTATTTCTTATTTATAATCTACATGCACACTCTGGATAATAGATGACAACGTTCATTCAGTACTTTAACTTCAAAGCAGAGAGAAGGCATGGATGACAGAGCTGGGAGCTGGAACACAAAGATACTAACAACAAGAAGGAAAATGCCTGTTTACTGTATTGCATTTGTTAGCACGCTGTCTTCAGAGATTGTTCCCCCAGGAATAGCAAGAATATGTGCTGCAAGAACAATGATTTAACATCTGAAAATGGTACTTAAAGACTTCTGTCTGGTAGTAACATGATGAAGGCTTCTGAATGGAACCTAGGGACTTCATTCCTTCTGTTTATCTATGTCTCTCTGGCTTTAGTCAGGAGTAATTGCATATTTAACCCTTTAAATAGATATAACCCTTTTAGTGCCAAACATTTCCCCCCTTTTGGTGCCACATCTGCTTATGTTACAGAACAGCTGTGCTGTCTGAATTCCTGCCAAAAAGAAAGAAATCCTTTGAAAAGTCAAAAGAATTTGGAAGTTCTTGCCAGGGTTCCACCTATTTCTTTCAGGATAGGGAACAGCTCATTTGACCATGGCTAATGGGAGCTATGGAAGAGTTTATAATGGATTCAGAATGAAAGAGTGAAAATACTTTAATGTGGAGATGGGTACTCCAAATCAGCAGTGTAAATTTGCTGCTTCTCTCAGTGGTATGGTCCTTTGGAGCTTTCTCAATTAGCTCTTGTTCAAAGGGCTTGCTTATGCAGTACAAATATTGCATAATTACATCAAAAGCCAGAATTCTTCCAAGATGGGAGGACAGATGTGTTCTTAGACAAAGAGCGTGTTTGCAGTGAAAACTCCATCCGGTTGAAATTAAAGGTACTCTGAGGAAAACATGAGAGCCAAACTACTTTAATAGTTATACTATTTAAATTGATACCAGTGAGGTTTTTTTAATCACTGACTCTTCAAAATATGCACTTGTCTACATAACTCCTTTTGGCAGATTTAACTCATTCATACAGGAGGAGCTGTGGTAAAGGAGGCCAGCCCAGCCTGCAGGAATCAAAATTAAATTTTTTTGCAATCTGTTGTCAACACGACTACATCTCATTAACTTAAAAAAAAAAAAAAGGAAATTATTTGCCTGAAAGCTTGATTTAGTCAAATCAAGCTTTCAGGCAAATAATTTCCTTTTTTAAAAAATATTTCAGGCAAATAATTTCCTTTTTTAAAAAATATTTGATTACTCTTAGTCAAATCAAATATTAGGTTCATTGAAGAAAGACAAGCTGGGGGAAAAAAGGAGCTTCTTTGTGATCTGTATCATTGAGCATTTCTAGGTTGTTTTTAATAGCTGTATATGATTTGTGTTTTGACAAACATAACCTGGGGGGAGGGAGGTAACAAATAGACATATGGATTTGAAAATAATCTCTTGATTTTATTTTACATTCTGACATGTTAACTGTGAAGTTTGCCAGAAACAAATATGATTTCCCTGTGTTTTCCTTCTTTTATTAAGTGGACTGAATTAATTAGCTTACGTAGTAACCTAGTGAATGATTAAAGTTTAAGTATGGGAAATCAGTTTTGTCTTACACTTATCTACTCTTTTTTCCTCTTCATCTGCTCAATAGGAATGCACTTCAAATTTATATTATAGATTCATTTTATTCTTTCAACTAAATATGATGAAATAGGTTGTAAAATTGTGCATAAAATCAGTCAAAATAGGAAGCTGACTCCTTTGCTCAGGCATTTATTAAAAAGCTTGTTAGTTCAATTAAATATCTACGAGCAAAATCTCTTTTGGGCAATAATTAAGATAGTTCCATTGTGTTAGATTTTCTAAGAATAGTATATTACGGCTTTTTAGATTTCACATTAAATAGAAGTTGATGATGTATCTCAGCGTAAACTCTCGTGCACATCATTTAAAGGGAGCTGTTAAACAAAAGAAAACGTGTGTGTGTGTGCGTGCGTGTATTTTATGCCTCTTTCTGAGAACATGTGCTGCATTTTAGTAAAGGCACATGAGCCTTGAATGTAAGTAACTGGTTTTTGCATTAGGTACTCCCTGGAGGTAGCAGAAAAATATCATGTCCCTGCATGAAATGCGAATGTGAAATCTACCAGAAAGAAATATTTATGACCATTTTATGCTTGATTAGACTTGGATGACATCTGTTAGAAGACAGGGACTGGACAAAGAGAGAGACGCTTGAGGGCAAATGTTAACAGAGTTGTTTAGATGATGCTGGGGCAGGAGCACCCATTTACTGCCAGGCAAAACATAGGAATTGTGTTAGCAAAGAGCACAGCTGACAAGAATTCACTCTGATGGAGATACTGTCTGCTGTTTAGTAGAAACAGTAAAATGCAGCCGCTGATATTCCCCACACGACTACAATTTATAGCCAGGTATTTCAACTGCACACAACTTTTGTACCAATCCACCTTGAGTTATTTATAAAAAATAATAAAGGCAGGATAAAATATATATTATATTATATTATATTATATTATATTATATTATATTATATTATATTATATTATATTTTATATTAAAGACAGATGTGTAGATTCATTTTCTGAAGGGATAGTTTTTATCGAGGCAAGGTACACTTTGAAGTGTTGATCTTTTCTGGGAAATCTGCTTGAGACCCGCAGCACTGAAATTTCTCATGTAATTGTTCCCACGCCATTACTTTGTGCAAAATCTCATACTTTTGCCACCTAACCTGTGACCTTATTGTTTTCCTATGAATGAGACCAGGCCCTTGGGGTGGATTTCACTTTTCAGTGGGCAAGAAAGAGCCAAGTTATAACCATGTAATTTAGATACAGATATAGATATACCCTGCATTTTGTCATCAAAGTAACTTACTGGCATTATGCCCAACAAATGAGATTGAAACTGGACACAGTTATTCAACCTTTGCAACTGGAGTGACTCTATAATGTAAAATTGTTGTAGAAACACACAGCAAGTGAGCTTTTTGTGTTAAAAGCAAACCATGTAAATCTTGCTTGCTTGTAAGCCATTTTTTTCTTAATGATTTAGATAAAGAGACAGCCATCTCACTTGCTCAAGTGCTCTGACTCTACCCAATCCTCCCTCCCTCCCTCCCTCCCTCCCTCCTTCCTTCCTTCCTTCCTTCCTTCCTTCCTTCCTTCCCAGCTTCTCTTCTTGTAAAATTGCTCTGTCTGGAATGCTTATGGGAAACATGAATTTGTTTTTGTTTGCAGCAGTTCTGTTGTTTTGATTTTGTCTGTGTTTTATGGAAAACAGTACGTCATTTGGAGGGGGTGTTTTGTCTACTGGCCATTTGGCTACTGCGCATATATTTCTCATACTTATCCCATGATGACAAGGGAACCCAAATGGCATCCTTTTTCCATTTGGATTGAGCTGGATTTGTGTTTAATAATAGTGAAAAGAAAACAAAAGTTCATAAATGTAACTGTTTTTGTACTGCTTTCTTGCTGAAAGATGACTCCAAGGCTTTCCACCACATATGTTCCAGCTATGATTAAGGGGTTATTTAGACAAAGATCAGATGAAATTGTATCTCTTTCTCTCTCATTCTCTTATAAACTGATAGGGAAGATGTCATACATTTTACATATAGTTGTGAAAAATAGTAATTTAAGGAGAAAAGCCCATAAAAGGGCTATACATTTTAACATCATTGATCTGATTAGTTTATGGTATTTTTACCCAGATTTAGGCTGTATGAGTCATAAGATACCTAATAAATGTCCTTTAATTAAAATATATATAATGTATTTTTGAGTTAAAAACATAATACAGTATTTCCCTGAACCTTTATCTAAAATTGATGACTGCAAAGATTTAATTGGAGGCATACTAATTAAGGCCAAGATTTTTCATTTTTAAGCCATGCTGGGGGTGCTTATTTGAATCTATAGAATTCCATTAAGACTAGATAAGTTTTATATGTTGAGCAAAATGGGAAAAAAAATATTCATTTTTAAGGTTTTTTCTTTATATATCTAATAATTGGATTTCTAAACTGCCATTGGCTCCCATTAAAGATTTAAAAAGTAAAAGAAACGTAGAATAAAAAGATGGTATTTCAGATTAAATAATGTAAAATAACTGCAAGGCAGTAGCAGAGCCAAAGGCTATTGGCAAAATACAGTGTGTGTGTGTGTGTGTGTGTGTGTGTGTAAATGCTTTAGTAGCATTTAAGCATTAACATAGTTGCATGGGTCTTGTTGTAGGAACTAAGGAGGAGGAAGATGGACCTGGGTGATTGTCAAACTCATAATAATGTAAAAGGTAGTGTTGTCTTTCAGGTAACCATTTTTATTTTGAAGGTAACACATGAGTGCACAACAGTATATATGTGTACCACACAAGTTTGTCATTAATTGATGGAAATTAGAATGCACAGAATTGTCTCTCCTGTTTGGATTTGTGAAAAGGATGATACAGATGTATTAGAATTCTGTTCCCTCTACCCCCTCTCTTTTGAATAATTTTTTTTAAAATGTTTTGTGCATAGACATGTACAATCAACAAATGTATCCAGAGCTGTTAGAAAGGGCCAGCTACACCCCTCCTCCCTTTCTCTGTACTGTCTTTATCACTTTGCTCAGTTCCACATAATAACATCTTCATCTGAGATTGCTGTGGCACAGGGGAACTGCATTTGTTGATCAAATTTGGCTGGCTAACACTGTGATCTTGTATCCTGAAGTGCAGAGATGTGCCTGGAATATGCAAGTACAAAGCTGGCCTCTTGATTGATTGATTCTGCCTGTCACAGAACAAGATAACTGGATCAGTAAATACCCTGTGCACTTCAACTTCATCTACACAATCAGAAGTGAGGGCATCGTGAGGCTGAAAAATACTGAGGCACGATGGGAATATGTGCATTTGTCAATGATAGCAAGACACTTACCAATGAGGAAAGAAAGGGAAATTCATTTTGTGGGTTTATACATGAGCAATAGTGAGCATTATACTAATTCCTGACTGTTTGCCAGATGTCTAATCAGTTCCTGCTTCTCTCCCTCCTCCTCAGCCTTGAACCACTATTAGTTTAACTATACTGATATCAGGTTGTTTAGGCTAAATAGTTACTTTGCTGTGTAAAAATTGGAATTGGGCTTTTGCGATTGTTTTGTAGTTGGCCGCCTGCTATTGCTTAAGCAGGTTTGCAATATTGTTAACTTTTATATATTAAATACTGACTAGCTAACATTAATAAGATTGTTTGGAAGTCTTATTTGCTTCTTACTGTTTTACTTCTTTATATAGCCCTGAAGGGTCCCATCAAAATGCAAAAACAACAACAACAAAAAACAATCTGGTCTTATGCCATTCATACAGTTCCCAGTTTCCAGAAATCTAAAATAGTGGTTGTTTTAGATTTGGTTAGTCAACAGAATATGGGAGGCAGTGGCAGAACATGCTCTGTGGCTTGTATTAACGAAGCTTTTTAGCTTTGCATCCTATGCAAACATACCAGAATTCTTTGCTTTGTCTGAGACCCGGGATATCCTTGTAGAGTACATTAGATGTTCTTTAAGCCACAAATGATGCCCTAGTAATGTGTTAGTTAAGGTGAACTGTAGCATCCCTGAGCTATAAATATTTGTGTTGTAACTATAAATTGATTTAAACACTTAAGCAGTCCCAGGAATCTTTGTGCAATTGCTGTTCTCTGATGTGCCAAAGGGGGGAAAAAAATCTAAAAACTTTGCAGCACTGATAATGTGACCCTTGTGGCTCTGCCATTCCAACCTGGAATGGGCTGGAAGATGCACTGCAGCCCTGTTGTTCAATAGGATAAAGCAATTACAAACCTGTTGGCCTTAGATAACCATTGCTTCAAGTTTGGTTTCCATCTCTCTGCTTCTTAGAATTTAATCAGTTACTGCCTGCACTGTCACTAGTCATTTTAATTTTTGTCTACCAGAGGGTTTTTTTGTTAGATCTACCATATCTGGGCTGACCGCTAAAGGGCAGGAAACAGGGAACGTAACTTTTTGCTGCCATCTAATGGTTTTCCATATTTTTATAGCCCTCACAATTGTAATTGGTTGTTGCTGTTATTATTTTGATTAATATCCTATTTTCAGAAGCCCAGGCCAGCTTACATGGAGATCTTGCTTTGATTTATGCCTACAACAACACTTTGAGGTAGGTTAGACTGTGAAAGAGTGACTGACTCATTGATCCATTGAGCTTCCATACAGCTCACAACTGATTGCCTATACTAACAAATATCACCACCTCCAGAGGTCTAAAATATGAATTTTGTAGAACTATTTGGCTGGCTTCTCATTAATTATTTGATTTGGGGGGGGGGGGAAATTCCCCTCTCACCTCTAAGGGTGGTATGTGTCTTCTTCAATCTTGGGTCCTCTAACAGAGGCCTGGGAGTTTGAGGGTTCTGCGCAGTATCTTAGCTGTTCCTAGTACTGCACTCTTCTGGACAGAGAGCTCTGATGTTCCTGGGATCTGTTGGAGCCACTCTCTCAGCTTAGGAGTCACAGCTCTGAGTGCTCCTACCACCACTGGGACCACTTTGGCCTTTACTTTCCACAACCTGTCTAGTTCTTCCTTCAGGCCCTGGTACTTCTCTAGCTTCTCATACTCCTTCTTCCTTATGTTGCTGTCACTTAGCACTGCTACATCTATTACTACCGCTGTCTTCTAGTCTTTGTCTACTACCATGATATCTGGTTGATTGGCCAGTACCTGCCTGTCCATCTGGACCTGGAAGTCCAACAGGATTTTAGCCCTGTTATTCTCCATGACCTTCTGTGGAATCACCCATCTGGATTTGGGAGGGTCTAGCCCATACACTGTGCAGATGTTCCTGTACACAATGCCAGCTACTTGATTGTGCCATTCAGTATATGCTGTTCCTGCCTGCATCTTATATATATGTACATGTCATTGGAAGGGGAGCTGAAGGGTATCTGGTGTATGGTTAGACACACACAAACCCTTCAGATGATGCCTAATTGCAGATTTTGTTTACTGGAGGACAAACACAGATAAGGCATCACATGTAATCAGCAGCTGGATTCTGTGTGTATGTGTGTGTGTAAAATTAGAGCTGCCTTTTCCAAAGATTACCAGTAGCAGCAACAGACTACTTGAGCCAAGATCAAGGCACTGTCAGTGGATAGTTCATTTCTACAGTCCTTCCCACAGGGCAATTGATGTAAAAATCTGTTGTGGTATAACAAGGTGATTTTGGACCAGTTCTTCTCTCTCAGGTTTGCCTACCACACATTGGTCTTGTGAAGAGAAAAGGAAACCCTCTAGTGGAGGTCAGTCTAACTAAGGAGGCCTCTTAGATTACCACCTCCCTTTCTCCCTCTCTTTTCAGGGGTCTTTCTGAAAGGACATTTGCTTTTTAATAAACCTTCAGCAAAGTGGGGAAGGAAAGAGTCCAGCTGAGCAAGCTCTGGGTTGGTTGTCAAATGATTTAGTTTCTCTCCCTTCAGGGATCCTGTTGGATGGTTGGTGTTAAGTACAAATGCTTCACTTTTTGTTCGTTGTAAGCTACTGTCCTCACATCCATCCATCAGAACCTAACTAATCAGGCTCATCAGAAATGTCCAATAGAGTCAGCTCTGCTTAGTACTTGGATGAGAGAACACAAAGAACATACCAGGTAGTAGGCTAGACTGTGAGGTCAAAAAACATCCCAAAAGAAGACAATAGCAAGTACTTCCTATACTGCCAAGTAAACTACGTGGATATTCCCAAGAAATCACTATGAGGCACTATGAATTGATGAAGACTAGACTATATCCTTATCTTTGTTTCATAATACAAAAGTATGTTATAAAACATGCAGACGTAGTACAAGCTTCTACTTTTAAATCAAAATCAAATATTTTTTCTTGAGAAGTTGATTTATTGCTCCTTTTATTCTTTTAATAGCATCATTCAGAGTAATTTAAATAGCCTTCTAAGTATAGTTTGATATTTGATTACTTTTCTACAGCAGGAGTGAGTGGGGAAATCCTTAAGCCTTCCCCAGATGTTGCTAAATTGCAATTCCCCACATTCCACCCCCTTGACTGGTGCTACTGGGTGCTGCAATTCAGCAAGATCTGCAGGTTGCGATGAACTTGAGGACTTAGCATCAAATTAAAACAGCATGATCATACAGTCAATAATTTCTTTGGCAAAATTGTAATAGAAGTAAAATTAATATAGAGTTGAGATTTTTACCATGAAAGTACCATCAACCGTTAATTTATGCATGTGTTCTCCTGCCTGAATGCCATCTTTGGCAGAGGTGTTTGGGTTTTTTTTTGTTTTTGTTTTTGTTTTGTTTTAATCCTGAGGAAATCAATCCAGAAGTTAAGAGAGACACTGAGAAACCTGTTTGGTTAGTTTATTTGTGTTAACATAATTGGCTTTTGGCAGTGCGAGGCTGTGCTGTAGGTAGGCTAAACCTTTGTTTTTTATAAAATATTTATTAGTAGAAACCTTACAAAAGCATGCACAACTTTTTGCTGATTAAACTAGGTTAAGGAAGGAAGATGCTTCTTTACTAAAGATCCAATCCCACAGTTTTAATTTCATTCCAACAAGCATACGTGTGCCAAAATTGCAACTTGTAGTGAATGATTATTTTGGAACTTGTTGTATTGGATTTACAATGACTGTAAATTCATTTTCATGAGATTCTAGTGTTTTGCAATGCAATCGCGTGCTTGATATTCCTTGGGGCCTACTTGCAGAAAACTAGGCACAAGGACTAGGAAAAGAGAGTAGAAATGGTGATATTTCGGTGGGAAATGGGATTTTACTAGCAAGCTTCTTTCAAGATATGGGCACCATCACCTCCTCAAAATAATACACAGTCCAAAGTCTTTAATGATCAGTGTATGTTCCTACAATGTCACAGGCTGGCTTCAAATCCATACTGTCTTTGAAACATCCATACATCATATTAAGCCAAACTATATAAACCACATTATAGCTTAGAGTGATGTCTCCAAGTCATTGTTCTAAAAGCAGGCCTTTCATTAATTAGATAGTTTTCCCTAGATGCCATTTTAAGGGGATCATAGTGTGTTCACTGTTAGTGGCTTCCCCATACTGCTCCCCTACTTCTGCTGTCCCTTATCTCTGTCCTCCTTTCTTTCTTCTTTTGAAGAGCCCTGTCATTTTTGGTAAGGAAGACACACCAGAGAAGGTAAGGTACAATTTATACTTCTCTGTAGCTTTGCTGTATCAGACATCTCAGGTACTACTTGACTTACAACCACAATTGTGACCAGAATTTCTGTCACTAAGTGAGTGGATCATAAAGCGAGATGTCACATGACAGCATCATTTAGCAACTGCAATCCCGGCAGTCCCAGTTGCCATTGTTAACCAAGAATCGTGGGCTGTTGAGTGAGTAACCACCCCAATCCAAGCCATTACGGGCTTAGTCCCTCCCACCCCCAAGCCACAGTAAGATAAGGGACTGCCTCCAACTGCCCCACCCACCAATCACCCCCCCATCTCTGCCCTTCTGGCTGCCTTGCACCCTGCCTTGCAGGGCGGCAACAGCCCCAGAATTGTGTGGCTCTGGGGCTGCTTGCCATGTCCTGGGAAGCTGCAGCCATCCCAGTTCAGTCCCAGCCGCAGTCAACCCTGCCACCCTGTGCTCGAAGACCCCTGCCACCTTGTGCTCCACCACCCCAGCTGACCTTCACCGTCTTCTTGCTCCAAAACTGTGAGAAAAGAGAGGAAAGAGTTAAGCGCGTACTCTTATGCCCAGAACAAAGAGGTAGAGATAAGAGAATGAGACTGGCACCTCCCTGAGGAATGCAGGATGTTTGTGGGGTGACTCTGGGAATTGCTTTCACTCTGAGAAGATTTCTGTAACGGGACTGAAGCCAATAAACCATGCTGAATTGAGTCTGTACTGTCTCCTGGAGTTTCCTGGGCTAATCCTGACAAAAAACCCCCTTTGAAAAAAGCCCCTTTGAAAAAGAACCTGGAGCATGACATGCCAAATGCCCCTTTGCAAAAAGCTCCTGGGCAGGACTGGGCACTACGGAGGGGGAGCCCAGCCCAGCCCAGCCCAGGAGTTTTTTGCAAAGGGATGTTTTGGCATTCTGCACTCCAGGAGGTTTTTGTGTGGGGGCTTTTTGGAGCAAGAAGACAGCAAATGTCAGCTGGGGTGGCGGAGCACAGAGTGACAAGGAGCCAAGAGGGCATAGATGGGAGGAGATAGGCAGGTGGGGGGAGTTGAAGCACCCCTGCAATTGTAAGTGCAGGCGGATTGAAAAGCACCCAAATTTTGATCACATGACCTCTGGGGTACTGCAATGGCTGTAACTTCAGGCATCGGTTGTATGTCACTTTTTTAGCATGTTTGTAAGTTTGAACAGTCACTAAAAGAATGGTCGTAAGTCGAGAACTACCTGTGATATAATATCTGAACAGTTACAACTATCTATATTTGGTAAGTTTAAGTAGGATGTATTCATGCAATTACAATTAGTTTGCAAGAGCATCCCTTTTCAGATGGGTTTTTATAGTTACCAACATAGATTAAAAACATGATTTGAGAAATTATCTGGATGTTCAACACATTAATTTATTGAACTAAAATAGCAATAAACATTATTAAAAGATACATGTTTAGCCTTAAGTGCTCTTAGAAGGAAGCCATTTATGAAGGTGTCCAGGTTCATAGGAGGATACAGCTCCTCTGCCTTAATATTCACATTTATGGTTTCCCCCATATTTTTAATGGTGTAGAACAGAGGTAGGCAGCAGGTTACACTTAAGTACTATAAGGCTTAGTGGTAACAAAATATGGGAAGTCTCAAACATGGGGTGGGCACCAGGCTGCCTATCTCAAATGTAGATAGTAAAGCAGTTATCAAATTCACATTTATAAAACATTTTATTCTGGTCTTGAGAATGGTTTCTAGGCTGGGTGGCAAGTTCACCACTTTTTATTATCATTCTATACCTTCTGACTATTGCAGTTCTTTTTATTTAAAAATTTCTACGAAGAATGACATATTTATGTACATAGCTAGTATTTAGTTTTACATCTATACGTATAAATGATGATCTAAACAGAATTAATCTCTCCCCCCTTGTTGTCTGTAGTTCTTTGAAATGTGAGGTTATGTATTGCAGACAAGTCTCAACATATCCACCCTGTCTTTGACCACCAGAATTAATAACTAGCCACATTCCTTGATGATTCTGTAGGGAGTGGAAACCAGGCAGCAGAGTTTGCTATGCAAGAGAGTTAATAAAATTTTCATTGCTGGAGGAAAGCTTATATACAGTAGTCTGTTTGTCCTGTATTTCAGCCACCCAAGTCAGAGCCAAAAAAGCAATTGTCTACTCCATATTTCAAACAGATGCTGAAGGATAGAAAAGATGTCTAGAATTCACAGCCCTAGAAGACTGCCTTTTTGAAAATGTTGCTGCTGACTTGTTTGTCAAGCCCTTTGCAGTATTTAACATTCATTTAGCCTGCAAATCATTACAAGTTCAAATTTTCATTGAATTATTGAAGTCTGGTAAACATGTAATCTTGGAGTGCACAAAATTGATTTCTTTAGCAGATATATTAATTTAACAGTTATCCATTTAAAAGGATAACTTTATTCAAACAATAGTAGATTCATGTTCTAGAGGCAAGTGTAATTTTAGCATACTCATTATTTGAAAGACCATTAACCTGAAATCACTAACAAAATCAATGTGAAGTGGGGATTCTGTTAGCCATTTCCTTTCCCCTCCCCTTACTGATGCCAAGGGAAGAGTTGATTTCTCAGATTTCCATCAGGCACCAGTATGATAGTAAACTTAGGACGAGTGTCTGGTCAATTTCTATAATACAGTCTGTATGTTGGTAGACATTGGTAACATGTGCCAGTCCTATCTCTCCTCTCCCATTTTGGCTCCTTTTGATGCTATGTCAGATGTATCACTGAGAGGCAGAGCTTAGCAGCAGAAAAAGCTATCAACTGTGAATGAAATAAGAATATTAGAAACCACATTTAGACCTAACTTAAAAAAAATAATAACATGGGTAGGGGGGAGGGAGGGAAAAGGGTGTCAATTGAAAACCAGCAGGGTGGCAAACCTATCCCACTATAGTGGGAATGTAGGAGCCTCCAGGCCTTTATGGTGATTGGTGACACACTAGAGATATTGTTAAATTGCCTTTTTTATTGGTTCCTGAGTCTCAGGTATTAAAATACAATTCCTGGGAAGAAGTGAAGAGAATCTTTATATTCTTTTTGCAGATAAATCTGATCCCCTCTCCCCCTCCCAGACATATGGGTATGGAGAATATCCATTTAAATTTGTGGAGGGCTGTATTTTTTGTTTTCTAAGAATTATCTTCCTTAAAATCTATGTCCATAATACTAGATAGTTGCACTGAAGTAGGATTCAAGCTAGACTCTGTGTGTGTGTGTACATTTTCATAATTTAATCTTATTCACACTTGAGGACCCTTGCATTGTGCATGCATATTTGTAACCTATACCCGTGTGTTTGATTTCTGTTTCTTAAATGAGAACTTTGCATTTATCCCTGTTAAATTTTGTTTTGTTATTTTCAGCCCATTTCTCTAATGTATCTAAATCACTTGAATTATGTTTCTGTCTTCCAGGATATTAGCTAGCCCATCCAATTCGTGTCATCTCCAGATTTGATCAATATTTTCTCTATCTTTTCATCCAAATAATTAAAATGTTGCAGAGTACAGGACTCAGGACTGATATTTCTGTTGCCCACTCAATACCTCTCTCCAGTTTAATGAAGAACCATTGATAAGAACTCTTTGAGTATGACTTTCAAGCCCTCTACATATCCACTCAATTGTCATACCATCCAGCCCTGCTTAACAAGCTTGTAAATCAAAATGCCGCAGAATATTTTGTCAAAGGCTTAGCTGATATGACTGTATTACAACCACAGCATTCCCACAATCTACTAAAAAAAGTAGAAGTGAAATAAGGTTAGTCAGATCAGACTTCTTTTTTTTTTTAATCCATGCTGATATCTAGTAATTACTGAATTTTTTTCAAGATCCTTGCAAGCCAAACTTTTTATGATTTCCTCTAGAATCTCACTTGGTATTGATATCAGACCTAATGGTATAACCTGTTTGAATCCTCTTTTTTACATTATTTGAAGATAAGCACAATATTGGCCCTCTTCTGATCATTAGGTGCTTTGCCTCTTCTCTTGAATTTTAAAAAGGTTCAACTAGCTCAGCAATTTTCTTCAGGACTTAAGGACATTATTCATTAATTAAGCTTGGGGCCTAGCTTGCAGAAGGTTGCCTGCTTTCCAAAGGAATGCACCCATGATGATCACATGGACCAAAGTCATAAACAGACTGGGTATCAGATAAAGAGGGCTAAGACACATAGTTATGGATAGGATGGAGATCCAGTGCATGATTGTATAGAAAGCAAGTGAGATGAGAAGAGAATCTAGTTACTCAGAGAGACAAACTTTAAAGGATTCCAGACCAATCCAGAAGGAAGGGCTTCACAGAGCCAAGTATTTTTTTATTAGATTTTGAAACCAACTTCAGTATCTTTAGATTGCCAAGACCTGTGACTCAAGCTATTACCTCATCCTGTGACTTACTGGCTGAAATCTGACAGTGCAGTTGGACCAGGGAATAAGATGCTAGAAAATGGCTGCTGGAGGTCCCTGTTTGAATTCCTCCCAGTGCTTTACAGCTATTTTCTTGCATCTCATTTTACATTCCAATTATCGACCTAGAATTCTTGGTGTTCATATGACGTGAGTGGTTTCTCTATCTTAGCAGAATTTATTTTACCTAGTATTTAGCATGTCTTCTGTAGGTATTACTTCTGAATCCCTTGTTCTTCCATTGTGATTTACTCAGTCCTCCTCCTTTTCCTGCTCTGGTTTCAGATGGGAGTATAAGAGCACTCCAAATTCTATTTATGTATCATAAGTGGTAAGGCATAATAAGTGAAGGAAAGTGATGGGGAGGGAAGGGGAGGGGAAATGGTGCCATAGGGCAGGGAAATAAGGAACACATGGGGGAGGCACTGTGGGGCATAGGTTATGGTGTGAAGTGAAGGAAACTTTGAAAGGGGGAAAAAGTGATGAAATCTAGCAGGCAGAATAGTGTCATCCTAATTGCATTCTATCCCACTTTTCTTATGGAACACTCAGAGCATATATAGAGCAATGAGGCAGTCTCCCATCAGCACACCTTTGTTAATCTTCAACTAAGGGACATAATTCAATAAGCTAAGTCATAACATAAATCAGTTTATTTTAAGTTCTATCTTTACTGGATTAGTAACATAATATTTTTTTTTCCAGTTGCATCTTTTTATTATTGCTTATGGTGTCAGAAATTGAGTCAAAGTTTCTGTGGTGAAATGCTATGACATATTTGAAGTTTATTTCTGTAACAAAAATAAAACCCAATTCAATAAGACAGTGTATATATTTTATTGTAATAACCCAAACTGTTAGAAACTATCCAAAGCACAATTCGTAGGATCTAAATTAGAGCAAAAGATAGAAATTCAAAAGTATCACCTTTAATGTGTTCCTGTTTAAAAAAATGAGGAAGAAAATTAATAACAGACATTCTCCATATGTATAATTGTCCATTTTTGTTCTCGATAAAGTTAGGGTAAAATAAATGTAATTGCTCATCTATGATATGAACATATATGTAAGAATAATTGAATAGTCTATGTTTCATATTTTTGCCAAATCAAAGGCTATTTGTGAAAGTGATAAATGCTCATTAGAGCCTTTTTGTGATATTTACTAAGGCTGGCCTGGTAGTAAGTGATTGAAGGAAGCTGCCATTCTCTTCTGTGTTGTGAAAACATCTTACCTTGTATAATTGATCTTATAGCTTTATGAAGTATTATTCAGAATCAGAACACTCAGAAAGTAAATCTTATTTATATTTTAGGCAAAAATATCTTTCTTCCATCCCATGGTTTTTACACCTGTGCATGAATATTCTTGCTTGTAGCACATATGTTAATTTTGCACACATACACAACTTTTTTTTCTTGTGTACTGGATACCTTAGATATATCTGTATACCTAATGTGGAAACAGCTTTACAAGTACAAATATGAAAATGAATTTGAAGAATAGCAATAAATATTGGGCCTCTGCAAAACAAAAGCAGTATGGAGTAAAATCTGCAAACTCTACACACAGCATATGAATGCACTTTATTTAAAATTGGCATGCAGCTTGTCTTGCAATTATTTTTCCCCTGAATAAACATATTCATTATGCTCTGTACTCAGAAAATTCTTCTTTCATGTAATCAATAAATGTGAACAGTATATTTTATCACAAATTTCATATTGCTGGATGAGTCACAGACTACTAATCATCTACCTGGACATGTGGCAAGTTTTAATTGTACTTTGTTTTGGCTTTCAGTGCTGAAGGAGAGCATGCGTTTCAAAAGTTGTGGGTCGTATTTTTAACTATCAGCTAATGCAATCAATTACAGTCTTTATCTTGTCTCATATTTTTTTATGTTTACAGTCGCCAAGTTTCTCATACATTTGCCCCTGCAGCACACTCACTTACTCAATATTAGATAACCTCTCCTGGAATTACCACCTATTTCTATTCGGTGCCTCAGATTTGATTCTAAAAAGGTGCTTCCAAACACCTGGGGCTTTGGAACCCTCTGCAGCTGCTGATCTGTCTGTATATACGACACTGTAGAAGCACAATATATGCTCTACAACTCTGGAGATATAGAGCCTTCCCTAATAACATTATTATTGATAGCTGCCATTATTGTTGAGACTATAGGCTGTGGTCAGCACGTGTTACCCATGAGAACCAGAATGCTTGAGGACTTACTTCTTGGCCCCTATCAGACTTCCTTCCCCATTTGATTATTATTATTATTTTTAAGATATAAATAAATGAGAAGTTGTTGTATTAAACCTGCAGCCAGGGAGGATAAAATAGTTCATTCAAAAAAATTAAACAGAGTTTTAAATTTAAACTGGATATCAATATGTTTTTAAGGGTTGTATAAAAAATGACCTCAGCTCAAAGATACCATAAAATAAAAATTGTAACTCTATTCTGCGAACATACTTTTTAACAGCAATATATAAAATGAGAGACAACAGACCTAATCAATCTTACTATTCTCTGGTAAGGTACATGCAAAACAAACGCATGGTCCTGTCCCTACTTCTGTCTTTAAAAACACAAAGGCAACACAAGGTCACTGAAGTCGATTGAAGCAAGGAGGATGAGTCCATATAAATGCAAGGGACAGGGGAAAAGAAAGGGAAGAAAACAAAAAGTGAGCAGAAAATATTCATGTAGTCCTGAGGAAATTTACCATGAGTGCCCTCCACTGAATGTAGAAGGAGAAAACTATCACAGGAACAAGCCATAAAAGGGACCCATCTGGGACTGTTTTAATGAAATTTCTGTCACTTAGATTTTTGAATTCAGACACTCTAAAGAGATAAAGTCACTTTTAACAGCAGTTTTTTTCTGCAAGTGTGTGTGTACAGATATTCCTTTTAGATTAATTCATTCTAAGTTGATAAATAATTTGGAAACTGAATAACTAGGAAAGTTTGTATTTCTTTCCAGACTGTAAATAGAGAACAAGGCAAAGGATAATTATGTTTTGCATATTGACTTGGCTGAAATTACCCATTTATTGTTGTTTTTAAAATGTTACATTTATAATAATACACTAGATATATACATGTGTCTGTTGTTGAAATATTGTTGTGGTTTTTGAAAAAAGCAACACCAAAATGTTATGTTTATTAATACAGTTTAATGCTAGTTATGACAATTTTCCTACCATATCATAGTTAAACTGTTTTCCAGAGTTTCATAATTAATTGCCCTGGAGCTGATTGACCTTCTGATGCTTTTGGTACTAAATAAAAGTTTCAAATCATGATTTAATATTAAAGTTGTTTTTGGAAGGGAAGAAAAAAACAGAACAAACAGTTGCTTTGGATTCTGTAGGCAGAAACATCCACAGCTATGATAGTCATGATGATGCCAAAATGGTAAAATGTACATGAAGATGTCATAGTGCAAACTCCACCCTTTCATCCTTGCATCACAACATTGCATGTACCATACAGTATGAAGTTCACATCACAAGGTTATGGCACAAGTTTCATCACTTCCCCACTGTGGATGCCCATGTACATAGATACTTTTTAAAAATGAACCCCACCTCTGTCTGAGAAGCAATGAATATGTATTAGGGTTATTTGATCATTTCTTTTATTAAAAGAATAAATGCTTCTGACAGTGTTTTAAGTGATTAAAATAATCTTGCTGAAGTGCAGTTGATAGAAATAAATTTGTTTAAATTAAATCCATCCTTCCCAAACCTCATAGTTATTTCCAGGAATGGTATTAGATTCCACATAGATCCCATAAGCATTTTTAGAATACAAAAATGATGGGTGATGTGGCTGAACAGTGTTTGTTCAGAAATCCCTATCTGCCCTGGGAAAAAAAAAAGTGGTAAGAAGATGGAGAAAATGTCTTGTGTTTGGTTATGTCAGCCCTTTGAGGTAGACCAGTCAGGAAACAGAAATACTAGAACTGTACTTTATTGGTTCAGCTATAATAACATAATCCTGAAAGACTGACAGCATTTCCCTTTCCCTCCCTCTTATGCTAAAGAGAATCAAGGCAGGGATATCTTGAGTTTCCTTCTCTTTCCTTCCCATTTTTCCTGGCTAATTTCATGTTTTCCTAATGCCTGCTTCATATCTTCTTCAAGAGTATCTCCATTCTCCTTTAGAGGTGATTCTCCAGATCAGTGCTTCTCCTTTCCCCACGGAACCTCCTGTGTGAAGCTGGTAGAAATAATTAGCTAACAGAAGAATTGCTCAATTCAGCACTGAATTTCTCATAATACAGTCCTTTTTATTTAAAAAAAACTTTTGAAGTCTTTTCTGCATTTCTTGCTTTGGAGCTAATAGGAAGCTACTTATATTAAATCATTATATTGCCACAATCATTACAATTCTCCGAGGATACAAAAATAAACCATACTCTTATTTACAACCACAAATGCAATAATAAAATCAACGATAATAAAAGCCCCAAAGCAGAACACTGTATAGCATCCCTGTGGCATTGTCTAAATAGTTAAAAGAGCCCTCCAGAAGAGTTCCACATTAACTTGCTTGTGGAAGGTCAACAAAGGGGGCAAGTCTTACTGAAGTCGGCCTTACCTGGTAGACAGACAGGCAACACAACAAGATAAGCTAATTCTACTTTATTGTAAAGCTACATTAACAGAATCTTGCAAGTTGTACTTTTAGATTCTCCCGCCATTTGCTTTACAACCCAAGAAACTAGGGAGAGTCCCTTCTGAGACTCTTGCCCCAGCCACTTTCCAGCTGCGGACTATGCTGTCTCTTATCTGATCTAGGCAGCATCTCTTTCCCCCGTCTCCCAAGGTCTTTCTCACATACCATTACACTTCCCAGGGAAAACTGTTGCTCACTGTGGATGCCATGACAGAAAAACATCTTCTCTTAGATGCTTCCTTAATTTGCCTCCTTAATTTCCCAATAATGAGGAATTACAAATAGTTTTTCCCATGATATTCAAATTAGGTGATCCTGAAGGGATCTTGGCACCAAACCATATAGAACTGTTTAGGTTAATACCACCACTTTATTGGTGGTAACCAGTATAGAGGCTATAGCACAGGTGTAATATGTTCCTGGTGCCTCATGTAGTCAGCAGATGCGTTACTGCGTTTTGTATCAACTGTAGTTTCCAGGTGGCCTTTAAAGGCAGTCCCTTGTTCAGTGCATTGCAGTAGTCCAACCAAGTGATAAGATATGTGTTACTATTGTGAGATCCTCTCATTCCAGGTAAGGCTGTAACTGATATACCAATCACAGCTGGGCAATGACACTCCTGGCCATGGCCTCCACCTGCTTATCTAACACTAACTATAAGTTCAAGAGGACTCTCAAATCATGGACCTACTCCTTCATGTGCGGTGTCATCTCATTTAAGAAACAAAACTAGAATCAATAAAGGACTTCAGTGGACAAATTGTCTTGCTGGGGTTCAACTTTAACCTATTTCTTCCTATTCAGACCCCAACAGCCTCCAGACTCTGGGATGAGACTTCAGCCACATCATGGCCTGGTGATGGAAAATTGGGTATCGGTAGTATTGTACTCCAGACTAACATATTGCTTTTCCCAGCAGCTTCACGTAGATTAAAAAGCAGAACAAAGAACCTTACACATTAGAGGCTATCTCCCCAACCACCTACTTAAACTGCTGCTGAGGAAGTTTTGGAATCACTGAAACACAATGCCCCTAATTCCCAATTCTTGTAGGTGATCCAGAAGGATACCATGATTAGTGATATTGAAGTCCACCTAAAGGTCTGATAGGACCAGAGAAGATGTATTATTTGAATCTAGGTCCTGACAAGGGTCATCAACTAATGTGACTAATGTAGATTCCATCGTTTGTCCAGTCCTGAACCCTGACTGAAAAGGATACAGATAATCCACTACTTCTAGGGTGTTCTGTAATTGTCTTCCTGCCATAACTTCCTGCCATAACAGGAGTGTGTGGCCCCACCCCTTTTTTGTCTCCTCTACCTTGTGTGGTGGGTGGTATGGCGGGCCCCTTAAGTGGGAGGCCTGGAGTGGGGGGGAGGACCTCGGGCGGTTTAGGGTGGGCATTCAGGTGGTGACGGGCATGGGGCGGTATGGCGGGAGCCAGAGGGCAGGCCGTTTCAGGGGAAGACACCCCCGATGCATTATACCGGTGGCATGTATTGGCCCTCAGAGCTCAAGCCCAGACCCTGGTCAGCAGGCCTACAGAGGCCCAGGCTTTCGTCTGTTGCTGCTGAATGCCTGGTCAGTCAATAATAAGGCCCCCCTTATTCACAACCTTATTGGGGAGGAGCAGGCTGACCTGGCGTGCATCACTGAGACCTGGCTGGCACCAGAGGGGGGAGCAGCCCTCTTGGAATTGTGTCCAGCCGGGTTTAGGGTGTGGCAACAGCTGAGACCCCAGGGCAGGGGAGGGGGAGTGGCAGTAGTCATCAGGGAATCCCTGTTGGCCTTCAGGGGCCCTGCTGCACAAGTTGCTGGATGAGAGACCCTGTTCCTGAGGTTGGGCACACGGGATCAGTTGGGAGTGCTGCTAGTGTACCAGCCTCCCTGCTGCATAGCAGCCTCCCTGCCTGGGCTGCTGGAGGCCATCTCGGGGTTGGCAGTGGAGTTCCCCAGACTTATGGTCTTGGGGGACTTTAATCTGCCGTCTCTGGGGTTGGCCTCGGAGGCGGCTCGGGAGTTCATGGCTACCATGGCAGCCATGGGCCTATCCCAGGTCATCAGTGGCCCGACCCGGGACACACACTCCAGACATGGTTTTCTTGTCGGAGCAGTGGCAGCGTGATCTGGTGGGGGATTTTATATTATCCCCCCTGTCATGGTCAGATCACTCCCTGGTGGCGGCAGGATTCTCCTATGCTGCCCCCCTCCGCAGGGAGGTGGGACCTATTTGAACGGTCCACCTCCGGCGCCTGATGGACCCGCACAGGTTCCAAAGGGAGCTGGGGGTTGTTCCTGAGGCCTTGCTGCACGGCCCAGCGGAGGCTCTGGCTGCAGCCTGGAACAAGGAGGCGACTGGGACCTTGGACAGGATCGCGCCTGTGCGTCCTCTCTTGGCCCATCACTCCCGGCGCTCCCTGTGGTTCACGGAGGAATTGAGGGAGCTGAAAAGGGCTAAGAGACGGCTAGAGCGCCGCTGGTGGAAAACTGGGGACGAATCAGACCAAACATGGGTTAGAGCTGCTATTAAGGCCTACCTAGTGGCGGTAAGGGCGGCAAAACGTCAATATTTCTCCGCTCTTATTGTATCCTCAGAGAGTC
Organism: Liasis olivaceus; assembly: GCA_030867105.1. NCBI lineage: Eukaryota > Metazoa > Chordata > Lepidosauria > Squamata > Pythonidae > Liasis > Liasis olivaceus. The sequence continues at coordinate 30,546,883 of CM061348.1, read as the reverse complement.
GCCCTGCAGCCCTGTTTAGGGTCACCCAGGCCCTCCTGGGAAAAGGGGGGGCGGAGGACTACTTGCAGGGTCGTGCAGAGGAATTTGCTGAACACCTGATGGATAAATTGCTCAGATCCGTTCTCAGTTGGAAGCCAAGCGTGGAGTAGGTCCAGAGGAGTTGCCCAGGGAGCGTTCTTGCCCAGTTATCTGGGAACGGTTTGATCCTGTTGTCCCTGAGGAAGTGGACAGGGTCCTCGGGGCTGTCAGTACAACCACCTGTGATTTAGATCCGTGTCCCTCCTGGTTAGTTAAATCTACCAAGGAGGTGACTTTAGGGTGGGTCCTGGCGGTGGTTAATTCATCCTTGCAGGAGGGGGTGTTCCCAAAGCCTTTCAAAGAGGCTTTGGTCCGCCCACTCCTCAAGAAACCGTCGCTAGACCCCACCCTCCTGGACAACTTTCGTCCAGTCTCCCACCTCCCCTTTTTAGGGAAGGTGGTAGAAAAGGTGGTCGTGCGGCAGCTTCAGAGGATCCTGGAGGAAACGGATTATCTGGACCCCTATCAGTCAGGATTCAGGCCCGGTTATGGGACAGAAACAGCATTGGTCGCACTTTTAGATGATCTCTGGTGAGAGCGGGATGGGGGGAGTGCATTCATCCTTGCTCTTCTTGACCTCTCGGCGGCTTTCGATACCATCGACCATGGTATCCTTTTGGGTCGGCTGCAGGAGTTGGGGTTGGGTGGCACAATGTTGTGCTGGTTCAGCTCCTTTCTCCAAGGCCGAACCCAATCGGTGTTGATAGGGAGCGAGAGGTCCAGCCCCCGGCCCCTACTTTGTGGGGTGCCACAGGGGTCAGTGCTTTCACCGCTCCTATTTAACATCTACATGAAACCACTGGGTGAGATCATCCGGCACCACGGGGTGAGGTGTCATCAGTATCCTGATGATACCCAACTATACATCTCCATCCCAGGTGCCCTAAGTGACACTGTGACTGCCCTTTCGCGGTGCCTGGAGGCTGTGGGGGCCTGGATGGGGGACAACAGGCTTCAGCTGAACCCTGCTAAGACGGAGTGGCTGTGGATACGGGGAGCCTCAAGATCTAGGACTTTGTCATCTTTGGTTCTTGATGGGGTTGCACTACCCCAGACAGACCCGGTGTGTAATCTGGGGGTTCTCCTGGACTCACAACTCCTGCTCAAAGTGCAGGTGGCAGTCGTGGCTAGGAGGGCCTTTGCACGACTTCGTGTGGTGCGGCAGTTACACCCCTTCCTGGATCAGGGGGACCTCCACACGGTCACTCATGCCCTGGTCATCTCTGGGTTGGACTACTGTAATGCGCTCTACATGGGGCTACCCTTGAAGAGTATCCGGAAGCTACAGCTGGTGCAGAATGCAGCAGCGCAGACAGTTCTTAATGCCCCTAGGAAGGCACATATAACACCGCTGTTGCGTGAGCTGCATTGGCTACTGGTTTGTTTCCAGGTCCAATTCAAGGTGTTGGTCATTACCTTTAAAGCCCTTTATGGCACGGGACCAGGTTATCTGAGGAACCGCCTCACCCTGGTCACTTCAGCCCGTCCCACTCGGTCCAGCAGAAGGGGCAGGTTGCAGACCCCACCAGTCAGGGAATTTCGATTGGTGGGGTCTAGGCAGAGAGCCTTTTCTGCTGTAGCGCCCGCCCTATGGAACATCCTGCCTTCTGAGGTCCGGTGTGCCCCCTCCCTCATGGCCTTCAGGAAAGGTATCAAATCCTGGCTCTGCCAGAAGGCCTGGGGGCCAAAAGGGGGCCCGCACCTGTGGAGATGGCTGGTGGGATGATGGGTTGTCCCCCCCCCCCCAGCATCTTACAGGGGTTTTTTTTAGGGCCAAAAATTAGAGGAGGTTTTTTAGGGTATTTTTAATAAGTTTTTAATTATTTATAGTTTTTAGCCATCTTGGAGAGAACTGTGGTTTTTATTGTGAGCCGCCCAGAGTCACCCGTTGGGGGAGATGGGCGGCATACAAGCCGAATGAATGAATGAATGAATGAATGAATGAATGAATGAATGAATGAATGAATGAATAGCTAAGGGAAGATTGAAGACAGAGGAATAGTTGTCAAACACTATTGGATCTAAGGAAAGTCTCTGAAGAAGGACACACACTGTGTTTTCTTTCATGGATGCTGGAAAACCCTTTCTGCAACAAGTCATTGATCACCTCTCAGATCCCTTTTGAACTTCATAGGAGCCATGAGCAAGGATCTAGCTCATAAGTGAGCAGCTTATCCATTTCACTGGAATCCACAGGCCAAAAATCCACAAATAAAATGGCAAGATGCTCCTGCCACTATTATAGAGTCCACCCATGAAAAGGCAAAACATAAATCTAAGACACTGAGTGTTGGCAAAATCCTCTGCAGAACAGTCACAACTGCAAGGCAGTACGTGTACTTGTAACTTCCTTCCCAGTAGAGATTTTGCAATCCTAATCAACAAAGCTGAATGATTGCCCACCAACACAATAATGGAGGAAAAGTAAGAATGCAGTGTAATCTCACACTTGAGCTCATATCTGTGCTCAATCAGATTCATGGCTGGTTTTCTTCTGCTGGGATTCCAGGCATTATTTTGCTGCTTCATCTCCTGGAACTTGAGTAAACTAAGAAGCTACGTGGGAACAATTGCACCCAGAGCCTAATTCACCTCCTGTTGTTGGTGCTGAGCCAGGCAATCAGTGGAACTACCTACCAGACTATCAGAAAATTCCCCATATCTATATACTACTAAAGCTTTCATTGTGTTTATCTGTTTGTCTGTTTGTACCCTCAAGTTAGCCCAAACGATGCATTATACCACAACAATTTTTGAATCAAGGTACCTAAAATCCACTAACTTAAAGAATGTGTAAAAAATCTGGAACCCATTGCTCCTGTGAATTGAAATTTCCATGATGTTCACACCAGTTTTATTTGCAAAGTTGTGATTGTTGCAGCATCCCGTGGTCACGTGATCATGTTTTCTGATGCTCCCTGCCAGCTTCCCACAAGCGAAGTCAATGGGGAAGCTGGCTGGAAGTCAGAAGTCACTCCTACTCCCGCTGCTTTTCTGCCTGGCCATGGTCATATGGGACCGTCCAGTATTGGGGTAAAAAATATATGGTCAAACTAAAATTTAATGTTCATTCTGGTCACATCAGACTGCACCACCTTCTTCTCAAAGGATGACCCAGTTGGTCACAAGGTTGTCTAGTGTCTTCTGGAATCGTTATGGATCCATAAGATGTCTCAGACAAAATTCTAATCAGCCCGTTTATTGAATGGAAGTCATAAGTGGTAATTAACCTCATCTGGATCAGGGCATGATCTGACCTTGGCAAAAGACTAGTTAGTATGATCTCCATATGCAGATCACTAAACAACTGCTCTGAGGCAAACAGAAGGTCTAATGTAAGATCACCTGTACGTGTAGGACCAAGATTACCTGGGACAAGTTCATGGAGGCCATAAACACCAGAGTTTTTTCAGACGTAACCTCCAAGACATTTCAAATGAAGTCACCTAACACTAGCAGATGAGGAGACTCCAATACCAACTACAGTCCAGGAGCTCAGGAAGGGATCCTTCTGGGCAGGGAGGTGGGGCAGAGTGGGGGTGGTAAAATACAAGAAAAGTGGTATTTACTTTGAATTTTTTAAGAACATATGTCTTGTTTTGGAATTGGCAACTGAGCATAAGCATCTAGTCCAGTGATTTAAAAACATTATGCCAACCTTCTCTATTCAAGTACTGTCAAAACTATTCTATGTGATAAGCGGATTCCCTTTTCTAATGACTAGGAGTTAGTCAGTGCACCCATCAGTGTGTGTGCAGAGGTATAATGTAGAAATGATGATGAACACTCTTGTGTGCCTTTGATGCTCGAGAGCAGAATCCTCTGCTATAAATACAGTTTCATCACATTCCATTTTGCAAAATGTTTCAGCTGAAAAGCAGCGGTCGGAAAGAGTGGAGACTCCCTGTTTTTTCAGATGCTAATTATTATAAGGAAGTATTTCAATAAATGTAAGAAATAATCAACATGCTATTCCTAGCTCTGGGTCTGGTTTCTAGCTGAAGAATAAGGTAGAATGATTTAAATAAAACTATGAGACAGATAATGGAGAGAACGATAGAATATTTGTATCCACATAGTTATAGTTTTATCTTGGAGACAGTTTACAAAAAGCCTCTTTTTGATGCTTTAATTTGTTCACACGTAGCATTTTTCCTATTTCTATACTTTAAAAAAGCAGATATGTTGGCCTACCGTCAGATAAATAAAACGGTAAAAGTTTGTTAATGATTTGTAGATGAAACATGTTTGGATGCATTTCCTTAGAGGTAGTAGTATATATTATAGTTATGGAATTGTATAGCAAACTTAGTTTTGGGGGTCAGTCCTCTTTGCAGTTCTCTGTTCCATCATCCCTTTTTGATGCTCTGGCATGATGGCATATACTGTAGACTATATAGCCACAAGAATGGAATAATATGGCTTACTTGTATATACTTGCCTTGGCATGCTACTGAAAAACATCAACCATCATTTCAAAAGACATAGTGGTATGAAAGGGGCTTCAGGCTGAAATAAGCACTTCATTTTACAGCCTTCCCGATAAGTATCCTTTTCACACATCAGATTGTGTGTTTGTGAATCAGTTTGCAGATGGCACACTGAGTAGGCTATATAGTTAAATATCCATTGCCAAATCAGGTGTTTCACTTATTTACCAATAAGTGAGCAAGAGGGTAATATTTATGGAGCGTGCCAGTATATAGATGCAATGATTTTCCTAGAGGAGATAGACCATTTAGGTTGGCTTATAAAGAAAATGGGACCCCAAGCTAATACTTGCGCCCCAGTTTCCTTCATTCTTGCGTGCATGTATTTTTGCATGTAATTGGCCTTTCCCAATAAACAGTAATGTTTATTTTGTGTTTACATTGCTTCTGCTACTACTGCCATGGCCTTCAAGGGTATTTCCAACTACATAAGAGAGATGCTGGCCAAATAACAACAACAACAATAATACAACAACAACAGACCAAATTTTGATTGAATATTGCCACTTCGTCAGTTCTTTTATTCTTATCAAATCTTTTTTGCTCCAAACCACCTATATACTGAAAATAGTTAAACTCTGGAATCAAACCATCTCAGTCTTAGGAGCAAACTAAGCAGTTCTTTCACATGGCTATTTATAGTTTTATGACCATAATACTGACCATATGATGCAGGCACTCTTGAAATATGTGCAAAATCATTGGAAGACATTTATAGAAACAAAGCTATCTTTGCAGATAATATAAAAATGGAAAGCTGCTATTGAAATGCAGCCTACATCGGCTTAAATACATACATATATGTACACATACATACATACTCAGAACACATACCCATACTGTTTGGGGATAAGCAGCATTGTTCAGGAAAAAAAGGAGGAGTAAGGAATAGCCCAAGAATTTAAAAGCATGAGAGAAGAAAAAGGAAAAGTACCAGAGCTAAAACTAGTTCACATCTATTTTAATTTACTACGACTTCATATTTTTATACTGTTGCCAACCAATCTTGCTTCTACTACATGCACACACTGCTTCATACTCTCCTTTATGTTCCGAAGCTTAAAGAGATGGGTTCTTATTTGAAGAAGGCAGTATTATTCAAGTCCTAATTTTTGCAGTAAGAGCTAAAATGGGGACTTTGTTCCCATCACCTTATACTACTGCCCTGATCTAGCTTAGTGGAGATAGGGTAACTTTTAAAGTTTAAAATGTTAGGAACTGTGATAGTACATATTTTGCATCTCATCTCTTATGGCCCAAATGTTTCCTGTTTGAGTGTATGTTTATGCAGTAATAATTAGGATAGCTATGCAACACTTTGGATCTGAGGGCCAAAAAAAGGTGCTTTAGAATATGTGGAGCTACTGAAGTGTATCTGCATTGTGAGCACAGGTAGTCCCCAGTTTAAGAACAAATTCCATTCCCAAGATCTGTCCTTAAGTCAAATTTGTATGTAAGCCAGAAGGATACTAGAAGTAGTATTGTGTAATGAACTCAAGCCATTGTGTATTTAACGTGAATCTTGCTACAGTAGGCTCCGTTCTTAACTATGGGGCATCATTAAACTGGGTGTTCTTAAATCAGGGACTACCTGTACAAGAACGTTTTGCCACTTTGTACAATGTCCAAATGCCAGAAGTTCAGCAGTGCAATGTTGGGAATTAGTATTTTATTATATTGCTATAGGAGGGAATGATACTCTTTATACAGGAGGAATTAAAGGGATTCTGCAGTTTGGATTGAGAACCAAGCCTGCTTCTGGGTAAGTGACCCTTTTTTGCCCCCATATGATTAGTGTCCACAACTGCAATCATGTTATTTTCTCCTTAGAAGTTAGTGGTTCTTGCTTAATCATATGAGAGAAAATATATGGACTTTATCCAGGAACAGATGCAAAGGGAATGCCCGAAATCTGTTTACTTCTTTAGCTGAGGTAGAAGAAATGGCAGGTAATGTACCATCTCAAATCAGAAACATACTGTCTTTTTTGAATATGTAGAATGACTGCAACTGAAGCCTCTATTGGGGTGTAGCAATACCTTACTGTTTTTTTCAGACAGCGCAACTCTCTTAAAAGAGAGTGTAAGCTTAATTCAATCCAGTTATCCTCCAAGTTGTTGCCTATATGCTGCCATAAATGTTATTTGGAACCACTGGTACTAGTAAATTTTTCCTTACGTATCCACAATAACGTCCTTCAAAGCTGATTATACTTGCTACAGAAGGTGGCAGACCAAATGCAATTTCTAGATGTAGATTAAGCAGTTAACTTAGAGAACTCAGCTGGCTTTTCCAGTTGCAGACTGATCCTCAAATGTGTAGGTACTTTTCTCAGCCTCTTATTTTACTGGGATGGTGGATGAAGAATTAGGACTTTTTTTATTCTGCCCTATAAATGTGAGCAGCCTTATTTATAATAAGTCGTCCCCTTGATGCCAGACCTGGCCCAGTAGATTTATTAACAGAAAACGTGTGTGTGTGTGTTTTAAAAAGCACCTATATTAGGATTAAATTTTCCCAGCCCCCCCAAAGAAAAAAAAAATTGTGGCTATGCCATTGACCAGAAGGTGGTTCTTTCTGTTATCACTTGAGATGGCTGGGACACTTGCCCTAATTGTTGGCAAAGCCTCTGTAGTTCATTATTGCACCTTTTAATGATTAACTTTTTGAAATACTCCTATTCCATCTCCTAACAAACTTAATTGTATGCTGGTTGATAATGATGATTTTCAAAGTAATAGTGCAGGGGTATGAGAGGGAAGCCTGCAAACTTATTTTCACATTTTTCTAATAAATGATTCTTGCACGCTGAAAGAGCAAGATTGTCTCTTACCGAGAACAAATAGCCTTCTGTTATCTTGCCTGGTTGTTTTTAATGGTTCTTGACATTTGTGGGATTGTCACAGATCTCCACAAGGACAAAAACAGAACAACAAAATATTTGTTTTACATCTTTATTGTATGCTGACTGCCCTTGTGCATATTTATGAAAGTTAAACATTAATAGCAGATGTTAATGAGTAGAAGTCTTGAACTGACTTCTGAGACCTTTTAGTTAGTACATGAATCTTCTAGTTGATGGCAGTATTTCTAACATGTCTAATTATGAAATCATGTTCTAACCAAGTCTCTGATAATGGGAGCATTTTTACCCCACCTATTGTGTTTGTGTCACTGGCAGACAAAAATCATTCCGAATCTTTATCCTTTCTTCCAGATTAATTGAGATTCCTTTTGTTCCAATAGCTTTATCTGTGTGCTTTTTAATTTCCACCCAGGACTGTAAGGTTTATTAACATTCTCACATAATGTTCGAAAGAGTGTCTGGGTTTTCCCCCCTCTGTCCCCCCTCCCCCAGTTTTTTTCACCCATTTTTTAAATACTTCTAGGAGCAGCAAAGGGAAGTGATTATAGGTAATAAATATCTTTTTTTTAAAAACATTGCAGAGGCAGTTTTTCCCCCTGTTAATGAGGGTAATTTGACTTGGTTGAAGGATTGCAGTTCTTAAGAATTAATGCAGCAATCCAATTCAAAGATTTAAAAAGATCTAAGATTTTTCACAGGTCGTGTGCTAGTGAATGTGCTCCTATCACATAGCAGCTAATGGACTTGAACCACAGTCTGTCATTTGCCGTTACCTCGGTGTATAGCAGCTTTGCCCTTGATAGCAAGTATTCTTTCCCAACAGCACAGATTATTTAGCGGTGTGGTATATTTGTAACACTTTAAGAGATAGTATCCTATTTCCAACAGCCCTAATTACTGCATAAAGTGAGGTTATCTTTCTGACTTTCTTAATTACATGTTTGAATCCTAATCGACTGTACTCTAAAGGTATTTTATACTTTAATAGCTACCTGCTAATTATTCCTCTTTTCAGATATGATGTTCCACAGTCATAATATAATTTATACATTGCATTCTCATTAGGCCAAGTACAAATACAATAATTAGAAAAATATAATAAATAATATCCAAAAGTTGTTGTTATTATTAGTAGCATTATTTTGGGGGAGATGATTTATGACCCTTTTACCATGTTTGTTAAAAGCTTAGTTGTAACTGATGTTGCAAAATGCTTTTAATTTCTTGAACCTATTATGTTCATATGTATCAGAAATCCTATTTTAAAGTAATTAGAAGGTTTCTTCTCTAGTTAAATGCTTTCTGGAGACAGTGGCTTCCTATACTAAGCACACGAGAATCTTTGTTCCTTAATTAGAAAAAGGGCTGGAGCTCATTAATTGTGGGCATCAAGTGATGTCTGTTCAAATAGGGAAGCAGTAATATAATATAAATAATGACTGAGACTTGATTTCTAAAAGCCTTGCAGTTTAAAGGAATATTAATGTAGGACTCTTAAAGAATGCAGTTTTCTAATGTGGTTAATTTTCCAAATCATTTTTTTCCCATCATCCCTTTTTAGTAAATAAAAGTCTGTTTCTCTGGAGCAGAATATTCAAAGGTATCTCAATTGTTCCAGTACATGAGTGTTGAGACAAGACCTATTACACCATTTGCTACATTATTGGACTTAGATTCATTCAAGCAGTGGAAATCTATACAAAGAATGTCACTGACATTCTTTCTTTCTCCATATATCTGTGATGGCTCAAGGTGCTGTTCAAAAAGTCCATCCATGGATGAGGTACCTCTCTCCCAGGATACATGAATAATTTCTAACTTGTCACATTAGCTTCTTCCTATTGCCTTAATAATCATTGAGTTCAAGTCTTGGATGGCTAAGGAACCAATTGGCCATCCATTTCCTTGACCTAGAGCTTGTCCATGCAGGATTTAAATTTTTTGTGCCCTTTATTTAAGCAGCATTAGATGTTCATACAAAGTTTATTTTGTATGTTCTATGGAACTATATTCTTCAATGAATCTTTAGATTGTGGTGGCATACTGCCATCCTGACTCCTTTTCAAAGATATTTCCAAACCTTAACATTTAGTCACCCTCATTTAGTATTCTCCAATACCATCCCTGCTCTGGCAATTTTTTTTGGGGGGGGGGGAGGTACCTTCAGGTCAGCGTTGACTCGTGGCGACTGCCTGGACAAGACCCTGCAGTTTTTTTGGCAAGATTTCAGAAGTTGTTTGCCATTACCTGCTTCCTAGGGCTGAGAGAGAATTACTTACCCAAGATCACCCAGCTGGCTTCATGCCTAAGGCAGGACTAGAACTCATGGACTCCCGGTTTCTAGCCTGGTGCCGTAACCACTACATCAAACTTGGCAATTACATCAGTTGTTTCAAAGATGGCTTTGGTTTAGCTGCATTCTCTCTCCTTTTCCTCCAACTTTTGCCTTTGAACTGATTCTGGCAACTGCATTGAGCATTCTGTTTTTCTGATTTTCAGCAAGAACAGCTTTGGTTATAAGCCTACTGCTGTGGATCTTCCTGTAGGATCATCACAATATTTTCTTTAACAAAGCACGGTTGAAATATAAGGTATCCATTTTGCCCATTAAAAATATGTGAAAATCTCCCCACATTAAAACATGTGTCCCCACCAGGAAAGAGTAAGAGGCAAAGAATGATATTAAAGGAAATAAGATGGTGTATTTATTGAGGAAATGTTTGCCCTGACTACTGTTGTGGTGTTAATGCCATGACCCTCCAGCTCTTGGGGGCTTTTTTTTTTCTTTTAAAAAAGGTGATTCCCCATACAAATGATGCCTACTATAATATTTGATTGATGCTAGTTTCCTTATTTCTTTCAAATCCTTCCTCAGAGTTTGCCTTAGTATCTCTGAAATAATCCTCTAGTTTCAATGCCCAACTGAACTTAAATCTAACTAAGCTTAGCTTACTGCTTCTCTTTTTGCTTCACTTTACTTTCACACCCCTTTCTCTGGTTTTCTGTGTGTCACATGTTAAGTGATTATAGAATCATAGACTTAGAAGGGAGCTTAGGGGTTACCTATTCCAACCCACTGCTCAGTACAGGATCCACAAAAGCATCTCTGAGGTCTATCCAGCCACTGCTTAAAGAACCTGTAGTGAAGGAGAACTCACAGCTTCATGTAATAGCTTGTTCTAATGGTTGACAGCTCATACATCAGAAAGATTTTTCCTGATGTTGAGCCTGAACATACTTCCTTGTAATTTTAACCCAGCGGTTCTGACTCTGTCCTCTGGAGCCAGAGAGAATAATTCTGCTCCCTCTCCTATATGACAATCCTTCACATATTTGAAGACTGCCATACTATCTCCCTTTTTCTATAGGCTAAACATAGCCATTTTCTGGAGGCTAAACATACCCATTTTCATTAACCAATTTGCTACTAGTCTATATGATCTGTGTTGTCCAGAACTGGACACAGTACTGACAAGGGCAAAACTGAACAATGATTTCTTGTTTTTGTTTGCTTGTTTGTTCATCGTTAAATTTGTATGCTGCCTGACTCCCAATGACTCTGGGTCTCTCTGCTCCTATTAATGCACTCCAAAATGGCATTTGCTTTTTTTAGCAGTTGCAATATACTGCAGGCTCATGCTTAATTTATGGTTGAAAAGGACACATAGATCCCTTGTATATGCTATTGCCAAGCCTCTATCCTGTACTTGTATCTTATGTTTTTCCCACCTAGAACTTTATATTCCTGTCTGTTAAATTCCATCCTGCTCATCAGCCTGTTGCTCAAGCCTATCTATATTTTCTCAAATCTCTCTTTTTTCCACAAATTCATCCAGGCTGGAGAACATTTTCTTGTATTCTCAGAGGAGTTTTACTCCAATGTTCTGCCCACAGAAATGCCCCAATGGCTCAGAAGCTTTCCATGGAAGGAAGGAAAACCCTCATTCCAAGACATCATATAGTTGTATCTCAAGGGCATGCTTGATCCAGTCAATATATTTGATTATATTTGATTCATACTATAGATCTGGCATTGTTCCTTCACAAACTGGGTAAGAAGCTCCCTTCTGGAATACAGAGTTCCTGCTTACTGTCTCCAAGAAGGACCTGGTAACCCATTAAGATTTGCACCAGAAGAGTACTAAGCTTATGTGAGATCAGCAGCCACTTTCCTATTGATCAGGCAGGCCATAGTGGACATGAAAAGGAAAGGGAAGACAAAGGGGAAGGAGGAAAGCCAGCCTCAGGTTACATGAAAATTAGAACTCCGCTCTCTCTGATTCCCCATCACTGCTAGCACCATCCCTTCCAGCGTCCCCTGGCCCTCATGGCCCAAGAGCTGCTTCCTTGATTGTACCCAAAGTCACCCTCCCTTTCCCAGTGGGGCCCCAGTAGGTAAAAAAATCAGCCTCCCTCTGCATCCCGACTGTCAACCCATTCCCTCAAAACAGCCCATGAGAATAAAAACACTGTCACACTGAGCTTTTATTGAGGGAGAAAAGCCAGTGCAAAATCGATGGCCTTCTCTAAGCACCTGAAGCCCCACAGGCAGCAGAAGGGGAAAACTAGGTCCTCCTTGGCCTAACCAAGAGTAGACACCTGCCCCCACCCTCCATAGCAGTGTTTTGAGGTGTGTTTGTTTGGGAATATGCAACATGTTTGTGTGCCATAGCTGATTGGAAGAGAGCATTTTAACCCAACAGAAGGCGGGGGTCTTCTTGGTTTACAATTACCCCTTGTTAATGTCACATGTGAATGGCGTCAGGTGTTTGCAAAATACATTGATCCTGCCAATCCCTCCATTAAGTATATTGTGTTAATATTTCCTAGGTATAACAAGATAATACTCTCATCTCAACATACTTCTTGTGTTGTAATTCTTTCAAGCATGGCTTCCATCTAACACTTTTCCACCAATATGGTTACTTACATTTAGTTGCATGAACTGTTGAAACCAAACAGAGACTACAAATGACCAAGATAGAATTATCCAATATAGCAGCTTTTTTTTTTTTTTTTTGTATTTTGAGATTATACCAATTCATTAATTTGTAAGGCATGCCATTAAAATGCTTCATTTTATCACTTGATTATTTTATACTGTAGCATTAGGAATGTTTATCTATTCCTTCTCATTTTCAGTACAGATCTCATGTGTGGCCTTTTCTCTGAGCGTGCTAATATTAAAAGAAGGCAGCAGGCTTTTGATGTAAAGGAGGTGTTCCATCTGGGTTTTATAACTGACTTGTAGAGCAAATGTTTTGCATTCAGGTAGACCAATGGTACAACTCAATAGAAGGTTCTATATCTCATTTGGATCCGAGTCTGATCTGGTGATTTCTTGTGCCCACTGTGTTTGGATGCCTGTATACAACATATGTAAACCATGAAATACAAAGTTTTCTTTTCTGAAATCTGGAAATTTCAATTTTGTGGGGAATCCCAGACTACTAGGAATGAAGTTAAGCATGTTATATGAGCCCAGCCAGAATGTTCCATAAACGAAGTGGGGGGGGGGGGGAATTTGTGGAAGGAATTAGGGCTGTTTCCTTTATTTTATTAGTGCATAACCATATCAGCAAACTATGGATCCTGGGATCTTGGAGAAGAATCTTGTTTTTGGCAGCTTGTGTGTTACATTTTTCCCTGCATCTCTGAAAGGGGGAGGGGGATTGTTCCTTTTTTAATATAAAGAGAGTTCTTCAATTGAGTATGCAAAAATCTCATTGCAGTATTTATTCCAAACCTGCACACATAATGTTCAGTCAAGGAGAAAACAGCAAAAAACAGTTGTTGATGGACTTAGTGAAGAACTGGATTAAATAAGCATTAGTCTACTGAAGCTGATTACAGGAATATGAAAATGCAGTATCTTAATGGTACATATTTTCATGTGGCAGCTCAGTTGCCTTTCATTTTGCAGCTAATATGTCTATTCTTATGAGTCATTTACTTCTTTAATTACCTTTTGCAGGCAAGGCACCATGGTATATTAATGTGAATGATTTTTACTGCCAGTTTATCATACAATGCCCCAGAAGTTGAAAGGCGTAATTGACTTGGAAGAGCAGCTCATGAAGGAAACAATATTTAGTTGACAGTTTTTCTTGTACTCTCTGTTGACGTTTATGAGTTTACACTATGCTAAAGGAGTAATAAACACAATTTTCTTTCAATAACAGGAAAGAGTCGCTTCTAAAATACATTTGTAGAAAAACAGATTTGTTCATTTCTTGAATAATACAGAAGAACGTGTTGCCTGTGATGAGAGATATATGATTGCCAATTGAATTAAACCTCACAAGGTACATTTATAACCCGCCTTGGAGCATTAGACAATATTAGGATGCATATGAATCAGATCAAAGTAATGAATATTTAAATTATATACAGATTTGGTTAAATCATCTTTAAATCTCAGTGTTAGATTATTTGGCAGCTTCTTTTCTTCAAATGGCAATATTTAACAACAGAATGCTAAAAGAATGGAGTATTTACAAAGATGAGCAACCATTTTTAAAAGAGTTGTTTGTAAACCTAATATGATTTGGTGTGGGGGGGGGTTCTTTTTAAATTGTTGGCTGGTTGTAACTTTGCTAAAGTTATGATTTATTATCGCAACCTATCAACTTAATTTGCTTTCCAAAATGATCTCCTAGATAGAAATGACATGAACAGATAGCAAATTCTCCTTCTAAGGTAGCTGTCTTCAAAGGGTAAAGGTGAAAAGGCACTCAGATATGTCATTCATCTCTGGCAGAGCTTGTTCCTTGAGATTTTTGTATTAAATGTAGATTTGTGACCAGTTGCTAGGACTCACTGTTTGAGGGCATGATGGGCCTAGTTTGAGAGCATGATGGGCCAAAAAGAACTGGGTTCAAATCCTAATACTGTTGCCAAGCTTCCTGATAATCATGTTCAGTTTCACTCTTCATTTACCTTCAGAGTAGTTGTAAACATAAAACAGATTATAAAATGCAACATCTTTATATGCTATCATGCTGAGTTCCTTGAAGAAAGATAAAAGTGTGAAAAATAAATATGAGGAGCATTTCCAGCTGTCTCTAACCCCTCCTCAAGGAAATATTATTGTCTATCTCATGACTGGGCCAAGAGCCTTCCAATTTGCTTGCGTAGGAAGCTCTTACTTTAAGGACCGGGAACGTTGTTTCAGCTCTTCTAATCCCTGTAGCTTCTCCCAGCTCCTGTGAAATGCGAGCTGTTTAGCTTGCATGGCCAGCACCACATGGGATGTTGATCAAAAAGGAAATTGACTTTCCCAAGAATGCTTCCCACATTCCTGTTTGCATGCTACTGCACTGGACAAGGAGTACAGAAGCTGCAGTCTTATAAATCCTTAGGGAAGCAAACAGTTGGACAGTTCCTGTTAGAGTTCACCCAATGGATAAGGTACAAACGTGATGAATCATTACATCTCATTTTAATTAAGAGGAAAGCGCAGGCTGCTTCTTTTGCCAGTTTTAATAAGAACTCACCCTCCCTTCTTTCTGCCTGCATTTTCTTATTAGCTTGCCAACGCTTTTTGTGCTGGGTGACAGGGAGTTAAACTTTTCACAGTTTTTTGTAATTATTTGCAGTTCAGCCGTGTGCAACATAATGAAAGTTTTTTAGCCATCTGTTGTTAAGCTGGCGGTGACCAAGGCCAGCCTATCCAAATAAAGTTCTGGTCCTGTTGTAAACGGAACCTGTCAGTTTAGCATAGCTTAGCTGACCTCCCCAGTGCGCAGGGCAGCCTGTGGTACCAGGCGCGGACTCTGTGTATAGCTTAGAAAGGAACTACTTGGAAGGACCATGTTTACTTTTTCCACTTAGCGTTCCTCCCACCGGCTTGAGCAAGTTTATACTAAATCTTTAAATTGACACTGTTTTTTTTTTTCAGTGCCGAACTCTTTCAGTTGCCAAAAAGAGGAACTAAAAAAAAAGAAAGAAAGAAAAGGATAAAAGGAATAAAAAGTAATAAAAGAAGGATAGGGGACAAAAAAGAAAGGAACAACAGTCTTCAGTCATTACAAGCAATATGACTGACTGTCTTTCTTATTCTCATTTTATATGGGTAATGGCATTGATTAGAAAGAGGCAAAATACTTTCCAAAGTCATAGGTTGTTTACTGAGTTACAGTTGTTTGCAAAAGTAAGTATGTTTCCCATTTTTCTACACTTTTTAAAAAAATCTTATAGCAATTCCAGTTTGTGCTTGAGTAATATGTTATTTTTGGCATTCGTGCATTGCTTATAAAAAAAGATTACTGATATATCGTAATGAATTTTGGTTGTGGATAATAGTTGGGTGTTAGATTTTCCCACTATTGTTGAAGGAGGCCATGGCTAAATCATTTATTAAAAACAGTAGGTGGGTCAAAACAGAGATTTTCATGTATTCTACAAAGTATTCTGTAGAAGATCTAAATGTGGATTCATTATTTTTGTGTGTGTATGTGTCCATTTAATATTTTACTATGAAGTTGCCATTTTTTCTCCTTTTTATATTAAAGCAATAAAATAATGGGGGAAAAAACCTAATAACTTAAGGCATTTCTACTTTCCATATTATCTCTAATGTTCCTGAGCTTATACTCTTACATATTGTAGGATTTCTCCTTTTTAAACATAACATTTCTTCCCTGTATTCCCTGGTCTTTTCCCCCAGAATAACAGACTCTAGTTCCTATTAATGTCTTCTTTTTTTTTTTTTGTTACATAAATTTAATGTGATTATTTACCTATCTGTCTATCTTCTATCTGAGCTTTTAGCAAGTGTAAAGCTGCATAAGTCACCTGTTAAAATTTGGTGACAAATTTCAAACCAATGAAGACAAGAATGTGTATCGCCAGTTTACAGTGTTTACTTTCTAGATTGCACCTCTACTAAACATTTAGGGTGCTTTAACCTCTGCCCCATCCATCCATCCATCCATCCATCCATCCATCCATCCATCCAACCATCCATCCATCCATCCATCCATCCATCCATCCATCCAACCATCCATCCATCCATCCATCCATCCATCCATCCATCCATCCATCCATCCTATTACTGTCATACCGACTGTAAAATGACATGGTCAATCCATTTTAAAGGCTGATGGATTCTCTTGTCCCTTAGAACAAAATTGTAATATATAGAATCATTCTAAATCTGGAATGGATAGAACCATAAATGCATATGAGGAATGTGAAGGAATGTCTTCCGCTGCCTATACTTTTCAGTGTGAAACTACTTTCCCACCCCTTGCAGCGGTGATCACAGCTAGCTTAAAAATTTCCAGTATGAAAACAGCAGCTCTGGGTGCCTTTGTCCTTAGGTAAAGGGTGTATGTTAGGGAAATGGATCATCTGTAAGGTCTCCAGGAGATGAGAATCTGGATTGCTTTTCCTTGTGTATACAGGAACTTAGCTAGGCAGGCACACCTTGTCCAAATGCTTAGGAAGTCTGCATGCAGATCAGTCCTGTGGCTTCTGATACTGGAGATAATAGCATTATGATTAGTAACTGTTTGTAGCCCTTTACTTAAACATCTTTTAAACCTGTCTAACCTTTCTGCCATTTCTAAACCTCATACATCACATTCCTCGGTATATGTTTGTACTTTGTGAACAACTAACTTATTAAATGAACCCAAGTTCTAATATTATAATAGCATAACAATACTTCTCCCTGTCCACTTTCTCCAAAACAAGCATACTCTTTGTGCCCCCTTTTCCTAAACCAAACTTTTAAAAGGATTGGTTGTTGTTTTCTGCATCTTTACCAACTGAACAATATTCTTTTTAAGATGTGAGAGCCAGTTTGGTGTAGTGGTTAAAGGGACCAGGCTAAAAAGCAGAAGACTGTGAGTTCTAGTCCTGCCTTAGGCACAAAGCCAGCTGGGTGGCTTTGGGTCAGTCACTGTCTCTCATCCCTAGGAAGGAGGCAATGGCAAACCACTTCCAAAATCTCGCCAAGAAAAGGAGTCAAGACTGATCGGAAGGCACATGTGCCCTTGCAAACATTACAAGTGTAGTCATAGTGTATAAAGCAGGGTTCCTAAACTGTTGAGGTGTACCTCCCTTGGGGAGGCGCAGAAAGGGTCCAGGGGAGATGTGAAGAACCTTTCAGTTACAGTGTTAAAATAAATCCACCTTTCCCAAAGTTTCATTGCATTGTTTTCATTGTTCATTTGTGTTCATTTTGGTGTTTGGACATTTAGGGGAGGTGTGTACATGAAGATTACATTAAAGGGAGGTGCAATGGCAAAAAGTTTAGGAACCCCTGGTATAAAGCCTTTATGATATTGGCAGTTTTATTTTCAGTTCCTTTTCTAATAACTCAAACATGGTATTTGACTTTTTTCTCAGCATTGCACACTGCATCAACAATTTCATCAAGTTATTTGCCATGGCACAAATCTTTCCTATTTTTTTTTCACACCAGCCACATACTGTATCAATCATTTTCACTGAGTTGCCCACCACAGTTCAACATCTTCCCTAAAATCCAGCATAGTCCCCATGTGCATGTTTGGGAAGTTAGGAATGTTGTCCTAATGTGTATCACCTTACATTTCCTTATTTTGAATAGCACTTGAACTTTTAATGCCCATTCGTCCAGCTGAAGACATCCTTTTGGACTTATTCAGTGTTCCTTTTTGTTTAACCACCCTAAATAACATGTTACGGTTCATTTATTCCTTTTCTACATTCTTTTCTTGAACTAGTTGCCAGCCTTCTCTAAATTTGCTCAGGTTCTTTTGGTGAAGAACTTTGCAAAAAGCTTTTTTGTTGTTAAAATCTCTGTACAGTATGCAAGTGTCTGCCAGATCATCCCTCTTTCACATGCTTGCTGTTTTGTTTTGTTTTTTCCCCAAAAGTGTAGTGAAAATAACCTTAATATGATAATACTATTCCAATCCCTCTTCAGGAAACTTGCCTTTCTGTATCTTTAATTGCTTTATCAATAGTGCTTTTCACCGATTTTGTCAGATTTATGTCAACTCACTAGGCAAAAACCTGCAAGAATATATTTCCAATGACATGAATACTCAGTGCAAACACTCAGGTTTATTGTAGAAAATGTAATGAAGCTGTCGCAAAAAAAAAAAATTCCAGAGACTACTGTGAATCAAATACAAGACCTTTTTGTAATGAAATTGAAGTTCAAATTCTTGCATCTCTTTTATTTTACATTTTTTTCTGTGCCATCCCAGACAGAAGATTATGGATGGCTCCAAAAATAAAAAACAAGATAGGAAAACAATAAATATGACAAATACAATAATAAAAATCCCACATAAATATAATAAATACAACCAGTAGAATAACAGCAGTAGCATCCTGTCATGTTCACTATGCCCTAAAAGACAGCAGAAGAGGGAGAGACTTTAGACTATTGTTTAGTTCTTCAACATCTATCTACAAACTACACTGCTTACCCTTGGGAGAAAAGACTTATGTTGTTTTCATAGATCTGTAAGCAGTGTTTCATTTAGTTCCCAGTAATAAGCTATGGGAAAAAAATGATCTCCTCTTCCATTGACTGGTTTCTTCTCAAAATAATTATGAAATTCCCATGTGGTACAGTTCTGATGTGGTAGTGAAGGGTATCCTCTATTTTACCCTCCTATATTCATTCAGAAAGGGATGAAACAGCTTCATTTTGGCACCTGTCCTTTTAAATTTATGCATTCTTTATTGCAAGTCCTGCCAAGAGAAGAGTTTCATCCCACTATATTGACTAACAGACCTGTTTTGGTTTTGGTGTATGCAGATGATGCAACCTTCCTGTCTGCCTTTCAGGTGAGTCTGAGAAGATGTGATAAGACACCTGCCCCTTATTACAGAAAGAATAGCCTTCTTGTCACTCATGACAAAACCAAAGTACTAATATTCTCAAGAACTCCTCTTGCACAATGGTATTTCAATCAACCAAACTAAATTGTCCAAATACATGGGAATTCATTTAATGTGTCAACATCCTGGAGTGAATGGACAAGGACCATCTTTGTGCAAGTCCAAACTCTAACAAGTTCTATTTTGTATTTTGCCACCTATAAGCATGTCCTGGCAGCAATTAACATCTATGAACAAAGGTTCTATAATCTATGACATACAGGTTTTTAAATATTGTAACGTGTCCCCCTTCGAAATAATTCAATCAAAATTCTTAAAGGCCCTGATTGATATATCCCACCATGTATCTACTGTAACTCTTCATTAAAAGTAGATTCTGTTTCGATTTCAACAGAGGCGCACATGGAGCTCTGCAATTTCAAATACTGGCTTAAATTAATCTATTTGGAAAGCCTCCTGGCCTCCTTGACCCAACTGGGTACATTTACATCTATATAGACAATTGGGATAAATTTGGACTTAAAATCTTGCAGCTTCTGTACTCAATATCTGATCTCACTTGACTGTGAAAGAGCCCCATCAGAGCTGAAACAGTGGTTTGTAGATCCATCTCTACAAAAAGATCTAGGTTTCAGCCCCAAACTATATAGCTCAAGTTTATTCACAAACCCTTCTCATGAGCCTCCTACCTTGCCGACATCTTTTGCACATCACAAAGGAAAGCTTTCACATTAGGTCGGTTTGATGTGTACCTTCATTATTAGAAGGGAGAATTAATGGCATCTGTCTGCAAGAACTGGTCTGTCCCTACCTTCCTGGGGAAGTTGAATGCCCATGTCCTTCTCTACACCTTTTCCCTTCCCATCCTTTCCAGCTTTAAAATAAATAAAAGCATTCCTTTATAGGTATAACAGCACTTTGAAGTGTGCCTGGAAACCTAGAGGTGGCTAGTACAATGAATGAAGTAAAGATATTTCTGTACTTAAATGACTTTTTCCCAACAGCAAATGGCCTGCCACATTCTGCACCAACTGCAATTTCTAAATAAGTCTTCAAAGGCAGCCCTGAATAGAGCACATTGCAGTAGTCCAAGTGTAGGTATTAAGGCTATGAACAACAGTTGCCAGAACATGCTGTCCCAAGAATAAGTGCGTCCAGCATGCCAACCACAGCTGGCAAAGTTTCTCCCAGACATAGCTTCTAATGCCCTTCATTACATGCCTAGACAAACCCATTAGTGAACATTTCCAGGGGTGCAGATTGTTTTTTCTTCACAATCCTGCCGTTTCTTAAAGCAGTCTTCCAATTCTAAATTTAACAACATATGCATAACTTCCAAATCTTTTTTAACACACATAGAGGGACGCACAAAAGGTACTATCACAATTAGTATATTGAACCTTTAGAATGAGGTTGAGCAGTCCATTTGGTAGCCTCTGGAACACCCCAGGATTGTTCTGACAAAAACACATTTTTGTGGTTTTTTAACTTTCTGATTTGCTCAACACATTTCTTTTTAGCCTCACCCCTCAAATAAATAAACAAACAAACAAACAAACAAACAAATAAATAAGGTACATTTTGGCTCTGCTCACTCTGGTCCTGCAATGCCTGGAAGCTTTAAAAAAGAAAAAAAAAAAAGGTGACCATAAAAGTTGCCCATATCTTAACAGTAGGAGTGTGGTAGATATATTTTAAGGGGAAAAGAATAAGAAATAGAATAGCAATATTTTATTTTATTCTGGAATAGGTAATCGTAAACACAAAGGATTTCACTTCCAAGTTGACCTTCTGAAACTTAGGAAAATATTACTGTATATACTCGAAGATAAGCCCATCTGTGAATAAGCCGAACCCAAATTTTTGGGTGTATTTTGGCAATTAAAATTCTCAGCTTATCCACGGGTATATAAGGTATGAGCACAAGAGCTATCCTTCCAGTTTTCCAAGTTTATTTTTAAGTTAGAAGTGGCAAAATCTCTCAAATGATTTAAAATTGTTTTTGACCAATGTTCTACAGAAAGATCTTCTGGATTATCCAGGTGCAGTTTTGATCCTACAGGTTGTTGTAATGATGTTATCGAGGCCAATAGAGGCCTAGTCTTCATTATTGAGAATAAAGTCAAAAGAATGATACAAGAGTAGATTTAAAAGTGACTAAATAGCTGTGATTGGTTTAAGAGCTTAGGTACCAATCTCCTCAAATTATCTGAATTCCCTGCTTGATGATTATAAACATGGACCTCAAAAGACTCATCAAAGGTAAGATGTGGTTTATAGTGAGGCAACACTTTTTATAACTTTTAATCATGTATTTCTGATTTTAATTTGTTGTAAGCCGCCCAGAGTCCCCCATTGTGGGGAGATGGGTGGGGACAAGTCTTTATTAAATAAATAAATAAATAAATAAACATAGAGAAGGATGTGTTTTTTTTTTGATGTGCAAGGCAAACCAATAACCTGAGGCTAACAAAATGGTACAAGAGGGGAACCTTGTTACTAGAAATGAAAGTCAAGCATAAGACTAGAGCAACCTTGTCTAACAAAAGTTAAAGGAAACAGTGTTGTAGACCATGCAAAACTTAGATCATTCTTCAGCAATATTTTGCAATTTCTCTGAATTTTTCTGAAGTTATGGTGCCCAGAACGAGACTGAGTACTTGAGGTGCAGAATACAGCATGAGTATTACTTCCTGTGATTTAGAATAATTTCTGTTGTTGCATCCTAAAATAAAATTTGCTTTTTTAGAAGCCATGTCACACTATTGATTCATACTTAGCTTAACTATATTTCCAAGATCCTTTTCATGTCTACTAATAATAATTGCATGAATGCTTTAATTTCTTCTTTTGTAAGTAAAGAATTTTACATTCATAGTAATTAAATTTATTCTGTTGTTTTCAGACTGCTTCTCTAATCTATAAAGTTTATTTTAAATGTTTCTGTCTTCTGTACAATTATCTATTCCACCCAGTTATGTGTTACAGGTAGTCCTCACTTAACAACCATTTGTTCAGCGACCAATTAAAATTACAGTGGTGCTGAAAAAATGGACTTATGACCCATGCCCGAAGTTACAGCCATTGTACCGCCCCCATGGTCATATGATCAAAATTTGGGCACTTGGCAGCCCGCCTGCACTTACAACTGCAGGGGCACTGCAACTTCTCCCACCTGTTTATCATCTATGCCCTTTTGGCTGCCCTGCAAAGTGACAGTCAACAGCTTTGCAGCGGCTGAAATAGAGGCCTGGGGGCGGTGGCAGCTGGCTGAGACTACTGAAGGCCCCGGGCCTCTACTTCAGCCCCAGCCCTGGTGCTGCTACCAAGTGCTGCTGTGCATGGCAGCCAAAAGGGCATGGGGGGGACATAGGCAGGTGGGGGGAGTTGTAACACGCCTGCAGGCGTAAGTGCTGCTGGGCCAGACTGGGCCAGCTGAGACTTCCAGGGATGGCTGCGGCTTTGTGCTACACTGCAGCAGCACCCCCAACTCACACGGCCTGCTCCAGGTCTCCCAGGGCCTCCCCCACCCCCCTGCAGCACTCCTATGCTCCTTACCTGGGACTCCCTCTACTTAACCTGTAATTCTTGGTTAACAACAGCAACTGGGAGTGCTGGGATTGTAGTCACTAGGCAAAGTGGTCACATCATGATTCATTTTACAACTGCATCGCTTAGCAATGGAAATTCCAGTCCCAATTGTGGTCATTAAGCAAGGACTACCTGTATTTGCAAATGTGAAAAGCATTCCCTCCAGCCTTCAGCCAAATGATAGAGAAAGAGTACTAGGTTAAGAACCAGACCTTGTGGTACTGTACTTAATGCCTCATTGCAGTTTGATGAGGAATTGTTGACAAGCCTTCTTTCAGTCTAGTTTTCAAGGCAGCTGTTGATCCATCAGCATTCCACCAATATATATTTAACTAGCTTGCTAATCAGAATGTTGTGAAGTATTTTGCCAAGTGCTTTGTAAGATATATTATGTCTGTAATATTCCTGCAATCTGCAAGGAAGCCAAAACAACCCAAAACTGAAAAAAGATTACTCTGATATTAGTTGTTCTTGACAAAGCCATGTTGACTTCTAGTAATATTTGCATTGTTTTCCAATAAAAAACAAATCTCGTTTTGCATATCAATCACTATGATTTCCTGTAGAATCTTTCTAGTTATTGGTATCAAGTTATCTATTATTTCACCCATTCTCCAGGATTTTAATAAATAACAGATACAAGTTTAACCAAACCATGATCAGCAATTTCCTTTGGTACCCCAAGATGGCCCTAGAAGTTTGAACTCACTGAAAATCAGTAGTTATTTCCTGATTATATTTGTATGAAGCTCAAAAGGAATCCTCTTCAACTAGCTTTTCATAGTTGCCTGCTGGAATGCAATCTTCTTTGAGAGAAGATTGTTAAAATAGGAGTTGAGTAGTTCACTTCTACGCTCAGTAATGAGATGCCACAAACACTAACACTCTGGCCCCTCTGCACTTCTTAGGAACAATAGTATCGTACCAGTTGCTTAAAGCCATTTCTGAGTATTTTTCTGGAATTAAATGATTCTTGAGCCAAAGTACGTGTATTATGTAAGTGGAAAAACATAAGGCACAGCTACGTAGGAACAAACCATCAAAACAGTTGAGAGTTTTTGTAACAGTAAGACAGAATTCATTGGTAAAAATTTCGTCTTCAGATGAAGCAAACATTCTGAGTGGACCTCTACTCAGGAAATGCTCCTATTGCTGAAAAGAATTTTTTTGTCAGTTTTAGCATATGGGAAGTACTTTTATTTCACAGCTGAGTAATTTCCACTAGATTCCACTTACCTGGAATTTAGGAAGCTCTAATTTCTAGATATGTTGAAGATGGAATTGCACAAATCTTCAATATTAAGCGTGGCTGCAAAATTATTCATAGTCAGTTGGGCTAATATGGTATATTCTGATGGGAGGCCAGATATTTCTCTTCAAAAGTCAATTTTCTTTTTGACTGCTGTTTAGCTCAGGTTGTTTGGACAGTGTGGTTATTTTTTCAGTCCTGTATTTTGGGTCAGTCACTATTGAGATTGACATGAAATTGGACATACTCATAGTTGCTGTGTATTTTTCATGTTGATGTATCCTTTGCATGACTGTATTAACATATGGGAGGTGGAGTGGAATGGGGAATAATCCTGTATCCTTTCATTGGCATGTTATCAAGTGTTCTGCATGGAACGCCTAACCAATCTTGGTTGATCTGAAAAAAAACTAAGGTAAGACCTGTTCAGCATCTGGTTGGGAGCTCACTAGGGCTCTAGACTAGACTGAGAAGTCAAAAAAAGAAAAAAAATCCCAGAAGAAGTCAATGCAACATGCTTCCATGCTGTTGTCAGGAAATTATACAGGCATGTCCATGAAGTCACTGATAGTCAATCTTTGATCTAAGGTGACTTGATATTTTTACTGAATGCCACAGAGCATGTTCTTTTTAAAAGATCAAGGCACTACCATTTTTATCTCACAGAGCCCTGACACATCTTTAGTGTTCTGCAGAGGTGAGATCTCAGATCAGGTGCATAACAATTTGGCCTACTTCTACAAACACAAGCAGTTTTGATATTTATGCCACTGTCCTTTGAAATTAATGGAAATTGTATTTTGTTGCTTTTTATATATGAGCTCTTTTAAGGAGTTACCTATCTGCTGTATTTTTGCTAGCTGTATGAAACTCAGCTTTACTGTGTATTAAACTCAAACTTACTATGTAAAGATTCCTCTGCTGTTCTTGGGCTCTTCGGTGGCCAGAGGGATCAGATTTCACCTGCCTGCACATCTTCAAGCAATTAGAGCTATTAGCTTGAAGCTATTTCACATTCAAGGTCCACGGTGACATTCAAGTCCACAAGATCTCTGCGGATTAAAAGGAAAAGAAAAAGCTTATTGGGAATACAGGCTGGTCACCACCCTTCACTATGATCACTGCACACTAATGCAGTTGGGTGAACAAAATGCTTATTGCCAAGAACTAGCCTCTGTCAGAAAATGGTTGTGATAGATAGATAGATAGATAGATAGATAGATAGATAGATAGATAGATAGATATAATATTTATATTTAAATTGATGCCAGAATAGTACTCACACACAGTACCAACACTGTAGTTGCTTCTAATTTACCAGAGGGTTTAAGCTCATTGTACAGATTGGTTTTTTAGGCAAAGGTTTCAGTTCCAATGACAGACAGATGCATAATGAGTTTCAGTGGTAAGTTTTGCAAGTATTTTTTAAAATAAGATTGAAGCAGATTAGCAGTGACCTTAAAAGATTAAACTAGTACAGTTTAAAGATAAATAATCAGCCTTTAGCTCATTAGATAGCCACAATGCATGACAGAAGGTGACTTTCTTATAATAGTGATAGAATGCAGTTTTGTTTTGTTTTTTGCATATTTCATATTTACAGTAGAGGAAGAGTATTACCCCAGAAGATGGGAGTTTGGGTTGGTTGTGTTCTCTAGTAAATACAACTATGGCATGATATGATGATGCTGTCGTCATATCACTGGTTGCTGCCTTGGAGCCTGTAGCTGCAGAGGGCCTAGCCAGGCTGTTAATTTTTAAAAAACAAATGAACTTGGTTGTGTACGTTGCAGGGGTGGCACGCACCAGTAGAAGAACCAAGCCATTTGTCTAGGGTGGCATAGCGGATAATGATGGAGCAACCAACCAAAGCAGGCTGCTGGTGAGCACAGCAGATAGCCTCAGTGGATACCACACTAGATGACCACTAGATGGTAGCAACGATGTGTAGAAAATGTTGATTCTTTGCTGCCATCAAGCGGTTGTCCAGCTGCCCACAGCCCAGATCTGGAAGCTGAAGTGCTGATGCAGCCTGACAGGGCTGCTTCATCCCTGGGAGAGCAACTTGAACCACCACCACTGCTGTTGTTTGTCCCTAGACGTGGCCCATGCACACAAGTCTCGGAGACCAGGACAGGTCTGTTCTTTCAGATGTAGTAATTCTTTCTCTACTTGGGTTGGCATAGTACAGTGCTTCTCAACCTTGGCAACTTTAAGATGTATGGACTTCAACTCCCAGAATTCCCCAGCCAGCACTGGCCTAGCGCATCCCATTGGAGAGGTTTCCTTTGGAGACTAGGCCACTCTTCTTATCCCTAAAATGCAAACTGACTGATTGCAACCCTCATCATTGTTTTAGCTCAGCTTTTCTGTTATCCTGTTGCTTTTTTATGTGAGGCTAATTTTAAAAGCTATTCCTGCTGCAAAAGAAGATCTTTCTTTGCTATCCCAGAGGGTATTCTTAATCAGGAATAACCACAGGCTAAATTATAATGTAGAATTCTGCTGCCCTTTAGCTAACACTGCCTGCTCATTCTGTGTTTGTTAACAAACATTTCTAAGTACAAAATTGTTCGAGAAATGCTTTTTCATTATTTTCAGCAACTTCAATTAAAGTAAGAGGCTTATGGGAAGGAGGTAGGAATTAAAAATGTATGGATTTTCCCCAACGAAATTTTAGTGATCATTCCCACATAAGCATTTTCTCCTCTGGTATTTAACTGTCTCAGAGATAGGCCAATCTAAGTAATATCCTCTAACAAACATTGGTCTTTCAACAGTGGAGATAGAACTCAGCAGCTGATCAGATTCCTAACCAATTTCGAAGAATTGGAGCTCTTAAGGGCCTGGAAATATAAATGGGTGGCATTTCCAAGATATTTGCCAATTAATGAATACTAGCAGTACCTCAGTATTATTGGTTGCCATATAAGGGTGCAATCCAGAAGCATTTATCTGAGCTTTGAGCCTCATTGGATGCTGCAGGCGCAGAAGCATGCTTTGCTGTGTTTTGGATGGCATCCTGAATTTCTGCAGATAACTCTGTCATAATATCTACAGCCGAAAAATGAAGCACCAGACATACTGTTCAGTTTAAAATATTTTTGTTTAGCCTGCCTAATTGAGAAGCCTAATTAAAAGATTAAGTGGTGAGGACTGCTGAGTTAGTAAAGGCTTTTTACAAGAAACCCTCAATTTCCTCCACTTTGCATACCAGGAGCAGAAAACTGTAGTGCTTAAAGAAAAGGTGATGCCTCTTTAAAGCAGATATTTCCCACTCTCTCTCTCCCCCCCCTTTCCCCAGCTGCCTAGACTTTCTGTTTCTGTGATCTGCCTTTTGAATGGTTTTTGTGGCTGATCAGTTCCACCTAATGTGTCTCTTGATTTCTGCTATTGTAATACTCAGACGACATGCTGTTCTCTTCATTTTTATAAGCTTTAGATGCTCCTGCCTGTCATATACTCTGCCAGTTTATCTTCAGCGTCTGGATTTGCTTTCAGACTTGCATGTCTATCAAGCGGCTGTTGCTTTGAATGTGAGATCAAAAGAAGATGAATTCCAGTGTTAAAAAAAAAATCCTTGTATGAAGAAAAGATTGGGTCCTGTGTAAACTGACAGCTCCCAATGAGTTATTTTAGCTAGCGTTAGCACCTAGAATGACAGACAGTCCAGGAGTACATGCTAAATAACAAATATCAGTGATTGTAGCACATTTTGCAATAGCAATATATTTTCTAGAGGAATCCTGTTGTTTTTTTTTAATGGTAAACTACTGTTGCTGGTTGTTCCACTGTTCATCCCTTTACATGCCGCCTTCAAGTGTCAGCTCCAGTTTACTTGCCTTGACAATATCTCTGTCATTTCTCTTGGATGTCGAAAGACAGGACTTTAATAATTGAAGCTGAGGGAGGGGAGAAGGAGAGGTGGTGAACGGAAGACAGTTTACTTAGTCATTTGGACTTAAGTAGGTATTTTGTTTTGGTGATGGAAAGAAACATGTAAGAAAAAGAATGAATCTGGGGGAACATATTGAATGCACACTCCTGAGAACTTAGATGCAAAATCTAATTTATTTGAAAGGGGGAAAATGTTATGAAGGAATCTGAATAATTGCTGTGAAGTCTGGCCAACCTTAACAGACATTTATTGACATAAGTGCGTGGGTACCATGAAGAGTGTGAAAAACAAGCTTTCCAAAACTATGTACAAATAAAGGATTTGCCTAGCTTCATGGCTAAGATGCATTTGTCGTACGTATGATTTTAGCATGCAGCCATCTGCTTTAATAGGGTAGAATTAATATAATTTTTTGGCGTGTTAAGCACAACTTTGAAATTACCTGCAAGCTCCAGTTGATTTGGAGATGAGGGGAAAATTGCTTAAATTCTTGTGGTTTCTTTGTCGTTTCATAAAAGCAGACGTTGCTACTGTGGAGGCAAGCCTCCCGTTGTTGCCTACAAAGGGCAGTGCTCCAATGTGTTTTCCCTTCAGTGTGTGCTTCAGCTGCACAGCACTTCCTGTTTATTCAAACATCTTTTTACCATTCTTCAACCCCCTGCTTCAGACAAACAGCCAGAACACATCTTCCGCAAGAAGACGGCAAACTAGAGATTAACAGTAAGAGCTTGCTCTGTTAAACTCTTTATATTGGCTTTTGAAATATCCAGGGGGAAAGAGGGCACAATGTATTGCTGCAGGGAACTTTTAACTTGCAATCTTGCTTGCAATTGTAGGAAATTTTAATTGCTGGGGCTTTAGAGCAAATAAGATGTTTACTGCCTTGTTGGGAATGAAAACAAGATGAATTGTAAGCTGGTTTCTGCTAACTTTTCCCTCATTTTGGGGGGTGCTGTCTTGCTTTTCAAGTCTATAACTCAAGAAGTTCCATGTTATCACTTACATAAGGAGGCATACCATTCATTTATTTTGTGTGTGTGTGTGTGTGTACATGTTTAAGTGCGCGAGAGCGATCCAGCAACCATTGTCATGTCATTGTCTCAAGTTTAGAAAGAACAGCAGCGAAAAAAGGAGAAAGGGAGTTGAAAGAGGTTTTGTGCTTTGGAAATGTCTTTCCCTTGTGACTTCTGAATCAGTCTTGTTAATATTTGTAGAAAACAAATGCTAATAAAATGTTGGCTACTGATTGGGTGCTCTCTCTTTCATATAACTGTTGTCTTGGTTCTACAACAAGCAGAAGGGAAGGAATGGAGAAGGAAAAGTTATTTGCAAATAGTTGACTTTAACATCAAAGACTTTTCTTCAGATTTTGAGTATTGATTTAATACCAGTAGCTAATGCTTACAATAGCTGTTACATTTAGTAGAACTTGTTTGTATCCCTTAACACATACTGTGTTTTTGTTGTTGTTTTATGGTATTACTTTAGGAAACTCCTCTATCACTGATACCTTTTCATTTAGTTGTTTGAAGCAGTCATGTCATAGCCATAGAATGAAAGAGGAAATGGAAAATACATAATCTGAAACAGCATCCTTAAAAAGCTTTTATGGAATCTGCTGTATATTAAATGTTTTAAGAAGGAAATGTTTTAGAACAAATTCAGTTCCATATTCTGAACAACTGCAGGTGCAACACACATTTAAGAATATTTGTGCGCATTTGTGAAGTATGTAAGGGGGTGGCTAATTTTCAGAAATATACAATTGGGAAAAATAACAACGTTTGCAATTGCTTGAGGACAGTTTATTTAGCTGAAAGATTCATTGAGAAGATGGAAAGGGTGACTAAAATTATTTACTCAGATGTTAGTGTAGGTGTAGGCCTGCAAAGCTTACTGTGGGAACAGTGGTCTGTTGCCTTTCCTAGCATATCAGTCTGTTTGATGACCATCAGATTTCCCAGCTCACTGATTTTGTTTTTTCTGGAGAGCAAGCTTGATTATTTATCAGAAGGAAAAGGGAGTAGCTCAAGTAAATAAACATGTGACCAAACTCTTGTTTTCTCTGTGGCAATAAAAAATTCATGGAAATAATAAAAGCATTGTGTTAATTATTTTTTAAAAAAATAAAGAAACATTGTGGGTTATTTTAATTTGAAAGAAGAAAAGTTTAAGTGGGTCAACACTTTTCAGTGTTCCATGGCTTCAGCTTTCTGAAAATTCACAAGGTTCTCAGGCAAAAATTAATCTGCTGCTTTGTGTACTCTTCCACTGGAATGTTTCCATAGATAACATTGCCAACTGCTTGGAACTTGAACTGGATTTATTACAATTAGGCTTGCTTCTCTACCTCCTTTGAAAATGTCACTTTCTTCTTCTTTTAACACATCAGCTAGGTGCTTGCCTAAATGAGGAGTGCTGCAATCTTGTGGAAAGATAGATGCTGACTTTGGAGCAAAATATTGACAGTGCAGTTACGCTGTCACCCCTATCAGCTGCTAACTGTTTTCAGTGAGCATGTGGAGTTTGCAACCATGTTAAAGGACCCTCCTTTTTTTTTTCTTCTTATGAATGTTATTGTATACACAATTCTGTTTTTAATGATAACTCAGGAGAATATTAAGTAAGAAAAGTCCTATGAACTCAATTACTATCAAGAAAAGAAAGTGTATATGGCAAAGTTAATAGGAGCAATGTTATATGGTTTGCTGATTTCACTGAATTACAAAAAATTGATATAAAAATGATTTTCGTATTGGTTAGATAGATATATAGTTAGCAAATGGATTTGTTTAAGGACCTTGTGTTATCTCTCAGAATTGCCCATCACATTAGTCTATAATATTGAATGATTAGCTTCATTCTGTTAACATAACCAAACTGACATTCTGTAAGAAGTTTTAATAGCATAGGTTACTTTTGTCCTCTTTTGCCTACCAACTTTAGTAAACTGACAATATGAACGTGAGCTAACTATCCATTACCATGGATCCTGCTGGGAACAGATTTCTTTAAATGTAGTATATTAAGGGTGAAAGAACAGCAGGAATAAAGTCCAGCTAATATTCATTCTTTCAGAAAACATTTAACTTATTTTTAAAATATATTAGATGGCCAGAATTCATAGATTTTACAGCTGCTCATTGCAGAAATGTCCTACATACTAAAAACAGTACAGGTTCTTCACAGAAGCTATGTCTCGTTTGTAGCATTTCCTGGGCTGACTATGTGACCCATACAGCAACATGTGATCACATAGTCATTCCAGGGAGTGCCGTGAACAAGTAGCCTCAACAGACACCCCCACATTACTGTGAACATGTGCAGTTTTGCTAATAATAATAATAATAAAAAAGGATACCACCTTTATTTCCAAAAATAAATGCAACCTCATGCAACTGTTTTTAAAAACCAAATTTTATATCAGGAATTTTTTAATAGAAAAAAACTCTGGTACATTACTGCCAGAGCAGGTATCTGACCTGCAAAGTAGGCAGTAAAATGTAACAGATATTTAATGTTTTTTCATGTATGATTGCAGAAGCTGCAAACATCTAAGGAAAAATAAGGCCCTCTCTCTGTACATGGTAAACTTAAGTTGCAGTTCAATCTCCTTCCCCTGAATTTTCCTTTTTAAGATTGCTGGTTTTGGTAAGTTTTTAAAAATCTTCTGTTTCCCACACCCACATCTAATGGTTGGTAATAGTCCTTCCAAGATAAGGTGACAAGAACTACACAGTTGTGCTATGCTGAAGATAAGGATGCATTTCTATAAGTATATTTTCAACTCAGCAGACTTTATGGGCAGTGCACTAAGTATCTCACTGAATAAGAAAGTAATAGCTTGCATGGGTATAGAAACATTTGTGGTAGCTAATAGTTTCAGGGTATTATGAATGTAGAATCAATCAATCGAGTGAAACAACAGTTAACAAGCTGTACTGTTATGGGATAAAAAAGAGCTCATTGCTTCTTTGATATTGGTATGAAGCCTCAGTGAAGGTAGGCTGGCCAGAGGAACTTTGTAGAATCTCTTGGCTTTTAATATGGTCTCCTGTAGCATGAGAGGGAGAACTGCTTTTCTGTTGGGACAGCTTTGTCACTTTGTCATCTTATCATAATTTGGTGGATCACATCAATCTAGTCAGCATCCAGTTTCTCTTACTGGCCAACCTGATGCCCTTAAAATGGCAACAACACCAGGGGAAAATATGAGGGGAACTGGTTGCCTTGTCCTACTGTTGTCTCCTAGCAACTTATATTCAGTGGTATACCATGGAGTTTCATAAATAGTATATCTTGTATACTGTAGCTATAAGGATTAATAGCCGTGATTTATCTAATCTTCTTTGAAATTGTCTAGAAACCATCATTGCCACCCAGTGAAATACATTTTCTTGGAAGAAGCATTTCCCCTAGTGTTTGTCATTAGTTATTGGATGGTTTCACCTGTCATTAAAGAGAGAGAAAGAAACTTCTTTCTTTTTCTTCACACCATGCATTGTGTTATCAACATCAATTATTTTCCTTTTCAGTCTCATCTAGAACCCAGTTTCACTGAACTATTTTTTCTTCCCCAGTTGTTAAATGAAAAGAAATATTCCTTTTCCACTTGCTAATTGGTCCTTGCACTGTGTTTACCACACATGTTCATATTATGCTGTAAGTCTCTGCTGGTGAAAAGAGAGTTATGTTATTGGTGACATTCAGTAGATAAAAGAAAACAGATGTCAAAAAGGTTGACTTGCTGAAGTTTTATGTACAGAAAGAGGATTTTAGATATATTATAGTTGTCACCATAGTCCTAACATACTTGCTTCTTTATATATGTACCTACCTATTCATACGCAGAATGCTTTGTTAATCTGCCATTCCATGTGGGAATGTTTACAATCTTCAAGATTCATAAAAGCCAGTCATATTTCTTTTTAAAGAAGGCATTCCTTTTGAACAGGTTGTATCATTCTAGTCTATAAAAATAAGCCGTTTACAGTGACCAAAAACTTGCCCTCATCCCTCATCATGTGCTAAAAGAGATGGAAAGCTTACTTAAAAGCTAGGCTTCTCTCTTAAGCAACAGTTGACAAGCTGCATTAAGGGGACAGAAGTCAGTATAATAAGAGTTGGTGACCATTAAGATTGAATGGAGATCTGACAGCTAATTTCATAAAGACCCTCTAAAGTCATGCAGTGCCTTAGAGGGTGGGAGGGCAGGCAGGCAAGCACTATAGTAGCCATCTTGCTTTCTTTTCAGTGCTCTTCTTCTTTCTAGTCTCGCTCCAGAGAAGTAATAACTGTTGATTAGCCTTTAGAATTATAGGGCAAGCAGTTGGATTTTGGGTCAGGAGTGAACTGAGATTCTCTGAAGCAGCTGGAGAAGGTGAGAGTTAAACTGAATAGTGGAACAGACGGCGTGGGTTGACCTCGAGGATTTCCTTGTAATAAAGGTGACTATTAGCACTCCCCAGCCTGTTCTACAAACATTAAGTTTAACATGGAGAAAGGAAATCTTCCTCTTGTGCATTGGTAAGGTGTTGTCAGGTCCCTGTGGTTTAATTTAATTATATACTCAATGGCTGTAAATACCAGAAGTCCTGATTGTCAGTGTGCATATAGTATCTTGGAACCCATTGAAGGTAACAAAATGGATCTGCAACAAAGGCTACTAAACCACATCAATTCAGATTTTAAAAACTTAACAAAACTTGGCACCTGTTCCTTTACTTTTATTTTGAGCATCTGTTTTTTCTTTGGCTCTACCACCTGAATGCAACTCTCATCCAGCACTGGGTTATACAATGTACAGTGTTTCTTTCATTATAATTCCCAGCATTCCCAGCAAGCATGGCCTGGGGCCATGGTGGCTGATATCATGGGAATTGTAGGCCAGTCTATCTGGAAAGCAGGAGGTTGGGCAAAATGACATTATACTTTGGAGGGCCTTTGTTTCCCTTTTCTCTTTCAGGCTTCATATTCAAGCATCTTTTTCTAATTCCAAGAAGCCTTTCCTGTGCCATCCTTCCACTCTGTCTTCTGGAAGTCTGAAAGTACTTGTCCCCCCTCCCCCTTTCCAGCCCAAAAACTAGAGAGGGCCTCTTTTGAGCCTCTTGCCCTGTCCATATTCCTGCTGCAGGCTAAGCTGCCTTTTATTTGACTGTTTTCTTGGTTGCGTCTTGTTGCCCTATCTCCCAAGGTCATTCCCACAAACCATTACAGACATGTCCTGCAAATGTGGGAACATTTTTGAAAAAACAAAGAACTATCTAGTATATGCATATTGCTTGCACATTATAATTAAAAATTTGACATACAGTAACAATCACGCAGTACAGACGTAATACCCATGATTCCTCTGTATAGTAAATAGCTATAGTAAACAGTTCAGCCCCATTCCCACTTTTGCTTCAAAGTATTATGAAAGGTTCCAACTTACTGGTAGGAATGTCTAAAATTTTCTTCGAATTATTATTAAAAAATAGTGAGAATTATCTCAAGTGTCTACCACCAATCAATCAACTATAACTTGATGATTAGATAGACAGAAAATCAAGGGATATGTTTCCTCTGCTTATGAGGGAGAACATGGGTTCTTAAAATGTTGTTCCAGATCTACTTAGATATGAGCCAGAAAAAATATAAATGTGGATGTCAAGGAATAAATGTTATAGACATGTTATTGGACTTTATATTTCATTGAATCTGTTTTTCTGGTGTTCGTGTTTGGATCTGAAACTAAAATTGCTGGTGACAGTGCTTCTTTTATGCCAGGTAGATACTCTTTTTCATGCTGAAAACATTCTTTGTTTAGATATTTATAGTGTGTTTTGGGGTAGTATGTCAAAGTAGAAACAGAAGCATAATAGTCTGGGTCTTTCCTAAGAATCATGAGACTTCCTTTGCTTATTATATTTCCCCACTTGGTCACTGGTCCTTTCTAATTAATTGATGATCACATTTTCCAACCTGTGGAACTAAGTATATTCAGGTATACCATACAGTCAGCTTTAGCTAAATATCTCTGTGAACATATGCTGAAGGATGCCTCACTCCCACCTTCCATGTAAGCATCTTGCACAGGACTATTTCTTTCTTGTTTTACATTGATGAAGTCTTTACTCTTCCCACTGTTAACACCTACGCATGTACTGAACGTCTCCAAGGAGACAAGGAAACCCTTGAGTCCAGCACTGGTAAATCCTCCAGTGAGGCAGCAAGCAGGGGAGAACTCCTTGAGGCATCTAAGCTTCCAGCTGTCCTCTTACAGGCATTAATTTCCTTCTGGCTCCTACAAGCAGGCTTTCTCCTTCATATCTGAAATGTTGGTGAGTCCTTTAGGTTCCTTGGAGTGAGCTGCATAGGAAAACACTTCATGAATCTCTTTGTTCTTTTCCCCAGTCTCCTAGTTATATCACTGGCTACATCCTCAAAAATTCCAAATGTATCTTCAGCTGTAGCACTGGCGTCCCCAATTCCTTTTACAGTTTCCCTCTCCACTGTTTCCTAGATCCAGCTATTGCTGATTTCTTACATGGGGGTCCGTTATCCCCCTTGAAACTAGCAAAGCAACCTTGAATATATAGCATTCCGATTCTAGTCTGAATTGTAGAGATAATACTTTTCTTGTTACCTAATGTTTTCATAACAGTCAAAGACTAGACCTAACCCTCAAAAGCCACTTTTTAACAGGCTTTACTTAAATATGTAAATGAATATGAGGTTATTTGAAATAGCAAGGCCAATAACCTCATTAACAACACGGGCAAAAGCCAATAGCATAGATATGTAATTATTGTCTAACTCTAGTACAAGAATTAAAGAAAGTTTAATTTTTTATGTTAAAGGAAATCCAGTGTCCATAGAAATGCAGGATTTCCCAGTTCATTTGTTTATCCCTCCTCATAACAGACAAAGTAGCAGCAAAGCAAGAAGGGTAAATGCAAGAAAATATGAGTCTGAGATCGCCTCCCGATCACTTTCTGGAGCAAATTCAGGAAGAAATGGAATGTATGAATAGGGCCTAACAGAACTTTTCCAGAGTTTGCCAAGGAGCAGCAGTACCATTATTTTAAATGTCTGTTTCTCTGTGAGATGTTGCTCTTAAATCCTTTGGATTGCTTCAAAAGGAGGCTATTGATGTCTTATCATAATGTGAAACAGTGACGAAATGCTCCCACCAAAAACTGTCTTCTCCAGAAACTGATTCTTCTCATCAGATTATAAAATGACTTTACATAGAGGCCAAATGACATTCTCTATTACAAAAACTGCAGTCTATTTTTTGAATGCATTGGGACAGAATATTGAATTCTTTAAATGATAGGATGATAGTATTGAGAGTCGGTTAAGATCATCATTACTATGTAAATGTTTTGGCTTTGCTGTACTGCTGTTGGAATGTTATTAAGTAATTGCTGGGAGTTAATTCTGTATCGATATTAAATGGATACTATATGGATATTATATCTGTTCTTTTTCCTTTCATTAGTTCTTTGTCCATTCCGTTGCTTTCTTTTTTGCTACGTTTAGTTTATTTTAATCATCACAATGTACGTAGGTTCTTTTCTGGCCACCACTACTGTATTAAATCTGTTACTGTTGTTCGTATATTGCTATTATAGAAAAATAAAAAAATAAAAAGCAACGAATTCCATAGACAACGTGCCTCTCCCCCGGCCGCCAAAAAAAAGAGAGTAGCTGCTGGGGCCAGCCTAGTGGTGTTCTTTGAGGGCATGTACATGATGGCTGCATTCAGATAGCATCTCAAATCAAAAGCCAGGTTACTAAAACATAGTGGTTGTGTTCATAGAACTGGCTATGCTTAAACAAATAAAACCATATCAAGGCTTCGCTTGATGGTCTCTTCATACAACATGCTAAGACACTGACTGGGTTCACCCAACATGCTCTGCCAGAAAAAAATATCCCACCCAATTTTAGCCAAGCCTAGCCTGTTATGAGCATTCCAGCAAGTTAGGGTAAATGGAACTAATTTTTTTTATATTCTTTCTCAGGCTCTACAGGTAGCAAGACAACTTCTGTTACAGCAGCAGCAGCAACAACAGCAGCAACAGCAACAACAGCAACAACAGCAGCAAGTTAGTGGGCTAAAGTCTCCTAAGAGGAATGACAAACAGCCAGCCCTTCAGGTTAGAAATGTTTTTAAAAAATACCTTCGATTTACTTGGATAGGATCTGTTAAAAGGAAGCAAATAGTATAAATAGTGGGAAGAGTTTTTTGTTTTTTATTTTAAATTCTCAGCTTTGCTTTTGTTGATGTTAGTGACTCAAACGTGTTTCATAGCATGGTTGTGGTAGTGGAAATGCATCAGTGCTGCAAACCCTTGAATTTTTCATCAATAAATCAAAGAACTTGTGAGGAATATGGAAAGAGATTGTAGCTTGGAAAGATATAGGAGGTAGAGGGTTCTGTTCTTTACATTTCCATGTAGAGCTGGACATCGCCTCTGTTTGAGACCCTAAAGAACCTCTGACAGATAGTTTAGAAAACAATAAACGTAAATGGTTATATGGTCTGAATCAGAATAAGGCAGCTTCCTATGGAGGAGATCATCAAAGAGCAATTTCTGAATAAAGACCATCCATCATACACCATTGATATGAGATATTCTGAAAAGCGGGTATTACTTGTTCTGTATATAAAAGGTTTGGGAAGAGCAGACAGTGTTTGAAATAAGGGCATGTGACAAACCTTAATCCAGAAACTACTCTTGTTTAAAAACAGCACTAATTGTGAAATGCTATTTTAAACATGTGAGACAACTTTCTAGTGAGATGATGATTTTGTTTAGAAATTTCACAATATTTATTACGTTTGTTAAGAAGTATATATTTTCAGTTGCATACTCAATATCTGTTGAGCCGTCTTCATAGGAAACCAGTTAAGTTGTTTAATTCCATATTGTTAAGGAACAAATCACAGGCCAGTACTATATTGTGTTGGTTCAAAAAAGATAGCTGCATCAGTGGGTGATTTACTGTTTCAGCCTACATTTTGGAGGAAAGATTAGTGATGATAGTTGAAATTGGCTTAGTCAATCTAGTTTGTTTTGATATTACTAACAGGTTCTTTATATGAAATGTGCTGCTTTTCTTTCTAAATATTAGGTCTATCCAGTCACAAGAGAACAAAGAATCTAATAATTGTCTCTGTAGGTCACTCTAGAGTCCATTCCAAACATGTGGGATTAGGCACTGAGGCTTGTGGGGGAAGAGGTAGATATGTGGCTCTCTGTGCTCGATGTGACATTGTTCAGAAACTTTCCTTCCTTGAAATCTCCTCTGTTCACATATTTTTGGATTGTAGTCAGAATTCAATATAACGTATAATAATAAGGACTCGATAGGTGGATAAAACTGCCAAATCCAGTCTAAATATCTGGCTATGTGACCAACCATAATAAAAAATATATATT
The DNA here is from genome assembly GCA_030867105.1 of Liasis olivaceus. Lineage (NCBI taxonomy): Eukaryota > Metazoa > Chordata > Lepidosauria > Squamata > Pythonidae > Liasis > Liasis olivaceus. The sequence goes on along the minus strand of CM061348.1, from coordinate 30,508,431 downwards.
TTTTATAAATATATTACATTACAGGTAGTCCTTGCTTAACGGCCACAATTGGATTTTAGGTAGCTAAAACAGGGACCGGATTTTAGGTAGCTAAACAATGAAGTCATTAAGCAAATCATCACGTGACCAGACCCGATTTTACGACCTTTTTTGTGACAGTTGTTAAGCAGATCACATTGTAGTTAAGTGAATCACATGGTTCCCCATTGATTTTGCTTGCCAGAAGGTGACTGGGAAGATTGCAGATAACGATCATGTGACCCCAGGACACTGCATCCGTCGTAAGCACAAACTGGTTGCCAAGTGCCTGGATTGTGATCACATAACTGCAGGGCGCTGCGATGGTTGTAACTTCAGGCACCAGTTGTAAGTCACTCTTTTTAGTGCTGGAACTTCAAACGGTCACTAATTGAACATTCATTAAGTGAGGACTACCTGTATTGCTTTTAATACAGGTAGTCCTTAACATACGACCACAACTGGGACCAGAACTTGAATCGCTACGTGGTGTGGTCGTTAAGTGAAACATCACATGACCGCACCACTTCGAGATAGCAGTTCCAGTAATCCCAGTTGCGGTCATCAAGCCAGGCAGCGCTGTCATTAGGCAAGTACCTCACACTTCTGACCTTCTGCACTCACCTTCGCTTCAGCTTCCTCCACCCTCCTATCTCCCCACCATCTCTGCCCTCTTGGCTACCCTGGCATTGCAAGAATGGGGTGTGCCTGCCATTCTCTAAATTGCTCACATCCATCTCCAAATTGTGTGCCCCATTCCCATGCTGCTTTGGAAAGCCTTTGGAAAGATTTTGAGGTCTTCCAAGGCATCACGAGAATAGGGCATACCTGCCTTTCTCCAAATTGCGCGTGCCCTTCTCCAAGTCGTGCGCCCCTGTTCTTGTGATGCCTTGGAAGACCTCAGAATCTTTCCAAAGGGTTTCTGAAGCAGCACGGGAATAGGGTGTGCAATTTGGAGAATAGCACACGGAATTTGGAGAACAGTACGAGTGGCCATGGGAAGAAGGGCTGGAGCAGCCAGCAGCTGCCTCACATAAAGCAGACCAGATGTGCCTCATCAGCAGTGGGAGGAAAATGGTGAAGGTCATCTGGGCGCAGCAGGGCCTGCAGAGTGCAGGGTGGTGGGGTGGCTGGGGCTTTGGGCTGTGGTGCTGGGGTGGCTGGCTGTGGTGCAGGGCTTGAGGCAGCACTCTTCAGCAGCAATGCTGGCTGCGCTGGGACAGACATAGAAGCCTGGGGGCAGTGTCGGCTGGCTGAGACTGCTGAAGGCCCCAGGCCTCTAATTCAGCCCCAGCGTTGCCACTGCTGCCAAGAAATGCTGCTGTGCAGGGCACCCAAAACGGCAGAGATGGGGGGAAATAGATGAATAGGGGGAGTTGAAGCGCCCCTGCGGTCATAAGTGCAGGCGGGCTGCCAAGTGCCCAAATTTTGATCACATGACTGCAGGGGCATTGCAATGGCCGTAACCTAGGATGCCAGTCATAAGTCCCTTTGTTCAAGCACCATCATAACTTCAAACAGTCACTGAATGAATGGTCGTAAGTTTAGGACTACCTGTACCGTTTTCCTCAAAAATATATATTCAGAGTTCAACAGATACATTGTATACACCAGTAATTAGTTGGATGGATGATGAAGTTGGCAGAATAGATTGTCGACTAATAACCAGGAAGTAGCTAATATTTAATGGTTTGGTGAGAACCCATAGGTATACGATCAAGCTTAACTCTATATTACTCCATCCTTTGGTTTATTGTAAAATTTGGAAAGGAATAACTGTTTTGCTTCTTTGCAAATGCAAGTTGAAAACCATTATTATCATTCCAAGTTGGACTCCGAGTGTGGTGCAGGGTCTGGGGAGATACCAGGGGATCGTTCTTGCCTTGTTATCTGGGAACGGTTTGATCCTGTGGTTCCTGAGGAAGTGGACAGGATCCTCCGGACTGTGAGGGCCACCACTTGTCATCTGGACCCATGCCCCTCCTGGCTCGTGAAAGCAGCTCGGGAGGTGACAGGTGGTTGGATCCAGGCGATGGTTAATGCATCCTTGCAGGAGGGAGTGTTTCCGGCGCCCTTTAAAGAGGCGTTGGTGCACCCCCTCCTCAAGAAGCCCTCCTTGGATCCTACTGTACTGGACAACTTTCGTCCAGTCTCCCACCTCCCCTTTTTGGGGAAGGTGGTTGAGAAAGTGGTGGCTTCGCAGCTCCAAAGGAAGGAAGGAAGGAAGTCCTGGAGGAAACGGATTATCTGGACCCCTATCAGTCAAGTTTCAGGCCCGGCTATGGAACGGAAACGGCATTGGTCGCACTTATGGATGATCTCTGGCGGGAGCGGGATGGTGGAAGTGCGACCATCCTTGCTCTCCTTGATCTCTCGGCGGCGTTCGATACCGTCGATCACGGTATCCTATTGGGACGGCTCAGGGATATGGGGGTGGGCGGCGCGGTTTTGTGCTGGTTCACCTCCTTTCTCCGGGGCCGATCCCAATCGGTGGTGATAGGGAGCGAGAGGTCCCATCCTCGGCCCCTCCTTTGTGGGGTGCCGCAGGGTTCGGTTCTCTCTCCGCTCCTTTTCAACATCTATATGAAACTGCTGGGCGAGATCATCCGCCATCACAGGATGAGGTATCATCAGTATGCTGATGATACTCAACTATATATCTCCATCCCTGGTGAGGTAAGTGATGCCGTGACTGCCCTCTCTCGGTGCCTGGAGGCTGTGAGGGTCTGGATGGGGAACAACAGGCTCCAGCTGAACCCTGGCAAGACGGAGTGGCTGTGGGTTAATGGCTCCTCTGTATCCGGGACGTTGTCATCGTTGGTTCTGGATGGGGTAGCACTGCCCCAGACAGACCCAGTGTGTAATTTGGGGGTCCTCCTGGACTCACGGCTCCTGCTCAAAGAGCAGGTGGCAGCCGTGGCCAGGAGGGCTTTTGCACAGCTTCGGGTTGTGCACCAGTTACGCCCTTTCCTGGATCGGGATGCCCTACGTACAGTCACTCATGCCCTTGTTATCTCCCAGATAGACTACTGCAATGTGCTCTACATGGGGCTACCCTTGAAGAATATCCGGAAGCTTCAGCTGGTCCAGAATGCGGCCGCGCAAGCAATTTTTGGGGCCAGAAGAAGGACCCATATAACACCTTTGCTCCATGAGCTGCATTGGGTACCGGTTTGCTTCCAGGTCCAATTCAAGGTGTTGATTCTCACCTTTAAAGCCCTACATGGCATGGGGCCAGGTTACCTGAAGGACCGCCTCGTTCCCACGATTTCAACCCATCCCACCCGATCTTATAGAGAGGGCATGCTCCGGATCCCCGCAGTAAAAGAACTCCGACTAGCGGGGTCCAGAAGGCAGGCCTTCTCTGCTGTGGCCCCCACCCTTTGGAACATCTTGCCCCCGGGGGTGAGACAGGCCCCCTCACTCCAGGCCTTTCGGAGGGATTTGAAGACCTGGCTCTGCCATCTGGCCTGGGGCGGGGAGGGAGGATATCAGAAATGGGGTTGGCTGGCCCCTTAGCGACCTTAGCGACCTAGTGGGGCCCTAGTGGCCTCTTGGAGTTTTTAACTTTTTATTTCTATCCTATTCTTGTAAATTTCTAGTTTTTATAACTTTTATAATTTTTAAACCTTTTATAATTTATGTATTGTGATTTTAGTGATTGTAAGCCACCCAGAGTCCCCTGTTGTAGGGGAGATGGGCGGGGACAAATCAAATAAATAAATAAATAAATTATTATGGAAGCTGACTGCTGAATCCATGCTCTTTTGCTAAAATCTCAGGGAAAAAAATGTTATTTGGCCAATCCATATCTTATCCATTTGCCTTTTAATAAACTCTTCTACTGGAGACATTTTTAATGAGATAGTGTGCTGGCAAGGCCCAGTGTCAGGTACTAGAAGAAGTGCTTTGTTGTGCAGATGTCTTAAGAATTGCTCCAGAGGATGAAATATGACTGTGTTGACCTTTCAGCTATGAGCTTATTTGTCAGGATTCAAATAAGTTGAAAGGATCAAACCAAACAGTTTCTGTAGTGAGAGTGGGAATTGTGTTTCAGAGGTCAACAGCAAGGGCCACATTGTGGATTCCATAATGTAGCCAATTGTTGGTACATATTAAAGTAGTGGAGCCGCTTCTGCAGTCAGAGACACAATTAAAATTCTAATTTATTAATGTATACGGACAGCTGGTCCAACTTGTCACTCACTGATTCAAATGACTGCCCATTCTTTTTCCACCCTTGCTCCTTGAGCTTTCTCATCCTTAAACCTACTCTTGAATATATCAGACCCTGGGAGCCCAGTGGCAAAATAAAGGTACATGTTTTAAAAGAGCCTGAGCATGAAAGAGAAGTTGTTAAGAAAAACTGTATAATTGAACACAGGTCCTTCCTCATATTACTAGAGAGTATGATGTATTGAATAACACTGTTTGCATCGACTTTGCCAATAGTCTGTTATCATACTCAGTCTAAAATTAGTGCCATGATTCCAGCTTGATTTAAGATTTCCACCTGTTAGCAAATGTACTTAGTTCCTTGTCCTTTTTTAAATATAATGGTTTTGATACCTGTAGTACTGTCCTCCAGGCTAAGGTGCTTGGACCCCCCTTGTCGGAGGTCAGTTGCTAGGAGGGGGGTGTTTGCCAAGTTCCCCATTTGCTCTTCCTTTTTTTTTTTGGTCTGAGTCTGGTATTGTTGTTCTGTATCTTTGTTATACTGCTTTTATATTGTTTTGGTGTATTGTTAGCCACGCAGAGTCATTGGGAGCTGGGCGGCATAAAATTGCAATAAATAAATAAGCAAATAAGTTACAGATTAATAAAGTTTGCTGAGAGCATTCTTCAGAGATAAAATCAGGAATTGCATTTCCTGTTGTTAAACAGATGCCACTGAGTGCCATTTTTTGAAGATTGATAATATGGCGTCAGTCTCTATATGTAAATTTTGGTTGTGTTTCCTAGCCGTGCTTCTGCTTGTTTATAAGACTGGAGGAAAAGTAAAAAGTTATACTTGATCAGGAAATGTTTATTAGGATGTGTAAACCAACTTTCTAAATCTCCTTGCCCCTGTACCTCTGAACAGGGAAGCTGGATCGCTTAGATAGCCGTGCTGATCGTCATATATACGCATATAATTTATGGTCACTAAAGGATATTGGAAAATGAGGACTCACTCTGACTGATTTAATATCAGCTAGGACATAGAGCAAATGGGCAAAACCTCAAGCATACAATTGGATAATTTCTCACATTTCTAATGTTCTGTTTCCCCACTGAAATTGTCAGTACATACATCAGTGCTGTGACTGTATGTCCATTGATTCTGACATAATAAAATCTACTTTAATATCTTTTAGTAAATTTTGCTTCTTCCTTCTTGACCTTGTTTGTTGCTGGAAATATGTTCTAACACATTTAATATGTTTTATATATATTAGAGTTTTCTTAAGAGATGGCTTGTTCCTGTAGTTTATTTTTAATCCAAATCTACATACAGTGATTAACGTTTTAAGCATAATTAGTATATACAAACTTGTATGTTATTTATTTCTGATTTCAGAGAATAATAGCATAGTATATGATTATGTACGGAATTAATTTTAATATCCAGAAATTAGAAATATATACAAATAACAAAAATGCAAAAACAGAGTGGATAAAAAAGATGAACTTTATGTACACTCTAATTCTTCCTAAGGAACGCTTATATAAGTGGAACAATTATTTTACTAGTTTGGGTTAGCTTTGATATTTAAATATTCACCTGGCTATGTGTATGTCTGTAATACCCCCTGCCTGAATGCACCAAATCCACTAAATGACTTAAAATAGGAGGAAGACTCATATAGGAAAAATAAACATTATTTAGATATTTAGAATCATATGAACCTGACTACTAACAGGTACATGAATATAAACAAAGAAACAGATGCATAATTGGACTGGTTGTTTCTTCTTTTTTATTATATTTTTATCCCACTGATTTTGAAAGTCAAGAAAAAACTCTTACCCTTGAAGGGAACATGACTGGAAGGAAAGGCTAGAAGACAATTCGTTCTTTATGACCCAAATAAAATAAGCTTTACATGAGCATTTATATCTAATTTGAGTCAATATTTTCTTCCATTGTGCTGAAGTGCCAAGTGCAGAGCAACTGCAATTGTCTTTTAAGGGCAGGGAGGTACTGAGGTTTGTTGGGGAGGGAGAACCTCAAGATATGCCATCAAACGTTAGTTTTGGCAGGAATGAACAGGCCTTCCCTCTAGAATAATAACAAGAGAACAAAGCAAGCAGAAAGAACGTGCCCTTCAGAGCCATGGAATGCTCAAATAAGGGGATCAAGCAGAGTTCTTGCCCTGTCAACAAACAGGGAATACCATCCAATAGCACCAGAACTTTAATGAGAAGAGGATGTAAGAGAAGGGATAGAAGAGAGAGCTGGAAAGAGTGACCTGCAGTCTGTTCTGAGGAGTCCCACCCTTGCACAGTCAGTGTTTACAGTCTGGCCCCAAGGAATGAACACTGAGGCAATCACCCTTATGTTTCTAATAAAAATGGAATGATGAAGCAGAGCCTGAGATCATGTGGATAGAAAAATTACAGAAGAAATTTGTGAGCAAATGAAAGTACTTCACAGCATTTCTTAATTCATTAGAAATCAATATGCTACCTCACTTCAGATAAAATTCTGTTGCTAAGAAATACAAATTCAAACAGTAGGTTAATGAACAGAACACTGCTGCAAGATTGAAGATGTTCAGAAACAATGTAGAAGTCAAGATAATTGAAAGGGAAGATCTGGAATTCATGTCTTCTAAACCTTTCATTTCTTTTGAAAATGTACAAATGACAATTCCCTATAAAGTTAGGATTTCTTGTTGCAATTAAGAAAATCAAGAAAAAGCACTAAGTGATATTGAATTATATCTGCAAGAGCCCATGGCTGTGTATACTGGAAATTTAGGAACAGATTATTTGGAAATTTATAAATACAAATTTGCCAATCAGCCATGCAAAGGAAATACATGTATTGGTGAAAACCAAACTTGCACTTCAAACCTAGTCTTTAGAAAATTGCTAACTGTGTAATATAGTTGAAGAATGATGACTGGGGAATGGGACTAGGTGGAAGAACCATTGAGCTGCCTTGAGGAATCAGTTTAGTTACTTTAACAATTAAAACAATACATTCATAAATGAAAACATCCCCAAATGCTTTCAAAAATGTTGTTGCTCACATTTTTAAAAACACTCTGCTCCATCAAAGCATTGCAATCAGCTACTTGTAAGCAATGAGTATCATCTTAAAGCATAAGCAGATTCGTGTGGATATTGGTGACACTTCAGAATCAACTGGATGCAGATGAGCACTTTGAATTGTGAATGGAAATGCACTAGTAACCCTCTTTTCTTTTCTTTTTTTACTAGTTTTTTGCTTGAGTGGTAATTGGTTCTCTTTGCTGATAACAAATGCTAAACTATTGTTTTCCCTTACTTGAGAAATCCCAGGACAAAGTGGCAGTTGAATCTTTTTTTTTCCCCCTGTCAGAAAGATGAAGCCAATTCCATATAGTTGTCGTTTCTCTGGCTGATGGATGTGCCAGCCTGGTCATCTTTTTGTCAGGTGTGGCAAAACAACTGGCTGGCTAACTGAGAACAGCATTAATGGTTTTACATTAAGTTGGAGAACAGTAATCAGCGGGGTCTTGCAGGGAATCTATCTTGGGACCAGTGTTTATCAACATTTTTCTTATTAACCTAGATAACAAGATCGATGGACTGCTTATCAAATTTGTGGATTACGCTAAACTGGGAGGTCTGGCCAACACCGAGAATGACAAAATGAGACTGCAATCTAATCTGGACGGGTTGGAAAACCGGGCTGAGAGGAACAAGATGTCTCTCAAGAGAGAAATAAAAAGTATTACATTTAGGGAGAAAAATGTAGGACACATATACAAGATGGGGGATTAATGGTTTGGAAACACTCTATCTGAGCAGGACTTGGGTATGGTCATTAACAACAAGCTGAACATGAGTCAGCAATCTGAGACAGCTGTTAGAATGGCTAACAGAGTTCTGGTCTGCATTAGAAGAAGCATTCTATCAAAGATGAATAAAATCCTTATTCCCCTCTGTGCTGCACTGGATTACCGTGTATCATCCTGGGCACCACATTTCCAGAACAGTAACAGATTAGAACAGGGCTAGAGGAGAATGATGAAGATGATACATGGACTTGATGATAAGACCTATGACAACAGGGTGAAGGAATTTGGGATGTTCATACCAGAGAAAGGATTGAGGGAAGACCTGATCCTATTGATGTTCATGTACATAAAAGGGTGTCATTGGGAAGAGAGTGAGGAACTATTTTTCCAGACATAATGGGTATAAGTTTCAGCTACCTACATTTCATTTAAATATAAGGAAAATCTTCCTGATAGTAAGATCTGTACAACAGTGAAACAGTCTTCCTACTGAGGTTGTTGGTTCTTCATCTCTGGAAATTCTTAAGAAAAAACTAGATGGTCAAATCCTGAAGATTTTTTAATTGGTTTTTCTGAATATTGTAGAGGCTGGGCTAAATGATCCTTGTGCTTCCTTCCAATTCCACAATGCTATGAATCTGTAGAGATCTTCCTAGGAAGTAGCAACCTCAAAAGGTAGAGATTAGATATGGCTAGAGTATGGTTCTTTACTTCTTCATTTGTAGGACAACTGTATTTTGAAGCAAATACTGTTTCCCAAATAGAGGGTGGAGGGAAGAAGAGGAGACCACACAAGGTTCCTGTGGCAACTCTTTCCCTAACCGGTGGATAGAGTATATCGTTTATCCCCTGCCCACCATGATATGTTCTTCCTAGGCTCTGCTGATCCACAAGCTAGAGGCAGAAACTGCCTATATTTCCTGTAAGTTCTGCAGCAACTGGCATTTCAGCAATCACTTCTTTAGTGATGTGTTATGAACTGAAGGGTTTAATGGACTACAAATATTCTCCTTTCCAGTTACTTTAGATGTTAGACAGCTATATTTGACAGTTAAAAAGTATGAAGAAAAAGATTTTCAAGCTCACAAAAAATCAGTTCATACCGAACACTAAATCAGGGTGTATTCAGTATGTTTGATGGCATACTGGGTGCAATTTAATTTATGCCAATTGTATATTATTTTAAATTCTTAAGTCTCTGTTTAAAATTTCTTATATCCAAAGAAGAAGGTAAAAGTCACCAGGTGTCAAATAAAGCCCACCATTTTGAAGGTATCTAATATCCATAAAGAGGTTAAATTGAACATTTCTGAATGTGATTAGAAAGAGTTTGGCTGGCTTAGTGTCCTTATGAAAGACTCCGCTGCTGCTGAGAGCTGAGATGTCATCTCCCTTGGCTCCTGGCACTCAAACCCATGTGAGACTGCTGTTTTACAGTCTCCTTGCAGGGAGATGCCATTCAGAGCACTCATGGGTGATCTCCTATTCTCTCCTTCTCTGGAGAGATTTGAAGGACTGGTCTACTCACCAGTCTTTCATTCTTCACAGTGGTCGTCATCTTCACTTGTTCGTGGCAATGTCTTCAGTCAATCATGACTCACACCAGAAGCTGGGTGTGATTTAATTTAATTAAACTTTAAATAACAAAATTAATTAAAATTACTATGATAGAACAACAATTTTGGAGCAGTAGTGAGGAGCACACATAAGACTTGGGGGGTCACATGTGTGTGAAACTGCATGTTGTGTGTATGCAGGTGGATCAAAACAGGCAAGATGGCAACCTTAACAGTGCTGTCAAAGCCCTTTCCCTTTGCACGTCAATGCAAATATGCTGCCATGACCACCGGTTTACACACACATATACACACACCCCAGATGCTGCTGTGGTGCATTTAGGACAAACCCAACTGGTTCACATGGTCCTTATATTTTCTGTTCTTTGCATTTAATTTTGAAAAGTCTGAAATGTGTTATTCTGCTCAGAAACAAACCAGAAATTGTTTGAAAAGAATCTGGCCAATCCTGAATTATCTGAGACTGGTTTCTAACTAAGTAAAATTTGTGTCAAATTGTAATTTTTATTGATAATTATCAACATGATTCTTTGAAATTGAAACTAAATATTAATAAAATATTTTGCATAAACCACGTGAGCCTGAAACTTTCCTTGGATTTCTAGAGGAGAAGCATATTCCAAAGAGTCAGTCAGATATCCTTTTAGCTCCATATAATATGAAAAGTTTGGAAAAGTTCATTTATGGTTTTCTCAATGCAATGAGAAAGTAATTAATAATTGTGTGGCTATAAATTAAATAATTAAAAGGATCTAGGGAGCCCCTCATTTGGGGCACTGCTACTGGCTTTTGTATGAGTCATATTCTAAGGGTAGGTTTTAATCAACTTTTGAAGATGAATAATTTTGCCACACCTTGAGCCTTTGGAGTGGGTGGTACATAAAGTTACAAATAAATAAATCACTGTATTAGGCATTGTTAAGCCAAATCACACCTGTTTTATCTGCTCTCACAAGAAACTGCCTGTTGAGTTCCTGCATGAATGAGTGCTTTGTGCTTGTTTCTTTCACTGCAGGAGCCTTCTCCTGATGAGTAACTTGCACAGACAGACTAATGCAATCTTGTTTGATGTAAATAATTCTCAGTCTTCCACATTATTATGGGTATCAAGCTATGAGAACCAGCCAGCTTACAAAATTCGAGGAGCATCATATTATCCACAAATTATAAAGAACTGCTTTAGATGACCCAGCTTTAAAATGAAATTGGTGTTGTGGTGATTGGGTTGGTTGGTTTGTTTGTTTTTGGTGCAGCTGGACATTTCCAAATCTCTTTGGGATACGTATTTTTCATATACATGAAACTAAGTTATTTTCAAGTGAATACATGAAAGCAGATTTGTGTTTATACCATTACCATGCTCTATAATGTACCAGAACATACTTTTGTATTTATTACAAAGATTATAGAAGAAGAAAACACATGAAACATACTTGACTGGTCAGAAATGTGTAAATTGCTGACAAAATGACATCTGTAATTAAGAGTGCTCCTGCCATTTTACCTAGTGGTTTACACATACAGTGTTGAAAAAGAGAGTAACTCCCACCTTGCTAATTACCATTATCACTGAAATGGTAGGGTTTGAGTCATTAGTTCCATGTGCATTTAATTAGAGGAAGGCTGAAATTGGATTTAACTTATTACTTTTTCATGGATCACTTTCTTGTCATCACTTCAAATTGGATTGCAGCCCCAGGTAACTAATTATGAGAGCCACAGGATCAAGAGTGAAAAAAGGTAATTAAGAATAACACAGTTGGACCCTTGCTGATAGTCCACTTGTACTTTGGGAAAAAAATAGAGAATATTTTGTAGTATTATAGACTGCAGAGTTATGCAGCATTACTAAGAATCATGGGAGCTTGACACCACCTATAGTAGTTTATATGATGTACGGCTGGGTTGAAGATCTTGTATCAACATGGTTCCACAATCAGTCCCTAATACCAAGATTAATCTTGTAAAAGCAACAGATTGGTTATAGGCATGAGGCATTTCAACATTTGTACAGTCAGGAATCTTGATGAGTATGCTTACATCAAAACTGTCAAAATTCATAACTGTTCTCAGCTATAGTGAATATAAAATATGGAGGATTACACTTGATTATGTATTCATATATGAATGGAAAATCAGTGCAATCTATAGAGGTCAAATCACTTCTGATTCAGTGTATGTGCATGTTGAAGTTTGTCTACTCTGGTACAGTTCAAAGTGGATACATCCCATCTTCTGAAAAAAAAAAATCCTTTCAGAAACAGAACTACAGATGAATTGTTATCATTGGTTTGTTTTATGTACTTTCTGAATTTTAGCTGATGCCAGAAGGTCAGATAAGTTGTCAGACTTGACTAGTAATGTTTTTAAAGCAAACTTGTCTTATTTTCCCTGAAATTTTAGTTATCTTACAAAGAGAAATGCAATTTTTGAAAAGTACTTCCATACATAAATAGTATATAATTAATAAAAGCAAATGCCAAATTTTATTCTTGACTTGTTCTTTTTTTTTTTTTCCTTTTTTACAATAAATCAGTATAAAATGTTCAAGGGTAATATTTTGTAAACTACTAAACTTGATCTAGAAGTGAAAAGAAAGGTGAACTCTTATAAGTACATCTTAAATTTATTTTCGTTTTTGTTCATAGTATTCCTTTATAGATGAAAAGAGAAGCAATTTGAGGGCAACTGCTATAGCACTTCCAGTTTCTATTTGAGTGTCTTAGGTGTGATAAATGTATATTCATCTGTTTGGTAAATCTGTAGGATTTTAGTTTCCTGTCAGTTTTGAGTAGGTAGCATTTTTATACTGCTGGTTCCTATCTGTTTCCTAATTGTGCTCCACACCAGATCACAGTGCTCCAGTTTGCATAATATTGGTGCACCATACCTGAGCCTGTCTAGTGAGCAGAAGATTTCCTTAAGCCAAAAATAACAGCAGTTGGTGCAGTTGCCTTAAAAACAGAAGCTACAAGGAGGGACGGTCCAGTCCACTTGTCAAAGTGCCCAGGCAGGAAGCTGAGATGTAAAGAGGCAAGGTTGAAGAACCTTGAATCTCCTGGGGATAGACTTGTAAAGTTCAATCCTTGATGAAAATTGCCTTCTGTGCTCATAAGACATCTTTGCCTTCTGTGCTCATAAGATATCTTTGCTTGTCCTGTCACTATTATTTGCCAAAAAATCTAGAAGCATTTATAAAAAAAAAATGTGCAGGAACAAGACTTCAGTAAAATAAGATAAAATGTCTGACAAATTCATTCAGTATATTCATGGACACATTTTGTGCAGGTAGACAGAGAGATAAGAAAGTATGTATATCTTTTATTTATTCATTTGAGTTGCTAAATTTGTTTTACTACTAGCCTATCCCTTCTTCCAGTAGTTGTTAAAATGTATAGATCTACGAAAGTATTTAAGGACATCAGCTATTTAAACAAGCACGTCCATTGCAGTGTTTGTACATGAGCCTTGGTGTATGGACTTCACATCCATGTACACCTGTGCCATAAAACCAATACAAGAATCAGGCCAAGATAGAAAGTTTGTATAATACCTATCATTTTCTCAGTTCTAGAAGGTTTGTTGGTGGGATGGGTTAGATGACGACGACGACGATGATGATGAGCCATTAAATCAGTGTCAACTCTGCAACTACAGGGAAGGATTTTGTCCAGGATGATCTGTCCCCAGCCTGCTTCTTCTGGTCTTCCAATGATGCAACCATTGCTGCTGTAATTAAGTCCATCCACCTTGCTGCTGGAAATCCTCTTTTTCTCTTTTCTTCCACATTTTTTATCCCGCCTTTATTATAAATAAATAATGTTATACATAACTAATATATAAAGTTATATATTTATAACTTTATAAGTAACTCAAGGCAGCAAACACATCTAATACTCCTTCCTCTTCCTATTTTCCCCTGTGAGGTGAGTTGGGCTGAGAGAGAGGGACTGGCCAGCATTGGAGAGCTAGGTCTTCCCGTAATGTGTCCAAATTATGATAATTTGTGCCTGGTCATTTGTTCCTTAAATGAGAGTTCTAACTTGATTCATTCTGTCATCCACATGTTTGTTTTCTTGGCTATCCATGGTATTCTCATGAGTCTTCTCCAGTACCAAAATTCAAAAGCATCAGTACTCTTTCTACCCTGCTTCCTCAAAGTCCAACTCTCACTTCCATCAAGTGTCACAGGGAATACAGTTGCTTACGCTATTCTGATCTTTGTAGGTATAGACACGGTATTTGAATATCTTTTCAAGGCCTTAATTGCTACTCTATGGCATATATCTTGACTGCTGATTAGTTTATCGTTGATAGTTGATCTTAAAAAGCAAATGCTATTCATCAGTTCAATATTTTCATTGTCTTCTTTATATGTAATCTTAGTCCCATTTTATTTTACTGTGTTCCTTGACGTTCATTACTAGAGCTTGCGGATCATTTACATTTTTAGCTTTCAGAGTAATGCCATCAGCATAGCATTGGTTATTGATTTTTCTTCCTCCAGTTTTAAAACCACGCTCATCTTCTTCCAATCCAGCCATCATCAGTATATATTCAGCATGTATATAGCATTGAATAAATAAGGATATTGTATGACAGTTTGCATACTTTGTTAAGTCTCATTTCTTTGGCACTGGTATGTAGACTGACTTCTCCCAATCTGCTAGTTTTAATTTATTATTTTAATTCATTTCAATTTAATTTAATTCATTAATTCATTCTGCTACTTTTCTACATGCTGTGTAAGTTGAAATCCTCCTAAACAAACTTCTGTGCCTACAAGTATATGGCCACTGTGTCTTTCTCCAGATTAGCTGATGTAGTTTCATTAGAACCTTTACAAATTCTTGCTTGCCATATTTCTGTAGATATTCCATCTATTCCTGTAGCCTTCTGACTTGGTATTAATCAGAGTGCTGATCCATCTTCTAGTATGAAAAGTTCTTGTAAGTAGGGAATATATTTTAAGGTTGTTTTGAATGTTGATATCTCTACTATACAGAATTTCATTATATTCCTTCGATCTTTGTTTGATCTCTTTGAATTGGTTACTATATATCCATTGGTATCCTTTAGTTTGGAGTTGGAACCTGCTTCTGAGTTCTGAGATCTTTTGGAATTTTCTCCTTGTGTTTCTAAGTTTTTCCCCATCTTCAGTGTCTTTACAGAACTTGTAATACTCTCTGAAGCTCTTTATTCAATTTCTTCCCAAGATCTTTGTTTTTCTTGGCTTTGGCTCCTCCTCTTTTCTTGCCGTTTCCAAGAAACCTGTTTGTTCTGACATCCAGTTTGTTTTCTTTTTTTCCCCCTGTTTCTTTTCTTTGAATCTTGTTTCATATTCATATATAACAATTTCTTCGACTTCATTCCACAGTTCCTTTAGTTCTGTATCAATGAGGTTCAGGACTTCAAAGTGATTCCTGATGTTCTCCCTGAAAATGGTGGGTATATACTCAAAAACATATTATGGAAACTAGTCAGCTTTCTTCTTCTGCTTTAGCTTGACTTGGAACCCATACACAAGGGGTTTGTGATCTGATCTACAATGAACCCCTGGCCACGTGTTTGCTGTTATAACTGAGTTCTTTCCCCTCCTTGTACTACCAGTCTAAGTCATTTTGATTTCTGTGTACTCCATCTGGTGATGTAATGGTATGTGGGAATGACCTTGGGAGATGGGGGCAAGAGATGCTGCCTAATGATCAGATAAGAGGGGGAAGGGCCACAGCTTGCCTAACGGAAAGAGAAAGAAATTCAGAAAGAGTCCTCCCTAACATATCAGGCTGTAAAAAGAGATGGTGGGAGATTTGTACTTTCAAGCTTGCAAGTTTCTGTTAATGTAGTCGTATAATAAAGTAGAATTAGCTCATCTGGTTGTGTTTCCAGTCTGGTCTGCCTGGGAAGGCAGCCTGATAATTTAGATAGGATCCTTTCTGAGTTTCTTTCTCTGTCCATTATGCAGCTGCAGGCTCTCCCTACCCTATCTGATCGTTCCCTAGGCAGCATCTCTTCCCCCATCTCCGAAGGTTATTTCCACATACCATTACAGGTTATGTCCATGTGTATAAGTGTAGTCTTGGTTGTTGGAAGTCTTTGTTAGCAATGAAGACATTGTTGGATTGGCAGCAATTGATAAATCATTGTCCTTCTTCCTTTTAGTTTCCTAGGCCATGCAATCCAACTACATTTTCATCCTTACTGTTTCCAACTTTGTCATTCCAGTCTCCAACCATATGCAGCACGTCTTGCGTGTATATTCTGTCTATTTCAAATTGACTTGACCATAAAACTCATCAACCCCATGATCATCATATTAAAGGGTTGTCCACGAAATCTAATTGATACTATTCAGTCATGGATTGTACTGTACCCAAGTGCTGCCCTTGCTACATCCTTCCTGACTATGAAAGTAATGCCATTCCTTCTTTGTTTTTTGTGTCCTGAGCAGTTAATAGTATGATATTCTGACTGAAAGTGTCCAATTCTAGTCCATTTCAGTTCACTGATGCCTAAGATATCATTGTGTAGTTGGTTCATTTTATCTTTCACTGTGTTGAACTTTTTCATGTTCATGCTTCTTACATTCCACGTTCCCACTGTCTGCAGCTTCAGATTTTATTTTTCTGCATGCCAACATCAGCAACTAGACATCCTGAAGGCTTTAATTCAGTACTCAAAATATTCTTAGCTCTTCCTTAGTAGGATGTTGAGTGCCATTTCAGAGGCCCATCATCTGGCATTATATCATTCAGTCACTTCACATTCTCTTTCCATGTGGTTTTCTTGGCAAAATACAGAGCGGCTTACCATTGCCTTCTCCCATGCAGTATGAAATGATGCATTTATCATTGTCACTAGAGTGATCATCTAACTCCTACATGTTTTAATATCACTGCTACCTGATATATGTTCTTGTATGTTTACAGGGTAGCTGGGATGACCTTCATGCCTTAGGTGACCTGCTAGGATTATATACTCTTGATATACATCTTTAGAATTCTTCGTTCATCCCTTCCATCATCAGCTCCCTGCCACAGCAAGGCAGCATAGGAGGACTTGGTGGCAGCTAGCTAGATAGTATTTATATTGGTGTGAATTACTGTTGTGAACACAAAATTTCTAAAGGAAGATCTCTTGATGTGAAATATATTTCTTAAAATTGGCTCACATCCAGTAAAATTACTCTTATCCTGTAGAGATTGCTTTCTCCCTTTGATGTATCAGAGCAATGGGACATAAGTTTTCCCCTTTTGCAACATCCCATGTTATTGTTCTTTTCTATCTAGAGATTCAGATTCATAGAAACAAATGCTCACCACTTCTGTTGTTCACTTTCTGAGGTAAAAGATCCACTCATTCACTAATTCACAGTTCTGTGCATACTTATCCAATTTAAAGTCTAACTGGCAAGATTTGAATTCTAGAAGAATTAAGATAGGACAACCAATTTGCACTGCACCTATTTCTGTTTGATGGTTTCAAAGGACTACAGATCCCGTACATTTTTACACCCTCCCAAAAAACCTGACCAATGCATCAAAGCTTGTTCAGTCCTATCTTTGTACCTTTCTAATACCTCCTGATACTTTTCTCCCAGAGCACCATGCCGTAAGCAGTTTACATGAAAACTATCTTTACTTTTGGGAACTGTATTTTATTGTGAGAGGTGTAATTTGTGATTTCTTTCATTCTGCTACTTTTCCACATGCTACGTAAGTTGAAATCTTCCTGAACAAACTTTTATGTTAAGGCTTTGTGAGGGCTTCATGTACTTCATTTGTCATACATCTCCATTCAGACAAATGCTTACAATAAAGCTACTCATTATCACTACACTATACAGGTAGTCCTTGATTGGCGACTACAGTTGGGACCAGCAATTCGGTTGTTAAGTGAATTGGTTGCTAAGTGAAACCATAAATGTGCTTATGATCTTACTTCAGCTTTCCTTTGCTTTACAGACCTGTGGAGGTTGTAAATGCAAGGATTGGTCATAAAGTTTCTTTTTCATCACCATCGTAACTGCAAATGGTCACTAAATGAAGCTACCTGTAACTGATTGATGTTTAGCGACAATATCCTGGCATAAATATGCTAATATGTGATTTATGTATTAATTTGGTTAGAGATGGTTAGTATATTCTTACGAGATTGAAAAAATAGCGGAAACTGTTTAGAACCTAGTCTGATGCTTTGTTCTGTCCCCCACCTCCCAAAAGTAGGGTAAAGATCTCCGTTAATGATGGAAGACATCATGAAGTCAATTAGAGAGCATTTATGAAGAAAGGGATTGTGGACAATCCTTCTGTCTTTTAGGCAATTGAGATAGCAATGTGAGTTTGAAAATAGGCAAGAGAGAAAGGGAGAGAGAAAGAAAAGAGAGAGAGAGGGAAATGGTGAAATCATACCTAGTAACTGGTGTTGTATTGCTTAGATTTTGTTAGCTGTGATATCATAGACAAAATATTATAAACATACCATGGCTATAGCATGCCTGTGTTAAAAAAGTTCAAGAACTTTTATTAAGTTTGTTTTCCTTGTCATATTGTAAAAATTTATTATGTGTACTGTCTATATTAGAAACAGATTTGAGCAATTCTGTCTAAGTGAAGTCATCCTGGTTATTTCCAGACTGTCTGTTTTTCGTTGTGAATAATTTTCATACATTGGATGACAATCATATTTAGAAGCTCTCCACATTTTTAAATAGGACATTTCCCTTTTGAACCTTAGTGGAATGTTTCAGCCTAATACGCTTAACAATATTTTGTTTGTGTGATTCTTCTAATCTTCTCCACATTACAGAATAGTACATTAAAGTGGAAACAGAAGTAACTCACAGGTGTCATGGTGCACCACCATCACCACCACCACCACCACCACACATACATTTCATCTTATGCTATGATACCCATCTATCTGGAAAAAAACCTTACTGAACTCAGTGGGACTTTATTTTTGAGTAGACATGCATTGTCTTGATTAAAGTTGCAATCCATATCACAATTACTAAAAGGTAAAATGGATTGATCTCACTAGGATTGTTTTGGTGGTTGTTTTTGTTTTTAGAAAACATGTAAAAATGTTTAAGTATTCTGTTGCTTGAAATACTTAGCTGTACAGTACAATACAACTTTACTTTTAACAACTGCAGACTTCTCACCACCTAAAATGTAGTGTTTGAAATGTATATTTTAAACAAAATGCAGTGTGTGCATTATAAATGATGGGAGGCTGATAGATATATTTTAATGCGTGTAACTCCATATGATGTCCATAGCAAGAGACTTTGTTTGTTCTTGTGTTTGTTTATTATTTGATTTATATCCTGCCTTTCATTCAGGAGCTCAAGGCAACATGTAATTAGGTGTAAAGTAACCAATTAGTTATGAGTTCTGTTACAAATATTGAAATGGAGAAGCAATGTAGAGTACTGTATTGTTAGAACATTAGACTAAGTTCATGTAGGCTGTGTAAAGCATTCTATAGAAGAGCATCTTGGTGTTTATGAAGGAACAATATATCCCTTGAATGACAAAAGCAGCTATGTCATCTTGAAGGCTCAATCTAGCTGCTTCAAAGGCTTGCCCAGTTACTGCCACATCTCTTTCCATCCCCAGACAACACTTACTATGGGTGCCCATGTACTGTATATCCATGGAAAAGCAATCAGGGTTGTTGTTGTTGTTGTTGTGCATATAAGATTAAGGATGAATTGATCTGTCTTTTACCTTAAGTTCTTAGAAAAAAGACAGGATATAAATCTAACAAATAACAAAACAACCATTTCATTTTATTGCATATGGACAATTATTTTCAAACTTCCTTGTATTCAGTTCTATCCAAAGTATTTCTTCTGAAGGAATGATTGGCAGATGGACATACAACTTTTGTAGCACAGTTGGTGGAAACAAAAACATTTTTACTAAGCATAGATCTCATGTCTTCAGTTGCATCAATGTTGATATGAGCCATTGTAAGAATATAGAAGAAAACCTAATGCAAACAATCCTCACGATATCACAATTATAAGAACAAAGGGCAAAATGTATTAAATAACAATTCAGAAAAGTAGCATATTTCTCCAGCTGTTTGAAAAATTTTCTAAAATGTTGGGGAAGATTACATTGCTATATATGTCAAATGAATTCCCTTGGAAAAATCATTCCAAACACAGTGTACTACAGTCCCCTTAACCCAAGCAGAAACCTTTAGAGGAGAACAAAACTCATGACTGGTAGTGATGTCTGTGCTTGGACAAACTGTAATATTTTGAACTGGGAATCAGTTAAGCTAAAGTTTTTCTGATGAGAGAGAATCTTGTTGCCATATATCAGCTCACCTGCAGCCAGGAACCTAGGATTGGTATTTCCAGTAATCTAGATGAAGGCATAAAAACTCCAGAGTGAATTTTGATACAAGCAAAATGTATCTCAATTTAGAACTAGCTGAATTTCACCTCCCTAAGTATGTTGATGAAGATTCTCAGTCATCCAGGTGGAATTATCTGGAGGATAATTTCCATGGAATTATAATAATTCCAGACTGAAGAAGCTGCTTGGACAAGCAGCGAAACGTATCAAACCAAAAGAAAAGAAGTCCAGTTGCCATGACTCAACCTCCAGATAAGAGCTCCCTAAGTATCTATGTTCATTAGCATTCTGAAGGGTTATGCATAAATAGATCTTTAGCACAATTAATAAAAAATATTTTGATCAGAATAACATTTATTGAAGCATGGGAATAGATTGTATAACAAAGTTTGTGTGAAAGAGGTCAATCCCAAATTTCTCATTTGGAAATAAATTAGTTGACTTGATTAAATGCAATTGTAGGACAGCCAATTCCTGTCAGCAAAGGAAAGAACAACAGAAAAACAACATTTAATTGAACTGTTATTTTGTAGATTTTGATTCAGCTTTAAACAATTTCATCAAACTTGTTCAAATAAGAATTGGTAAATGCAGTGTATCAATAAATGCTGAAATTAATTGAAAAATGTACATCCTAGGTTTAGTCAGAGTAGCTGAACAAAACACTTCTAGTATTATGCTTGAAGTGAAGCATCAAACTGATGGAACTTTGAGAAATACTGTAATTTGTCACAGTGATATATGTAAGAGTTTTGAAACAACAGAGGCATGCCATAGACAACAATCTATTTACAATGGAGTAAAAAAAAGGTGTCTTTCATATGTACAATATATATTATTTGTATGTATAATATGTACAGGTATTATAAAATATATAAATCATAAAATACATTGTTTTCCATATTAAAAACTGAATTACCATTTGATTTAAATGTAATATTCTCCAAGGTGAGATTACAATCCTCCAGACTTCAAAGGATTTTATTAAGGAAATAAATGTATTTTAATTCCTATAGGCTTTTAATTATTTTACTCAAGCAGTGGAATATTGAAAAGAAAGAACGTAGTAAGACTCAGAAGGTCTGTCAGCAAGATAACCCTCTGAAAGTAGGACAAATCTGAGTTTAAATAATGGGCCACATCTGGCTAGGAGCCATGGAGAAAAATGGGCCAGAAAATCGTCCCCCTTTGCATCCCTCAGCTTGTCCCAGCTAAGCTTCCCCTCCCTCTCCCAATCAAGTGATGCAGAGCGGAGTGTATGCAGCCCTCCCCTCCCTGTGCTTCCCCATGCATACCTAAAAACAAACACACTGGTGCAATATGCTATGTTGTTACACAGATTTGTAACTTGAATTTCACACATAAACGTTGGATACGCATACATGTGTAACTTTTAATTTGAAGTGGTATTCAGTGAAATAAGAAAAAAATTAGAAGGTAACAGTCTCAGCCTCATAGTGCATCAGGGCTTTCTGGAATCGTGGTCACATTATGTGTGACTCACTGTACTCCAGAGTTCTTTAGAATCTGAATGTACTTCTGAAACTCCTCAGAAATCGAAGTTGCCTCATCTCTTCCGTAATACGGTTTAATAACTGGGAATCGGTGGCCATAGCACCTGGTGAGGGGCTTAATATTAAACTTGTCAACAATTCTTTCTTTTCTTCTTTCTCTGCAAAGTACATCTTTTTTGTTAACTTTACAAATGCCATCTTGGGATTAAGAAAATGATTGTGTGACTGGGCTGAAGCAATTATGGCTGCAAAGATTTAGAGGTTGCACGAAGTGTAAGGAACTTGGAAAGACAAGGGTCTCATGGCTTCTTGTAACAACCAAAACAGGAATATTAATACCTGTCCCTGAGGAAAAAATATACATATTTCTAAGCTATGAATAACTTGTTCATCTCAACATGATAGGGTTATGAAAAGAGGAGACCTTATGCACATATGCTTTCTATGCGTCCCAGTTCAACAAATGTCCAAATTCAAGGTTTAATGTTGTTCTTAATGTGCCCTATACCTTTAATTAATAACATCCACATAAATAGATTTTAGAAAAGAAGAGGGAGCAAATTCACATACAAAAGCAGTTAAACTAAATACCTGGAATTAGCTTCTAGATCCTGTTATTAAACACACTTTGTTGACAACATGCTATTTCTCATATTATTGTTATTGTTAATTGATGAAGCAAAAGTTATTTCAAAGTGATTCTAACACAAGGTAGGTTATCTAGCATTCCTTTAATGTAGCACTGGCTGTGCTTAGTCTTAAAGCTCAACATCTAATAAGGAGTCGCCAACCTAATTTTTTAAATGCAATTTACCAATTGGGGTCCCACAAAAGGTAGATTATATTTTATGGCTTATGAACAGCAGGACAGATATTTCAGAAAATCTGCAGACAGTGGTAATTTTGTGGAAAGTGCACAAATGAATCTGGAAAAAAATAATGAAGTATTTTACTGCCTGCCTACACAACTGCATTCACAGTTCTCAGACCACAATCACGTATGTATGATGCTTACGATTGATTATATAGAATTTAATCATGCCTACATGAAGAAAATGGAAATTAAATTCAAAAGCAGAATTAATTCTCTCTGTGAAAAACTTAGAATACCAACAGGGGTGTTGGCATCAGAAATGGACAAGCCAATTCAGAGGAAAAAATAATCACCCTGAACATTCATTTCTGCTCTGATCTAGACTAGAACCAACAATCACTATTATGTTTCCATAATAAGACTCCCCAGTGCTCTTCATTTAGGGATTCTCAAATGACTTTCAGCATTAACTTAGCATGGTATAAAAGAGTCTCATGAATTTATGTAAAGGAGAAGTTGCATAGAAGTCACTTTGCCATGCTCTGAAGACAACCATTGGCTGTTTGGTGTCAGACAGGGAAAGTCTGCATGTGAAATCCAGAAAATATCCACCCAGCAGCTCCAAGTCACCATTAATAAGTGTGTGGAGTAGGCATTGCCATTTATAACAAGGGGAAGAAGTGTTTCTATGTTTAATTAAGTTTACAAATTAAGTAATTTGCACTCCTTCCTTGCTGTCTAACATTAACAAACAGTTACTACTTGGTTCGCTGTAATCCATAAAGTACAGCCAGGCTTTTGCCATAAAGTAAACTTTGGGATTAAATTAGCATAGATCCTTGGGTTATAATGGATTTCAAAATAGCCTTATCAGGTATTAGATTGCAGAGTCCAGCAGGTGGCAAATTCTTTGTTGTAAAACATACATCCTATGCTATCCAGCACCTAAATGGTTTCCCACTAGGGCTGTCCCCACTTCAAAAATTATCTAGGAGGACTTCTGGCTTCCCATGAGTGCAGTGCCTCTCTGTTATACATGACAGCATTCCTTCTTCTTGCTTCAAGTTTCTGTGTAAGCCTTAAGAAAGGCACCATTGCTTTGAAAGTCTCATTCAATGTAATGAGTGGATTCCTTAAAGCAGTAGAAGCCTGAAATAAATTGGACTACTTTAATGAATTTATTCATGGTCCAAAGCGTATCTTCCACATCATTTTCAAAGTAAGCACACTCTTTCTTATATGAAGTGGTTGCTGAAGGATGATAAAACTATTCAAGTACTTGGTTAATGAATGGGTGGTGAGTATTTGTGATCTACCAAGGCAAGTGTGGTTGAGAGCCAAGTATTGTGGTCTCCATGCTTTTTAAAAAATATATGGAAAAGTTCACAGGCTGCTTCCCCTCACAGTAGATGACTGGTGATCCACAATATGTTGCTGGTAGGTTTGGAACGAGTAATCGGCCTGATTGTGGCAGAAGAGTGTCCAGTGAACTGCACTATTTAAAAAAAGATAAAGTCAACTCCTGATGACTTCATGGGCACCCTGGGCAGTTTTGCTATTGTCTTCTGCCCGATCTAGCCTATAGTCCTGGAATTTCCAGATGTCCTCTTATTGAAGTACTACCTAGGCCTGACCGTGCCTAATTTGTAAGCCCAGCCATCTCTTAAGGAGTTCACACTATAAAATGGAGGAGGGTTTAATGACATCTACAGAGTTGGTGGACAATACCATATTCTGCTGGATTTTCCATAGAAACACAGTGATCTTCCTTTGCTGATCTGTAATGGTTCCAATTATTGTCACCGTTCCCTTTTCTTGTGAGGAATAAAAACACAAAGCAAAAAAAAAACAACTCCATAGTTTAGGATGGAAAATACAAGATGAAGAGACAAGATGGCAAAGAAGAGTCAAATAAAGCACAACACAGACAACAACCAGCAAGTAAAAGAGATCTTGGCGAAAGTCAAGGTTCAGCATTGAGTTTGCTTTTAACGTTATGTTTATTCAAATGGTGTAAATACAGATTAACTTCCTGTACTCCTTATTTATCTTCATTTGACTTGTCTGGAGATGTGAACAATAAGCTGCTTGTTTAAGTGGCTTGAAAAAAAAAAAGCCCCGTTTTCTCTGACTTCATTTGTTCCTGTGCTCTCAGGTATAGATCTATTTATTTAAACCTGTTACAGCTAGCCTCAGAAGAAAATGATTCACGTGCCACTTACAGCCATGTACGGGGAATGCTTATACTTTGGGTATACCTGTTTGAAACAACTTTTATTGGAGATGTTGAACTTACCGGTTAAGCTAAACTGATTTAATTGTCATTTATTCTTCACATTGAGCAAAGTAGCTATAGCTACATGTTATACATAGTTATAGTTACATGAAGAGCAGCAGGAATCTCTATCAGAGAATTCATAACTCTTATATTTGAACTTAATTCCCAGGCTTTTTTTTTTTATGACATTACAATTAAATTGATATAAATCTGATACGTGTTGGTATCTGAATCATAGTGAATGCTAGTCACCCAATAACTGGTCACATTTGCCTCTCATCTTGCAGACTCAGTATGCGAATCTTTAATCCTATACACAAAGTACGAGAAGAGAAACCATATTTTGTTCTGTTCATCACATTAACTAATTAACTCTGGGTCTATTCTATCTGCAGATAGCAGGTTCATGAATAACCAAATATACACACTATAATTTGTATAAGGGGCATTATTTTGTAAGCAATCCACCACTGGTTAAATACGTATTTTAGAGGGAAGTATTTTTGCCTGTCCAAAAAAAAAAAAAACAACAACTTTGCAAAATCGTTTTAACCCTTCAACTTTATGCATCCTTGCACCCTCATCACCTGGACTCGATTCATTTGTGCCACCAAAGGTTAGGATAAGAAGCTGTTGAGAAGACAAGTTTGGAGATAGGTTGGCAGTGTACTGATTTTAAATGCAATCAAGACGTTCAGATCACAGGTATCTGAGTATGTAGTAGTTTAGCAGCAAAAAAGGGAGCAGCTGGATGGAAATTCCAACTTTTTGCTCTTTTAACAGCCTCCACGGAAACATAGCCTGTTTTCTCTTGCTGAAAGCTGTTCTACAATTCAGAACAACAACAGTGCAACTGCTAATATGTTGAGCTCCCAGTTGCACATAGTTACTTGAAGAGGTCCTTCCTCTTACAAAACAGTATACTTTGCTTTGGCAATTGCCATTTGCTTTCCGAAGCAGTTGCAGCAGCTGAACCTCCTGATCCCAGCCACAAGAGATCTGTGGAGGGCTTTCATGCCTGATGCCTGAGAGCTCTTAGCACGACTTTGTTCCCCCATTTTACTGGGTTCCCCCACTTCCATGAAATTATCTGATTTAGTTAATTTGTTAAAATAAAAAAATATATGTATAGCTCGAACATTTAAAAGGCAGATTTGAAGGAACTAAGAAGTTCTCTACCAACACAGCAGCCCGCAACAATCTCAGTGCTGCTCTGTGCGTATTTGCATTTACTGAGGTTTCATACAAGCTGTTTTTAATAAAACATTAAATTTGTTTCATACGTACCTCTGATTTGCTACTCTTTGTGTAGAGGTGCTGCTGTATAGCTAATATATCTGACTGAAGTACAAAACAGAATTAAGAAGCATACACAAGGAATACAGTAAGAGAAGTACGTTGAGTACTTAATTGGGATAAATAAAGTGAGAGACGGGAATTCACTCAAAGAATCATCTCAGTGTTCAGGAGATGCATATACTGAATACATGTGTAAGCCTTCTCCCAGTATTACAAGAAAGAGCAATGATGTGTGGGACAATCTACACTTGCCTCATCCTCATTGTCCCCATATGTGCCCCCCCCAAGTGTCACTGAGTGCCCCTCAGCACTCAGAGGGAATTTCTACATACATTTGTGCATAAATAAGAGCCTTTGTGAATGGGACATCTATTTGATCAAATTTCCTGGGGTTACACAGGCTTTTAATTGCATTCAGTTGAACGCGTGTTAAAATCCTTTTCAAAACTTTCAGAGGAAAGTAAATGTTTGGAGACATCCACATCTTACATGCACTTCTGATCCCAGTTAAGGCATAATTAATTAATAGGATTATAATGGTTTTGACATACAAAATGGCATTCATTTTTCTTCTTAACAATTTTAAGCAATAGTGTATTGTTACTCGTATTTTACAGTTGAGGAATTAGGCTGACTTGTTTCAGGACTATCCAGAAATTTCATGGCACATCTGGGATTTGACCCCTAGTTTCTTGAAGTAAAACCTGAGGTACTTTCACTGTATTACACTCACAGAAGTGAAGTTGTTAGTTTTGGTATTCCTTTACTGCTAGCTTCATGCAGAACCAAAACTGGGCATCTGTTTGTGCTTTTAACACCACCGTGGTAGGAGAAGTTGCAACTAAGAAGCTTCTTCCTATTTTAGAACTCATAAGCAAGAACCTTATCAGAAGCATATTTGGCAATCCAGCTCATAGTTGGTTTTTATGAAGCTATTCAGAAAAATGCTGGATACTCCTTTTTGATGACAAGTTATATAGGAATTTGTATTCCTTCCATAGAAACATTAAACATTATTGGAACTGCTAAAGAAATGTGTGTTTGGTATCCAGGTTGTCCACAGTCTGTTTTAAATGCGGTGTAATTCTCCCCCATTTTTTCATAAACAACTCACTTCCCTATCTTTAAAATGTTCAACCCTTCTGTTCAGGAAACCTGGGGGGAAAAAAGGAATACACGAAGGATACACTAGTTAACTGCAAGCGGCTTTGTGGGGGCCAGGACCTAGCTGCTGCTTGATAATTGACTGTTTAGAGAGGAAGTTAAAGTTTGTTGAATGTGAGTGATTTGAATGAAGCATTTCTTAAACAGGGGTGTGGGTGGGAGGGTAACCTTCAGGTCACATGTGCCCCAGCTCCTAATTTCAAACTCTAGAGACCCTATCTATACCCCAGACTGAGGCTGCAATTTATTTTCTTTCCTTCTTTCCTTCCTTCTTTCCTTCCTTCTTTCTTTCTCTCTTTCTCTCTCTCGCTCTCTCTCTCTCTCCTCTCTCTCTCTCTCTCTCTCTCCTCTCTCTCTCTCTCTCTCTCTCCTCTCTCTCTCTCTCTCTCTCTCTTTCTTTCTTTCTTTCTTTTTTCCAGAGTGTAGGAGCAAAAACGAGTAAATTCCCCAACCCCAAAACAGTTGAGCGAAATTTTCCTCATTCTGGAGGAATTTTAATAGGCACCAGTTTTCCATCTAAGTTTCCTAAACCTCAAAGCACACTACACCTCCCCCGCTTCTCTCTCTCTCTCTCTCTCTCTCTCTCTCTCTCTCTCTCTCTCTCTCTCTCTCTCTCTCTCACACACACACACACACACACACACACACACACAAATTGGATCTGAACATTTCATCCTTACCCATTTTGGTGATATCACAGTATCACAGCCACACCCTTGTGGCCTCCAAGCAAGCCACAATGAAAAATTGTGGTCCCCAAGCCAAAAATAGTTATCCACTCCTGCCTGAGTATTGCGGTTGGATGTTGCTGGATATAAAAGAGTGGAGGAAGTGGAAGAATGTGGAGAAGCATGGTCTGTGAAAGCCTCATAAAATGCAGAAATTGCCATTGATCATATTGGAAGAGATTGATGGTGGCTCTGAACTATTCCTGTAGTTCTGAGTCTTCTGATTCTGAGTCTTTTAGAATCATTGTTCTGTAAGTTCTCTCATTATAAAATCTCAAAATTGGTTTATTAATGCTAATTCTGACTCTGAAGTGCCTGCCTTCCTTCCTGAGGGAGAGTGAACAGGAACAATGGCATACTTTTGTATTCTCTTTTATGTAACATATTTCCGATGGAAGCTGTGTCTTTAGAACTTGTCTAGACAGTAGTTTCCACCATCATTGACTTAGCACTGTTGCTAAAACAGAAATCAGTCAGAAAAGTTGCAAGAACAGGACTGGCTTACAGATTTAGGAGGTAGTCCCCTCTAGGTTTATAGATTCTCCTTTTCATCCTCCCTCATTCTACACAGAGGACATGTAGCAGTTGCTCTTGTCCACCACCACCAATGGCAAGCAAGCAAGCAAGCAGCAGCAGGTAGGAGCAAGAACATAGCAATGACTAGTCCTCTTCACACTGCTACGCTCCTCTTTACTAGAAGGGACATCAGCTGACATAGTCCCCAAACTTTTATCCTTGCAGGGAGGTGTCAGCAGTAGTTTCTGTTCCTAGCCATATTGCTGCTTGCAACAGCCTTTGAAATTACAGTTCTTATTAAATGAGCTGAGATAGAAGCTGTTCAGGTACCTCATGGAAAGGTTACTTCCTAGGTGACTGACTGGTGAGTGTCAGAAGGACCTGGTCTCTTGGCAGAAGTCACGACTACCCTGGTTTTTTTTTTCCTCTCCCTCTGCTCTGCAGAGTGCTGGAATTAACTAGGAAGGATCATTATGGAAATCATGCCAGAGCCGGTCACATGCACCAAACATGCCTCTGGTGCAGAGCAGCCTTTAAGCCATAGGAATCCAGCTCTCCCATGAGATTGTTTGTGGACCAGTTCCTACTTAGCCTTACCTGTAACTACCTTTACACATTTAAGGACTGCATGAATGATACATTTTGAGGAAAGATCATGTACAATATCGAAGATATGGAGTACCTCACTTCTTCCTGCCACAGTGATCAACCCATGTAGACCATATTCCCTGTCCAGTTTCAGAAAATTCTCAGCATACAGTTTTCAGAAATCCATTTCAGCATCCCCAAAGAACAGTGAAAAACATTACTAATGGAATGCAAATGTCACATTCTGATAACAGGAATATGCTACTTAAAACTTGTCATGAATGTTGTCAGTTTCTCCATGAAAGCTGATCTCTATTTATAAAAACCTTCACTCCTAATCTTTAAAAAGAGAGAGAGAGAGAGAGAGAAATGCATTAGAAGATTAAATCATGTATTTATATCCTGTATTTTTTTCTCCTTTTGTAAGTCAATAAATTTGTATTGTTAGCGCAGGCACATGAACCAGATTGTACAACATTTTTACACTGATGAATCTTTCCCCTTGAGGTACCAAAAGATATATGTACAAAGCAGGTGTTTTCATTTGTTTAATTGGAGTTGAATTCAGACAATATTACTGGCAAATGAGTTATGCATATTCAGTAATTCATAGAAAGTGACAGTCGTTTTGCTTAGATGTTTGTCTTCCAAGCTGAATAGATAAATTCAGCAGGTTTCAAAGGGTTTTAAAGATTTTAAGTGAAGCAGTGTAACATTATTAGTTTGTTCAATTACAAATTTAGTTATGCAAGCGACACACCCATATCTCATCTTCTGAACATCAGTTGGTAATTTTTGTATATTTAAATAGTATCCTGTTTTGACAAAGTACTAAACCACAAGCCTCAAAAAGAAACACATGAAGCTTGTGTCAATACATGCTGGTATCTATCAACAGGAAACATTAGGCATTGTCAGATCTGGTACACTAATGAGGAATGCTTGCCTTACCAGCTTACCAGCTTTTTCTGAAGCATTCTGAGCTTCTCAGGCATATTTATGATGTTGAAGGCATCATGTGTTATGTAAGGGCTTATTTCACACACACAGAAAGACTTTTTTTCCCACTTCCACTTTTGCCCATTTGTGCGTTTAACTGTTAAAACTGCCATTCCCTACAGAGGCAGTGTAAAACAAGAACTGCCTCTAGCTGTACTATCACCTCAGGCTGTAAACTCCTCAGATCTCACTACAGCTGCACTGGCTTGGTCACTCTCCAGCTAAAGTCTGGAACGTTTCAAGAAACTGCACTATTAATTCAAGTCACATTGCTTTTCTGTATTGGGAAATTCTGAAAAGGGCCAAGCTGGAAGTTAGTGCAGCTGGAAAGGATCTTTCAGAGGACAAGCAAATCATAGGTCAGAGCTACTGCTTCGAAAGAACTGTGATTTTTGGATGGGGGTTGTGGATGTTTTGAATAGATTAAGGAAATGATCATATTTCTTTCTATGATTCAGTATTGATAACTCCTTGGATCCAGCTTAGAAATGAAGTTATTTTGACATATGGTCTCAAATCAATATCAACCTTTAATCAATAACAGAAAAGGCATATTTTAAACTGTGTGTAAGAGCTCAAACCTTAGGACCCACTGGTGTAGTATGGAAAAGCAAAAGCACTCTCTGGATTTTGGATTTCAACTCCCATTATCCTCAGCCAGAGTAGCTGAACGTAAAGGATTTTGAGAGTTGGGGATCCAGGTTGTCTCCTCTGCTGTAGCATATATATCCAATAATAAACATCAGTGTGCCATACTGAAGAAAATGGGACTGCCATGTATCTTTATTAGCTTCTTCAAAATTCCCACATCTCAGAATATACTTCTGGTCCACTTGGAACAGAAGAGTGTCTGTTTCTCAAACCAGAGGACTCACTCAATATAGTTATTAAGTGTTAATAATAACTATAGTGTAGTTAATGATTTTTCTGTCTACACTGAGGAGCATCACAGAAATTGTATTACAGGAATAAAGAGTAAAGTTTCCCTGGATTCACAGAATAAAAGATACCTGAGATGACACATTGATTTGCAAGTTGGCCAAAGGATGTATGAATATGGCTGGCCTCCTTTAAATTGTTTCCAGGCCAGTTAAGTGCTCCTTGGGTAAAAGGTAATTCAGCAAAAGGTTTGCAGGACTGCTACAGATGACTAATATGACCTACAGATTGTTAGCTACTTAAGACAATGTAGTAGCATGGGAACTGAACGTAGGATTTCTCAAGCTGTTACCAAAGTCTTCCAAGTAGGGTGAGCCATCAAGCAGAGATTCCTGACTGCTCCCATTTCAGTTTCAGCAACAACTTGTTTTTGCTCATTTTCCAGAAATGTAGCATTTTGCAGGGTTGCACATTTCCCTTTAGTTTTTAGGTGAATAATTGATCTTTATACATTTTTGCAATTATCATGAGATTAGATTGCTTCCTATGCATGGCTGCAGAATTCTCAACATTTAAGCTTTCTTCTCCTTCTCCCTAGACAAGTTTACACTCTACCAAGTCTCTTCTAGAATGGACTAGAAGGATAGCTGTTTGTTACACTTGAATTCCCTGCTGGGGTTTCAGACAGTTGTTACTGTTCCCCACCAGCTCATCTTTTTCATGAAGATTGTGATCCTGTGAAATAGGCCAGTAAGCACAGCATAGTAAAATAGTAAATTGACCAGTAAAACGAAATCAGTAAATGAAGGGAATAGCTATTAAATTGCCAAGCCAAGATATATAATTATACTGTAGGACTTTCCCAAACTATTACATATTAAAGGTATAAAATGATTAAAAGGGAGATTTTTCTAGGTAGGAAACATACCTTGATAGCAAGCTTCAACACAATATTTTTTACTTATGTATATTAACTTGCAAAGTATTTTCTAGCAAATTTAATCACAACTAGGTTTTTCAGACATTAAAGACTAAAAGGTTAATGAGCAAATCCAACTGTGTTAAGTGCTAAAACCCAACTAAAAGATGACATCAGAGGATTCTTGCAGTCTCAGAAACATCCTGGAATATCACCTTCTGAAGAAGATCTAATATTAAAGACTAGTTTCTTCCATGTTCAGCATGTATCCCTCGCCACCATGCAGAAGACGACCAAACAGAGCTAGCATCGCTGAGATTTACCGAGTAGAGAGATGTAACCACATCGGAAATGAAGACTTAAACCCTTTTCCTAATAGGAGGATTGTAAGAAAGCAACCTCATCCAGAGCCAAACAAGAATTATCTTTTGTGGAAATCTTACTCCACAGGGATCTCTTGGCAGGTATGATGACAGTTAATAGACATTAGAAGAACCTCACAGCTAACCTCAGAATTGTTACACCGGTCAAGTCTAATAAAAGTTAACAGGATTAATCTAAGTTACCTTGGGATAAGAAATTCAGCAGTGTTCTCTCTTAATGCTAAATGCAGCAAATTGTGAATGTAGATTTACTTGCCTCCTGTAGCCACAGAGGAACACGCATTTTAAAAACGGTACATAGGGATTTAGTTACTGTGACACCCATTAACTTTTATGGGGATGCTAAACTCTCAAGACATTACTTCAACAGTTCTTCTCTTTATTTGTGTTCTGTATAGCTCCATTCCACTATATCATGTGTAATTGCTCTTGTCTCAACTCACAGCTCTTTTTCATTAAACATTTATTTATGAAACAACATCAAATTATCACCATTGTATTTAGAATACTTATTATTTTCTCTTTTCCATTT
Organism: Liasis olivaceus; assembly: GCA_030867105.1. Lineage (NCBI taxonomy): Eukaryota > Metazoa > Chordata > Lepidosauria > Squamata > Pythonidae > Liasis > Liasis olivaceus. Next base: position 30,475,856 of record CM061348.1, on the reverse strand, counting down.
ATAAAGTAAGGAAGCTTTTTTAAAAAAAATAACGGTGTTTTAACAAATTTTTGAATGCTGGAGGTGAATTTGAACTGCAAGTCAGCTAAAAATATACTGTATTAGGAAACCTTGGGGACCACTGAAATGAGAACAGTGGCCCATTACTGCTAAGAAGGTGTTTTATTGAAAATATGCTGACATACATTCTCAGGAGAGTGAGAAAAGACAGCAAGATGCCCGGCAGTTATATAGGTTGTTCTCCTAGACAAGCTAATATATATAGTTTGGCACTTCCATGCTGTGTGCAAGAGAGCCCATATAATAGACTAATGCATACTTCTACATTAAAAGGCTGCATATTTCCCAGGATAATTTTTTTACTCTCTTTAACACAGCTATCGTTTATACCTTTCACTTACATGTTAATTACTTAAAACATTTTTTTCCCATTCACTTGTTCAATGAGGCAGCTGAGTAAATTTAAGCCACCAGTAGATGGCAGCGTTGGTCAGACACTTTCACCTATAAAGGGCAGGGACCTCTGCTTACACAGGTACACCTTAGGGATTTGGCTTCCACTAAGATTTCTGGTAAATCAATCAATGTGTACACATAATTTTAGGAAAAACAAGTTTCTAGATCCCAAGACTGTAAATGTGTTTAAAAGGCAAAGAGGATATACTACAGAATCTGCTAATTAGTTATAAAATAAACATTCAAGAAACATCACCCAAAGTAGTATATATAGATACATAATTTTGCACTTACCAGCTGATGTTGGAAACCCTGATTACTCATGCTGTTGCTTCTGTTTGCCTAGTAGGAGTTAACCTCAAGGACTAGCAGAATGGAAAGAAAGTGGCTTGAGAATCTTAGGAATGGTAATTCACATTAAAAATATTTGGCTGAAAGGATCTTCCTTTCATGAAACCTTCCTCCATGGCCACCAGCAGATACAATTTCCCATTTTTATCACGATTAGGTTCATGTATCTCAGTTAAGCCAAGTCTTGTTTTTCTGTGGATTACTGCATAAACCCTACTGGGTTCATACAGTTCATTAAGCCAACACCAAACAAAACTACATGTACGTTATGGTTTAGTGCATTGTATGAAGTCAGTCATAGTTTGCAATCCCTCATGGGCATTAATTCCAAGTTCAGTCATTGATTACTTTTTATCTTGTTGCAATTAGAACATAATAGCTAGCTTAGTATGGACGGCATCTCAGGATGTGACATTTGCTGAAATTTTTGTCTAACGGAATGAAATTATTTGTTACATATTACAACCTGATAAGGTTTGCATAATTTATTTTGCTCATGGACATGCAGAGCTGAATTTTTCCAGAAGCAAAATTTTCCATTTTCACTTTCCACTTCCACTTTCCACTACGTTATAATCACCAGAAAGAATTAATGTTAAAAGCCATGATCCTACCCTATCAGTATTTTGCTTATAGTTCAGGCAGTACTAAGTGATCTTTTGCAGATTGCTGAGGACTGACATAAATCAGGTTATTTACTTTAAAGAGTTGGGGCAGCCTGGAAGCTAAGATACTGCTTTCTGAACTTCTGAGCCTTCAATAAGGATAGCTACACTCCCATTTGAGGGCACCCAGGGCCAGAGGAGGAGGTGAGGCAAAGTAGCAAACTCTGTGTAGCTGTGGTCATCCATGTTGGAGGCTCAGGTTTTCATTTTTTCCCAAAAGGTTTTGAGCCAAGAGGTTTTCTTTGTTTTTGTATAGCATTAAGTTGATTTCATGTCACATACTGTAGGGTTCATTTGTGTCATGATTCAAGGTTATGGGAAAGTGCAGTTTTTATGACAAAGGAGGTTTTTGGTGCCACATAAGAGCAGGTTGTTACCCCGGCCATGAAGGAACACTCTGTACATCTTTTGACACAGCCTTTCTTTTGAAATGTGGGGGGGGGGGGGGGGGATTCTGACTTTCTAGCCGGATAGTTGTGAGGAATACTGGAAGAATTCTTAATTTCCATCTTTGTGAAATTAAGATGTGAAATGATTTGCGGATCTTAAAAAGTGGGGGGAAATGAGAAATAATGGTTGGGGCAAACTTCATTAAACTCTGCTTTGGTGGGCACATTTCAAAGTAGAAGTAAGCAACCTTTTTGGGCTCACAATCCATTTGGATTTGTAGGTGCTTTCTTAAAATGGCTGTCATGAGGGGAGAGAGGACTTACCAGTTCACAAAATCGTGGTCAAAGCCAGATTACTTTTTTTATTTGTTTGTTTTCTGTTTTTGTTTTTCTGGGCACCTTACCAAGTACAGTACTGAGTTACAGCTAGCTGTGTTATTTATTTTCTAAAGGCGCCAGTAGTGGCATTCTTGTAAACAAAAATGAGGCTCAAGGTTGGCGTTTCAATATTTAAGCATGCCAGCTTCCCATTAATTTTTGTCTTTTAATTAAAAGAATCTAAACCACACTCAGGTGGAAGTAGAGAGCCAGGGGCTCCATGAGCGGAGTCTGCATGCACATTTTTGCCCATGAACACTATGTTGTACATTTTTCTTCTAAAGTGTCATGAAGGGACAGTCGTCAGCTACTGTAGAAAAATGAAGAGTTATAATAGCGAGGCTACCTAGGGGATCTTAGAAAAATATATTGTATTTTTGTAGCTCTGGAGAGCCGGTCTATTTAGGAGCAAAGAGATACAGTACAGAAGAAAAAAGGAGTCAAGTGGAGAAAGCCCATCTGTGGAGGATTCCTAAATGCAGGGTTTCCTACCTGTGGTGTGATCCATGCCCGTAAGCTTTTATGCCTCTAGCACAATGACAGTTTATAGATGGCAGAGGTCATTCCTCAGGCATTGCCTCCAGTCTTTGGTGCCCTTTCCCATGAGTAAGAGCTTGTATTAGGAAGGAGATTACACAAGTCTCTGGTTTGTTGTGCTTTGTTCTGATATTATCAGAAAGACCCTTATTGATCTGTATATATTGAACTGGCATTATATGAGGTGGTACTCCTCTCACGAGACTATATCCATTGGATGAAATACTTCTGAATTCAGGAAGGAAGGAATTACAGTCCTTACAAACATCAGCACTCTATGTACCTAAAAAGTTGACCTGAATGCAAGATTGAACCTCACAGAGGAAGAATGAAGAGAATACCCACATGCACACTCTTCTACCCAATGTTTAGCTTTATCCCTCCTTTTATCCCTCCAATCTAAGGTTGGCAGTCGTAGCTGAAACCAGTCCCAAAGATTGTTGTAGGTGCCTAAACTTTCATTTGTGTATTCATGTGTACGAGTGTGTATAGGTACTTGCCAGAAGCCATAATATCCAAACAAAACAGGATTAGAACAAAGTTGTGTATTAATTTAGTAGCTACAGATTAACAATAATCATTTCTAAAATAAGATACTTTATGTATAACATTGTGTGATTTTCCGATCTGCATGTTCTCTCTAGTACACCAAAGCCACATTCTAACTCAGAAATATGTAGATGCGCGCACACACGCACACACTCCCTTGCTTCTCTCCTAGCAGAAAGGATTTTTTTTTAAAAAAGATAGCAGTGAGATAAATGGAAGACCGGCACTGGGAAGGGAAGGGAAGGGAAGAGAAGAGGAACAAAACCAAATGGAGATGTCATGGGGGGAAAGCGGGGAAAGAAACAGGGAAGAAAAGCAAGGAGAGAGAAAACTTGTTTTCAAAAGATCTTTTGTTCTTTTTGATGAATATAAGATGATCTCACAATTCACAGGTAGTTGTTTGGGGTGAAAATATCATCTTCTTACAAATATGTAATACTAGCAGCTACAAGAGCTTTTTTAAATTTTATTTTCATTTGTTATCTCTAACAAGATAATACAAATCAAGCCTCAATTATATGTGACTTAATGCATTCTTTCCCAGAGTGAATGTCTCTAGATGTGTGGACTTCAACATGCAGGATTTCTTGCCAGGACCACTGGTGAATGTTCTAGTATTTGAAATCCACATATCTGAAAGACACCAGTTGGGAAAGACCTCTCTAAAGAATTTCCATAAGGCCCATGCACTGAAATGTATGGCTGACACCATCTGTGACTTTTAAATCTATTTGTTTTCATTGCCTTTTAACTATTTTGTTGTGTTTAGCTTGCTTTAAATGATTTACTAATAATGGATTTTACACACATGAGCATGCACACACATACGCACAGTGATCATATTTTATATTTTATACTGTAAGTTGATCTGAGAATACTATGGGTCATGAAAGGTGCTAAGAAAATGCATTAAGAAAGAAAATAAGAAAATAAATACACATGTTTTGCTTGTTCCTGCCTGGGTGTGGGAAACACTTTCACAAACTAAGGTACATTATAAGAGTAGCCTAGCGTTGACCAGATGCGCTGGAGTGGAGAATAATGTAGGGTGCAGGGTTAATAGATCTCTAAGGGGTTGTGATGATCTAAAGGGGTAAGTAAGATACCTGCACTCAAAGCATACTCAAACTCTTATTTTTTTTTTCCTTTTCCTTCCCAGCAGCCTTTTTTTAATAGCTCACAGAAAATCTGGTAGAATTGAACACAAAGAAAGTTCAGAATAGTTCTATCACTGTAAAATAAACAGACAAAACCCACAACATCCCAGGATACCTTTAAGTAAAGGAGAAATGTTTTATTGAAGCTTCAAATGACACTTGGTTGTGGTATGGGTGAGATACTATAAAGAAGTTGCATTTATAGGGCACATTTCTAATATTTTACCTAAGTCACTAGAATATAGAATCACTTTTCTGTTACATCACACAACTGAATGTATTCAATTCAAGTTGGTATGGAAGAATTTTCTGTTAGCATATCATTGGATCAGAACTTCTGATATAAAAATTCATCAATAACATTTTTCTTTCTCATGAAAAGTAAAATTACCATTTATTAGGCAGGAAGAAAGCAGTTAATTAAGATCAATCAAATATAAAACATAGGGCAGAAATATTCTGATAGTTATTTATAAGAACACGTCAGATGCAATTATATATAAAATAGTGTTTATTTCATTCATTATTAATAACTGCATGATTTGAGAAAAACAATAATTTTTTCTGAAGCTTCTTCCAGAGCTGTTCTGACTATCATCTTCATCATTCACTTGAATGTTGACACTTCCTGCTGTGCATATATAAATTAACTGGTAATATTACTATTATAAAAATGTTGCATTAAATTAAAAGAAATGTAAACCAGTATGCAGTATCAAGGGAAGGAGAAAATGGCATCTTTAGGCCAAAACATATATCAAACATACATAATTCCTGTCATTTTTGTTTTAAAGACATCCTCATTATAATGTATATGCAAATAAAATTAATAAGGAGTAGCATATTAGTATGAATGTGATAACTATAGAAACCAGTTAAATAGGTTGGTAACAAGACAATTCTTATATCACAGCTGTACATTTGGTTTCTTTTAAGAATAACGGACAGCGTTATTCTTTATAGGATTTCTTATGATTTGTTCCACCAGAAATGAAAACTGTCAGTTAAAGAAGGCTCAGCTCAATAAACAAGATACTGCCATTTGAAAGTACTAATGCAGTGTTACCCTATAGAAAATTCTTAGATCTAAAATTATTTTGCAGATTATTGCTCTTTGCTTATCTCTAATTGCAGTGGTTTGTAAGTTAACCAAAGAAATGCAACTATTAAAACTTTTGCTTATAAAGGATTTAGTTTTACATGCCTTCTTTGCCTTCTGATGCTATGATCTATCTGTATAATGTCAGTATTGGGTTAGCATTGGATTCTGTTATGATCTGCTGTCCTTTTAAGAAAATCTTGCAAGTTCACACCTCTCATTTATTTCACTGAGATATAGTAAAAGTGGAACTTACTCAGAATCTTGTGCTGAATTAGAAGTTTGTCCCACTCACTCAGATAATATTACATCTCCAAAAGAGATGGTATAACTTAAACACAGATATAGACAAACATACACACACACACACACACAAGCACCAAGATAATAGAGAGTCCCAGAAGACCATGCTTCTTTTCTTCCCCACTCCAGTAGCTGGTGATAGCTTTCTCAGAAGCCAAAACACAGCACACTACAGGTAGTCCTCAAGTTATGACCATTCGTTCAGTGACTTCAAAGTTATTAAGGTGCTGAAAAAAGGAGACTTACAACCGGTCCCCAAAGTTGCATGACGTGATTGTAATCTGGGTTCTTGGCAGCCTGTTCGCACTTATGACTGGTTGCCAAGCACCCCGCGATCACATGATCACTGTTTGCAAGCTTCCCTGCCAGCTTCCCCCAAACAAAGTCAATGCGAAGCTGGCAAGGAAGGTTTCAAGTCACTAGGGTAAGTCTCCCCCCCCCCACACACCACTGGCCTTTCTTCACTCACACACACCACACCCTCCTTCCACCCTTTACTAGCATACACCCCATGCCCTCTTTCCTCAGCCTTCCTGTGCTCACATACACACACCCTGTGCCATCTTTCCATGGCCTCCCTGCAATTGCACAGATGCATGCACATACCCCGTGCCCTCTTTCCATGGCCTCCATGTGATTGCACACATGCATGAACCTTGTATTCTCTTTCCACAGCCTCCCTATGGTCACATGCGTATACATGGATACTCTGTCCCTTCTTTCCATGGCCTCCCAGCAATTGCACTCATGCACTCCATACCCTCATTCACCAGCCTTTCTGAGCTCGCACCACACCAAGCAACCCCTCTCCCAACTCGCATGTGTCCTGTGCCAGGCCTCCCCACCCCCCTGCAGAACCCCCATGCTCCTTACCTGGGACTCCCTCCACTTCCCACTTAATGACCCACATGTCTTGGATTATGACAACAACTGGGACTGCCTGGATTGACATCGCTAAGTGATGTGGTCATGTGACCGCATTGCTTAGCAACGGCAATCCTGGTTCCAGTTGCAGTCGTAACACGATAATTACCTGTATCCAGGTATGAACCCTCCAGTCTCATGGATACAAATCTAGTATTAAAAATGCACAATTTGATATTATTGATAACAGCCATCTCACAAAAGTTCCCAAGGAAACTGAGAGGAGTATAGACTCCTCAAGATCCACAGTTACAATATGTCTCCTACTCTTTTTCTTCATTATTGGAAGATTCCATATTAGGTTCCATAATCAAGGACTTCCAGGGGAGATATTGCAAGTTGAAGATGGCTCTGCAAAAGCAGAGCCGACAACCATGGCAAAGACCATGGAACTGGTGAGTTTTGTTGGAACCTCTCCAGATAAGGAGAGGACGGGAGAGCACCCACATATGCTCTGGATAGCTGCTGCTTGTGAGGAGTCTGCAGGACAGTGGTTTTCCATGGGTTTGAAGGGATTAGCCATCTTGCTCATAGCCATGGCAAAGCCTTTTAAAGGACACTAAGTTCACAAATCTCACTTTCTAATCACTTTTGGAAATTGCCTATTGACCATTTTAAAGCCATTAGAGACCTTCAAAATGATAAATTTGAAAAGTCTTCATCAGGTGAGTTTATCTTCAACTCTGAACAAAGGAAAATTTAATTATAAGCTTAAGAACTTAAAGGATTTGAAATAAACAGCAAAGAGCTAAATAAGATTTTGATCTTAGAAAGTTATAAGTGGACTAAGGGTCCAGATAAATTTGGAATATTGAAACTTTTACAGTAAGATTTTGGAATTAATTATAAAGAACAAACAGCTTCTCATGGGAAATAGATCTAGTTTTGGGTTTTGGAAGACGTAACAGAGATAAGTAATTTCATGATTTAAAAACTGGACACAAGAGGGGACTAAAGATTTTAGGTAGAAGAAAAAAAGGCAAACCTATGAAATGCAAAACATTATAACAATGAAAATTCTGAAGGAGACTTTTGAAGAATGGAGTCAGAAATTAGTAGCCACAATATCAAAAATGTCAGTAATTATGTCTGCTTCTGTGGCTAGGCTATGTCCAAAAGATATTAGTGAAGAAATGACAGATGTAGAACAAATCTTATCTGACAAGATAGACATGGTATTGAAAGTAGATCTACAGCTGCCAGGCCAAGAGAATGACTTGGAAAAGGATGTTTCACTGGATCTACAAAAGAATGTGGCTGATGTTTTAAAATTCAAAAAGGAAATACAAATGACAAACCAAGAGAGTGACCAGGACAATTTTTTCTTATTGGATTTACAAAAGAGGCTTGTTAAAGCCTTGAAGAACTCTGTGCGATGGGACAAAGAAGAAATGAACAGAAATCAAATCCTACAACAATATTTGAATGAACAAAAGATTAAGACTGTCAGAAGTAAAAGGAAGGAATATAAAGTTTGTTTATTTGATCAAGGTTAAAACAAGATATGTTGTTACTTCTGACAACCCTTTATGGACTTTCTTCTGACACCAGGACTAAAAAGATGATGCTTTATGGATTTGTCTATAAATAAGGGATAGGATATGGGATGAAGAGATAATTGTTTGTAACCTTAGAGGGGGTGAAGAGTCACCAAATTTTTTTATACTTGTGATAAAGGTTGGAAGTCACTTCTGTACATATATATTTTTTTCTTTATTCTTACTTTTTTCTTTCTTCCCTCTCTTTTTTCCTTGCACTTTTTATTTTTTCTTTCTATTCTTTTTCTTTAAGTTTAGTTTGTATTAGATTTTATTATTATAATCAAAATTTTTAATAAAATTATATAAAAAATAGCTTCCATAATCAACAAGTAGTGTTAGTGTCCCTCCCACACAGGAAGAAAGAGGTACATAATGTAATGTAAAGAAATGTAATGTAATGTAATTACATAATGTGAAGGAAAAGTGACCTTGGCCACAAGCTCTTAAACATTGATACATTGCTCCAATGTATTACTAAAAGAAAAGAAGCATACAATTAGTCCTCATTGAACGACCACTCATTCAGCAACCATTCAAAGTTACAGTGGCGCAGAACAAGGGGGATTTATAATGGGTTCTCATATTTGTGGCCATTGCAGCATCCCACAGTCACGTGATCACAATTTGGGAACTTGGCATCCTGCTTGCAGTTATGACGTTACAGTGTGATAATGCTGATGACATGATCACCATTTATGACCTTCACTGTTGGCTTCTGACAAGCAAAATCTATGGGGAAGCCAGCAGGTCACAAATGGCAATTGCATGACTGCAGGATGCTGCAGCTGCGCAGGATTCACCTAACAACAGCAACTGGGACTGCCATCGTAAGTCGGCGCAGTCACGTGACATTGTGCTTTACAACCATGTTGCTTAGCAATGGAGTTCCCAGTCCCAATTACAATCATTAAGAGAAGACTACCTGTACAGCCACCTTTCCTGGTGAACACCAAGTATTGTAATGCTGCTGTTGGTCAAGAATTTTATCTAGCCAGTTGGATATAAATCTCAACATATGAAACCCACAAGCAAAGTGCAAATCAACTGCTGATCATAATAGTAAATTTACCATAGGCACTGTGTTTCTAGTTGAGCAGCTTGACAAATAGGCTTCTGACCAGATGCTAATATGGGAATGAGGAACTAGGCCAAGTTATCCAGAATAAAAGGCTTAGATAACAGCATCTTTTTTTTTGCTTTTATTTGTTCAGTAGCCTGCAACAAAGATCTAGTCATCATCCTTGCCTCTTATTGCTTGCTAAATTCTCATCCCTATATTCTTTTTCTAATCAAAAGTAATCAGTCATTTTACAGATACACATTATTTTCCACCTCAGTGCTATATAGACTAAACATGAAGCCTATATTAAAATCAGTGGTAATCAGGAAGTCAATTGTGACTTAAAACCTTTCCAGATTGCATGAAAAACAATAATGTAACTTCCTGTCTTTCCAGGACTGAGGTGCTCAGAAGGGCCAGATATTCCAGTTGCTCTTCTACCTTTTATTTCACAATGTGCACCATTCACATGCATAGGCATACTCTGGGACCAAGGGTTGACAGAAGAATTCTCTTTTAAAGAGCTGTGATTCACGTGTGATAGATTTATGCACTGATGCTTATTTGCTAAACTTCTATACTACCTTTTCTTCAGGAAACTTAAGGTAGTATAGAAATCTACCAAATAAATATTATTTTAAAAAATGATAGGTCTTGAATGATTGACTGATTATGTGCCATCAAGTTGGTGTCAACTCTTAGTGACCACATAGATAGATTTCCTCCATGACGATCTGTCCCTCACCTGGCCTTTCAGGTCTTCTAATGGTGCACCCATGGCCACTGTAACCGATTCCAACCTCTTTGCTGCTGGTCATCCTCTTCTCCTCTTTCTTTCCACCTTTCCCAGCATTAGAACCTTTTCTAGAGAGCTAGGTCTTGGCATAATGTATCCGAAGTAGGATAATTTGAGCCTGGTCATTTGCGCCTCAAGTGAGAACTCTGGGTTGATTTGTTCTATCATCCATTGGTTTGTTTTCTTGGCTGTCCACTGTATTCTCTGGAGTCTTCTCCAACACCAAATTTCAAAAGTGTCAGTCCTCTTCCTATCCTTCGTTATTAAGGGACATTAGAGCATTATTAGGGTCTCTGAAATGAAAATAATTTGATTAAAAATCAATGAAAGAAAAATCAACGTTTCTGATTTATTTAAGATTATAGTAGTTTTTCAGAAGTTTTGGGTTTCTTGCTTGATTACTACAATTACTGGTTCAAAACTAGAAACTCACATGGGGATTTTAGTTTCTCTCAGGTACCAAAAAAAGGAAGAGGGGATAAAAGAGAAGGATATTTATATTTCGTACAGCAGCAAGACTTTCATTCTGCATATTAATTTATCAGGATCTAAATAATTCTTAATGATAGATTGATCTCTCTGTTGAGGAGTTACATGATCTAATTGGATATACTCTATGAGAAATAATGTTTGTTGAATCTGCCCCTGATGTTGCTATGAATTTCTTGTCTTGTTAGGAAGGTAGTAACATTTTTACATTTGGTTCTTTTTCCTCTGGACAATTTGAAGCTTCCTCTTATGGGTTAGTTGCTAAATTGTAGCCTCAATAAAACACATATTGCTAGAACTAAATTCCTTATTCTATTATTATTGTTGTTATTGTTATTCTGGGCAAAGCTATGGGGCAACCCAAAGAAATACAAGAAGAATGCACCTTGGATAAATGAGGTGGAGAAGAAAAAAGAAGCTGAAATAAAAACTTGTAATAACAGCAGAAATGGTGGAGAAAAGGGCCAGGAAGATCAAGAAGTGGTCAGCACCAGGTAAAGATGAACTGCATGGGTTTTGGTTGAAACATCTGACTCGTCTGCACCCACTCATTGCCAAACAGTTTAACAACATACTGCAAGGAGGTGAAATTGAAGATTGGTTAACATCTGACAAAACCTACGTGATAATGAAAGATCCAACACAAGGACAAGGGGCAGCATCAGGCAACTACAGGCCAATTATCTGCTTGCCAACAACTTTCAAATTGCTAACTGGTGTGGTAGCTGATGTAGTCCAACAGCACCTAGCTGAAAACAAGCTCTTTCCATCTGAGCAGAAAGGAAACTGCCCAAACAGCAGAGGGACAAAAGATCAGCTCCTAACTGACATGATTTTGGAAAACTGCAAGAGAAGGAAGACCAACTTGAATGTAGCTTGGATTGATTACAAGAAGGCATTTGACTCCTTGCCACATGACTGCATAATTAAGTGTCATGAAATTACAGGAGTCAGTAGAAACATCAGAAGCTTTGTGCAAAGATCAGTGGCACAGTGGAAGACACAGTTGCTGGTCAGTGATGATAGACTGGGAGAGGTTAACATCAAGAAAGGACTCTTTCAAGGAGACTCACTGTCACCACTGCTGTTTGTCATTGCATTGATTCTTCCGCCAACAATACTGAACAAGTCAAGCTGTGGCTGTCGAACATCAAAAACATCTGCCAGGCTACCCTACCTCCTTTACATAGACAATCTGAAGCTGTATGGAAAAACACCATCTGAAATAGAATCACTGCTCAACACTGTCTGAATATACAGCCAAGATATTCCGATGGAGTTTGGACTGGACACCCTTACCATCAACAAGGGAAAAATAATGAAAACTGAAGGAATCAAGAGGCCCTATGAAATAACTTCAAGAGTCTGGGTAAAGAGGATTACTACAAATACCTGGGCATTCTTCAGGCTGACAACATCAAGCACACTGAAGTCAAGAAAAAGGTTAGTAGTGAATACATCATGAGAGTGAAGAAGATCTTAAAATCCAAACTCAGTGGAGGAAATACCATCAAGGCAATTAACACCTGGGCAATTCCAGTCATTAGATACACAGCTGGAATAGTGGACTGGACTCAAGCTGAACTAGAAGCCCTGGATAGGAAGACCAGAAAAATAATAACAATGAATCATGCCCTTCATCCATGCAGCGATGTTGACAGACTCTATTTACCAAGGACCATAGGTGGGTGTGAAATGTTGCAAATATACCTGACAATTGAAGAAAAAAAGGCATTAGAAGAATATCTGAAGGACAGTGAAGAAGATGCACTGAAGGTAGTACACAACGAATGCTGACTGAATACCAAAGAGAACAAACTGGCCTCTAAGAAATACTAAATGAAGAATAGCAAAGAGACATGGCAAGGCGAAGTATTACATGGCCAGTACACAAAAAAACTAGCACGCAAAGCAGACAACAAGACCTGGCAATGGCTAAGAGCAGAAAAGTTCAAGAAAGAGACAGAGAAGCTAATTCTGGCTACATAAGACCAAGCTTTAAGAACAAATGCATATAAAGCTAAAATTGAGAAGACAGCAACAGACAGAAAATGTTGCCTCTGCAAAGCAGCTGAAGAAACAGTAGACCACCTGCTGCAAGAATATTGCACAGACTGACTACAAACAACAGCATGAAAAAGTAGCAACAATGGTGCATTGGTATATCTGCAGAAAATACCATTTGCCTGCAATCAAGAACTGGTGGGACCACAAAACTGACATAGTAATAGAAAATGAAGACACTAATGTGCTCTGGGACTTTAGAATTCAAACAGACAAGCACCTGCCACATAACACCCCAGACTTCATAATTGTTGATAGACAAAAAAGTCTGGATAGTGGACATTGCAATACCTGGAGACAGCAGAATAGAAGAGAAAGACCTAAGAAAATCGCAAAATAGAAAGATCTGCAGATAGAAATAGAACGACTGTGGCAAAAAAAAGCAAAGATAGTACCAACAGTAATAACAGCCAATTACCAACCAGATGCTTCCGGGTCCAATTCAAGGTGCTGATTTTCATCTCTAAAGCCCTTCATGGCATGAGGCTGGTTTATCTGAGGGACCGCCTCTCCCCAATCACATCTGCCTGACCCATCAGGTCTGGCAGAGAAGGCATGCTGCGGGTCCCGTCCACTGGAGAATTACATTTGGTGGGACCCAGGAGGCAGGCCTTCTCTGCCATGGCACCCACCTTGTGGAATCGTCTACCCCTAGAAGTGAGATTAGCTCCATCCCCCTTAACATTCCTCAAGTCCCTCAAGACCTGGCTATGTGATCAGGCCTGAGGGCCCCAGGGACTGGGGAGATTTTGCTATGGCTCCCTTATTAATGTTATCCTCTTCTGTTTTGTGTGCTGTTTTGTGTGCTTTTATAATTTTTTATCTGTAACTGTTTTTATGTATTTATTCTTTTTAATTGTTGTACGCTGCCCAGAGTCAGTGTGTGAGAGATGGGTGGCTATATAAATACAATAAATAAATAAATAATCTAGAGTACCACTTGAATATCATCGGCATTGATAAAATCACCATCAGTCAATTGCAAAAGGCAGCTGTACTTGGAAGCTTACATCCTGCAACAATACTTCACCATCAAACAACAACATCTGCCAATCCCAGGGAAGGACTCGATAGGTGGATAAAAATGCTAAATCCAGTCTAAACAACTGACTGACTGTGTGACCAGTCATCATCATAATATGGATGGGTGTGGAGGATGATACGTTCTGGTTGCTGGGGGTTGTCTCCTATCCTTCCTCTATAGACAGTGGCAGAAACAATAACAGTTACAACTTCTTGTTTCTGGTTGAGCCTCTGTCTATATTACTTTTTCCAGAATCAGATGGAAATCCTAAGCCAAACTGTTTTGGGAAATAATCAGAGTAAAATATGTGAAATCATAATACACAGGAATAGAGAATGAGCACATCTGAGGTACTCTGTAATAAAGTCATCAAACTTTCAAAGTTGCAGGACCAGAACAAAATTGTTATAATCGTATTCATCCACAGTACTGTGGTAATTCACTCCACGTAAAAGACATGACTGTTTAAGTGTATCCCTATGACGATTGTGAATATACCAATTGTTGCACATATTGGATGTCTACAAGATGAGATATTTACTTAAGGAGGAAGGATGCTTTCACTGTCATCAAATTCACCAAAGTTGAAGTTTTGCCTCTTGCCCATGGATGTTTCATGCAATTCAGGATCGCCCTAGGTGCCCCTTCAGTTGTTCTAAAGATAAGCACAGTAGTTTCATTCAGATTTACATTAATACAATCTTTATTGCCATCTTTTACTGAAAGGTTAAAGTAAATTGAGCAGATACAAATTGATAAACCAGGTGATGATCAATTCACCATATTCATGTTTCATTACAACAGTTAACTGATAGGAAGAATGTTCACTGGAACATCCCATTATGTGAACCTGTTTTATTCATCTTCTCATTAAATTATATTTGGGTGGCCTGTGTAATTTCAAGTGAGTCTATCTTTATTTAAATAAGACATCCAATTAGTTGAATTGTGGATTATCCTAACATTTAGAATGTCCCCAAGGCCATTTGCATTGCCAAGTTGGAATTTGGTGTTACACATCTGTCATCAAATGTATAAATGTGTTTATATATTGCATGCATATTTTATGTGTATTATATTCCATATGGCATTTATACTATTCTGTTTTTTTCAGAATTGCAGTGAAAGATCTGAAAGGAGACCAAATTGCTCACCCTAATCTTCTAAAATGTTGTCTTTCATATTATTTATTATCTCTTAATTCTAGACTTTTACAGTTTAATAATAATAATAATTCTTATATTTATTGTAGTTAATGTAATGCTTGTAACAGTATCTTACCAAGACTTTGAAATCAGATCTACATCAGAAATACAGAGAAAAGATGGGAAACTATGGTTCATGTAGCCATCAGATGTATTGCCTTGGTGAATTTTAAATATGTCAAGGCATAATCAAGTGGCAGAAATTATATTATAGGCAGTTGGCAATAAAACATGGACTCCTTGAAGCTGAGCTTGTGCCACATTATGAATACTTACCTGATCTGGTTTTAGAGAATGTTAATTTCACACTCTATTGGGATAAACCTGTAAATAGCACCGACAAAACAGCAGGTTACAATAATTCAAGCAATAAAAATATATCCGGCAATTCCTCTTATAGATAACATGAAAAAACTATAACTGAAAAGAAATCCATTTTACAGTAGAAATAGTAGGAATGAGAATTATCACTCAAATATAAGTATTTTTGAACGTCATTTTGAAATGAAGTTATTTATGCTTATGTTTTTACCTAAATGCAAATGGCTTTGGGTGTGTTGTATCATGTAGTCATTCCTTAAATATCTTTGGCTATAAAACAAATATTATTTTTAACTGGAAGGAAGAGCTTTTCACAATAATTTGCCTTTATAAACAGGAGGATTGTCTAGGTTGTCTGAAAATATGGTAATGGAGGCAGATGAGGTTTTTTTCTCTATCTTTGGAGGGGGAGCTGTTTTATGTTCAGCTCCGTCTTTCTTTCAAATAAATAAATATTTGTCGTCATCATGCAGCACACTATTTCCTTTGATGGTCAAACAGATGCTTCTAGGTAGTTCACAAGGAACCTTATGGAAATGGGGGGCTCCTATTCCTTCTTTTCAGTAACTGGAACTTAATGGTATATTGCTATAGAATGTAGTAGTATTCTGCTAAATCTGTGCTTTCCAAAGAATTTCCGACATCTTCCAGAAGCTTCCTATCTGCCTCATCACAAGGTTCACTAGATTTTTGACGGTTCACTGTAAAATTCACTGCCAAGGTTTTAAAGCTCTGAATATCTGACATTTTTAGACAAAGTAAGCTGTTAAGGAGCTGAGAGAAAAATGGGTGTCTCAGTTTTTGTCAACACATTAAAAGGAAGTTTCTGTGTTGTGCATCTTAGTAATTCTTGTACACAGGCAAGTGTTAGAAACTGTGAAAACTCTGAAAAGGCTAGAGTAAACTGTTCATTTAGGATCTCCCTTCTCATTGTATAGCATATCAATGGATTATTTTTTTCCATTGAAATCAATGGCCCATTAATATGGGAATATGTGAAGCAACCCAAAAATACTGAAATAATTACTGGGATTGTCTTGTAACTAAAGAGTTATTCTTCATTGAATAAAAGTTCCAATAATTTCAGTTATTGGCCTATAATTTAGATAGAGCCTTCTCCCTATATGGATCTAGGACAATCATCCCCTACCCCACAGGAGACCCTAACTGACTTGCAAAACAAAACAGCCAACAAGAAGTAACAGAGCAACCTTGTTGAAAGCTCATGTAAATGGGAATTATAGAAGTCAAGATAACAATTCTGTCCCAGATAAGAAAATAACTATTTATGCTAATTAGGAGCAGAGATCCAAATGGCTCCCACTCTGATGACATTCCAAACATCTGGCTGTTCTCCTGGGGTCTAGGGTGGGTGTTGAGCCCCTGTCAGCTGTTTTTGTTAAATGTTTTCTGGACATGCACCACTCTTATAATTCTCCCCATTTTAATTATAAGCCGCTCAGAGTCATCTAGAATCAGGTGGCCCCTAAGTCAAATCAAATCAGCCATTCAATCAAATAAATAAAAACATTGGTACCGTTAGGGTACTGGCACCATACTTGTTTGCAATGTGAAATTATTAGCACAAGAGGAACCCACCTGATGTAATTAGATGTGGGATTCTGTAAAATCAGAAATCTTGAAATAAGCAAAAAGTAAACTATAAAACAAGGAAATTTATATTCTGTTTATCACATCACAAAGTGTGGAAAACAGTCAAAATTTTTAAAAAGCCCATTCGTTTCCCCCACCCACCCCACCATATACATCATCCCTGGTCAATTGAAATAAAGAAGTCCTTACTCTACCTCAGGATGATATTCTGGAAGGTATTTGGCAAATTCCCGTTATAACTACCTGCTCAACTTGGTGGCATTCTCCTGCCAACCTTGGCTATTCTTTGAAAGACAACAGCACTTGGGTGGGAAATACTGAGTCCCAGGGCTGTAGGATAGGCTGGGAAATTGGTGGAAAAAAGAAAAATCCCAGAAAAAAGCAGCGACAAGCCATTTCCACATTGTTCCCAAGACCCATCCATGAAGTTTCCAGAAGATAAATCTTGGCTCAAAGGAGACTGCCTTGCATGTCATAACAGTATTATAAAATAGCATTTTTAAATAAAATTTGGATTCTGTAATAGAGATGAAGAAGATTGGTACTTGTGTAAAATGTCATAGCTCACTAAAAAAATCCCTTTCTAAGTCCAAAGATAAAGTGTTCAGAGAAGGAATATCCATGAACAATCCATGTACATGTGGCTTGTCTGTTGCTCCCCTGGATCCCATACTCTCTCCCAGCTGGGTGTCAAATACGTCTGATTTGCAGAGGATGTATGTTGACCCGACCTAACTCTGGGTACGTCTGTGTGAGACAAATATTTATGTTTTCTTTTTACCTCCACTCTTATCTTACAACAATCTTGTAAAGCAGGCTAGGCCGAAAGGTACATAGTGCCTTTCCCCAAATCACTGAATAAACGCCATGGATGCATTGGGCATACAGGACAAAATGTAAAAATAATCTAGTTTATTCTGTTCTTGAAATCAGAGTGTATTTGGCTACATTCGTATCTGTTTTAGCTTCCTGAAATTTGGATTTCATTCCCTATCAACCCACTAGTCCCCAGTCTGAGGGGACTACTCACATCGCGATATACGGAGGATGAAAGAGATAAAGAGTAGCAAAGCACTTTGCCATGGAGAATACTATATAAACAGTATTTTAAAATGCAGGTAGCTCATCTGTTTGCCACAAGGCAGTTATGTGATCATGAATATAAGAGACACAGCTTGCACAGAAGAGCAAAAAGGAGAGCTGCAAGTGGGAAAAATTGTGCAAAGCCTTAACTAAATAAGCTCCATTTTCCCTCCCTCCTCCTCCTCAGCAGTTTCAGGTACTCAAACATGTGCAACCTCTAAGGATATAAAACAACATAATATTATTGTTTCTTTTAACCCACACTGTTTTTTGCATTATTTTTGTTTAGATAATATGTGTCAATTACAAAGTACGCTGTATGATATTCACAATTCACAGTTGAATCCATGTCCTTGATATGTAGATTTGTTCTTCTACTTCAGCCATTGATTTAAGAGCAAGAATCTTTCTCATTCAGGGATGATGCTTTTGGCAGATTTAGGATCTCACATAAGATGTCTGTAGTCCATTGTTAAATATTCATAAAGTAGGGGTCAACTTTTTAGTGACCTGTACAAAACATTTCATTAATTTGTTATCTAACAGAAAACACTTCAAGCTATGGAGAGCAATCTGTATCACATCTGGTTTAACATCAGATTACAAGTTATCAGTGAACTGGATCCTTTGTCTTGTGAACCTCCCCCTGCTTCCCCAAATAGCACAACTCTTGTTTTGGAATCATGTTTCTTGCACATAGTGTATGCTTGTGTTTGCAAGACCTTTTGTTTAGTTAGGTGCAGGTGAAATAACTGAAGTATTTCAACTGTATCCAGCTGAAGAAAAAATAAAGACAGATTAATTTTATTTGTGTAAGGTTTATAAAACCATGTATTATTATTTATAATATTAAAATATCAAAGAAACCACATTTTTCAAATGTAACTGGATGAGCTTTGGTTAATAAATAAAAAAAAATGCCCCAGGTTTTTTGGCGGGGGGGGGAGCATTGATGCTCAAAAGAAAGTTATATTTCTTTCTATTTGACCATTTGACACCTTGAGTGATTGTTCTGCATTAATTGCACAGAACCATCAAAACTGATAGTGGAAAGGTCCCAGCACTGTCCAAACGTTTGAGCGGAAGCTACTAAGTTCAGAAATATTTGTTTGCAGCCTTAACAACAAGGCTGATAAAAATCCTTATTTGGAAAACATTGATCAGAGGGATGTAATAGATTCATCTGTGGTTGTGATAAATTTTAACATCTTATCATTCCCCAGTACGTGATTCATTTCCTTTTGCTTTGTTTGGAAGAGGTGGGTGGTAATTCTCTGCATAGGCCAGGCACACAAATAATTTGTACAAACTCCTGTTGAATACTTATTTGTATATGTTTGCATGATTTATACCGGATCGTGCCATGAATAATCTGTGCTAGACAGAAGTATTTGAAAAGGCTAGAGTGTTGCAAAATAATAAAAGCAGCATTTTTGCTGAAGAGATATAAAAACTACCTCCCCATTCAAAAAGAAAAAAAAAACTGGTTTTCAAATGAGGTTTAAAAAAACGCTCCCCCTCCTTAAGTACAATTGTTCCTTTTTGGCCTATTCGATTTTTAAAGCTGATTGCTGTGAAAGGTTGCATTCGCTGCTGCTGTGTACGGTCGCGTAGGCTCTGCTGAATAGATAGCTCTTTCACGGTGAGATTTCTAAAAGATCTCTTAGTCAATGGAGTTGGGATTGGTTTGGGTTTTCTTAAGGGAAAAAAAATAGTTTGGAAGTGATGTTTGCAGGGACAGAGTAAGCATATGCTCTTTGCCATGCTTTTTAGAACGCAGAAACAGACACGGTTGGGTCACAGGGTTAACAGCACTTAATTGTAGTTGCTTTAGAGACAAAAGCGTTATTTCACAAAAGCATTATTTCACCTGCCTTCAGAAAGAGAGAGAGAGAGAGAGAGAGAGGAGGCCCATTGTGTAGGGGTGTTTGAACTGATTATGTTTAGAGGCTGGTTGTGATTGGTGGAGAAGGGCGTGGCTGATTGGGTAGTTTGCATCTTGTCAGCCCAGGAGCACCCTTGTGTGTGCAATCTGTCTGTAACCTGAAGACTGCACTGCAAGCCTTAATAGACCTTCATGGCCCAGCACTGTGTTTGTGGTGACAGCTAAATGGAGTTTGTCAGGTTTGTCAATATGATTGATTTTATTATTTGTTTCAAATAATACAGTGCATTGATTTTTAATTTTGTATAGACAAAATAGGGTGTTTATTCAACTCTCTCCCCTCCTTCCCTTTCCCTCTTTCCCTCCTTCTTTCCCTCTCTCTCTCTCTCTCTCTCTTTCTTTCTCTCTTCCTTTGAATTGAAGCTTTTTGAACTCTCTTGTTCACTCTTCTCAGTCAAGAGTTTTACAAAGAAGCTGAGAAACAGACCGTCAACAAAACTGTATTTACATTATGTAGGCCTATGTCTTCTTTTCAAGAACTTTAAGGGAAGATTTGAGAACAGCCTTTTAAAAAGGGTGAGCAGTGCATGAATATATTTCTTCTTTGTCTTTACTTGTAGTAAGTGTAAAAACTTAGTAAATATTGCATTTAAAATAATGCTGTTTGGTAATGTAGATGCTAAATATATACATGAGTGAGATTCTATCCTATTGTTGGAGGCATGCTTTCAATATTTATGGCATAATTGCCTTAATTATAATTTCTTTTAAAAAGGAGAAAGGAGAGTAAAGCTGCAGATGTGCAAAATTCTGTGTCAGGCACAATTAAGTGTTTGATTTTACTTGCTAGACAATTTGCCACATAAAATTATGTACGAGAGGTTTGTTTTTGACAGTTGCCAGGATTAATGTTCTCCGAAGAAATAAGTGTAACTGGATCTAACTGTAACCAAGCTAAGCATCAGTCTTAGAATACTGAATTTTCCTGCAAAAGGAGATTATTTTTCTAAGGGGTGGTGGTAGTGAAGAGGAGGGAACAGTTAGGAAGTGGGTGGTTAGTTTAGAGCAAAGTGCATATATACATGCTTCCTCTTTGAGATTAACTCTTTCGTTTCTGACCATTCAAGGGGGGGAGACAAAATGAATAGGTCGTAGAGGAATTTACTTGTGGAAAGTTTGGAGGAAGTGTCGATTTAAACCAAAAGAATTGTTATCAAATTGCTGTAGGAGGTTTTAGGATGGTATATTAAAAAATAAAAAAGAGTGGAGAGGGATGATAAGCTTCAGAAATAAGAAATGTGCTTTGTTTGTACTGAATGAGATCTCTTCCCAAAGAAAAACTTTTCTGTTGCTGACTTAAACCGACAGATATTTCTGAAGCAAAGAGGGCAAAATTCTGTGCCTTCCGCATATGATATGGGTTTTCATATTTGTGTATGTCTAGCTGATGTGTCCATGGGTGTATTTGTGTATACAGATGGGCATATCTGCCTTTAAGCTTATTAGGCAACTCTGACAGGATTAATTAGGTTATATTGACCAGCTAAGATCAAGTGCTTAGTAGAGTTAACATAAATGCGCTCCAGTACTTGCCCAGTTTGAGTTCAAGTTGAAAAAGCAGAGTGTGAATGCAAGTCCGTATTTCTGTTTGAATTCTGTGTGTAAATAAATGGGTAGCTAATATGCACAAATGTTGTGTGTGCTGATTCTGTATTTTCAATCCTTTTTAGTAACATTACAACATTTGTTCTGGAAACAGTGCTGTTCCACTACTACTGTTGCAGCTTCTCAGCGAGAAGCAGAGAGACTCTTACGTTGCAGAAAACTTTAAACAATCACACTGCCTTCTTTCTTGTCCTGTCTGAAATTGCCTTGATACGGATATAAATCTGAAAACAAATCCTGTCCAAACAGTGTAGCTGATTTGGCCTAGGATATGATAGAGCTGAACTGAAAACTGATTGGTCTGACACTTTATAATCAAAGCTGATTTATTGTTCATTAGTAGTGCATTAGCCTTTTCAGGCACGACAGTTATTTGTGTAGGGGCCTGTCAAACAAAAGTCTTCTAGCACCTGTCATTTCTAAACTATGAGATAAGCAAAATGATGGTAAGATAATGCAAACAGAAATTTATACTTGCAAGAGGTAAACTCTTCCTGTGAACTTCCTTTTAAAAATAACTCTTCCACAATTTACAGGCCTGCAGTCTTTATAAACCTTAATAGGAATAAAAATGCATCTTGGTAAGGTGACACATTTAATCTGGCCATTCATACGTGAGTAACATGGATAATGACTTACAGACTTCATCTGTGTGTATTCTGTTTTTTTTTTTTTAATATTGCCTGCCAAATACAGTGCATTTTTTTTAAATGATTTTTTTTTTAAAAAATACTCCATTGTCACAGTGTTAGTAATGGACAGATAGTATAAAATGCCACCCCTACCAGCAAGAGTTAATTATATGAAAACAGGGTGACATCACAGCAGACCAGTGAAAATGTCAAGATATATCTGCTGGTGTTTGAGACATGTTTCTGCAAATTCTCACTGCCCTCTTGTTCTCATTCCCACTGCTTGTCCCTGTTCCCCCCACCTTATTAAGGTATGATCTCATGGCATAAACCAGAAAACAACACATTGTCGAAAGAAAACAAAATTAGTTAACTTTTGTCTGCCACCATAGAAACAGGATTAACGTGTTATTCCAAAGTCATGGAGAGGAGACTATCTGAATGAGGATATATAGTGCATTGTCTTCTGTGAATTTTTCATTTGACAGGGATTTTGGAGGCTGTGATCTTAATTAAATCTCAACTGGCTCAAATAATGCATCTAAAAAGGCATGCAGTGTTGCATAACCTTGCTGAGTTGGTAAACCATAAATCATCAGAAAGCTTACGATAGGGAGGATTTATTTCTGTGCAGTTTTGTTCTTTGTTTGTTAGTTTAGCAAACTATTCTTATAAGTACACCTTACTATACTTTTTAATACTAGTCCTAACCACTTTACCCCTTTAAAAACAGCATCTTACCTAATACAAGCAAGAATGAAGAGATGCCATGCCCAGTTGGGCTAAAATTGGAGTGATAGGATCATAATTTCTTGGAACTTTTTACACTGTTGTATGTCTAAAAGCCTAACGTGAGTTTTGCTTTGACGATGTGCATACAAGGTAGTGGTGGTTTTGTTTTGTTTTCTTCAAAAATGGAGAACTCGTAGGAGGATTCTTTTAGTTTATCTACATTAGAAGATTCCTATTAGAAATGCATCATGCAGGTGTAAATGTCAGACTGTAATGATTCTTTGGTAGCTGACTGTATGTGTCACTTTCTGCAATCTATAAACCCCCATAGAAAAAATACTAACTGTTACAGATTTTTTTAAAAATTAGTAAGTTTTGCTACAGACAGATTAAGTACATAGCTTTGCTTCCCCTGTACCTGTGTTACCACTGGGGTGGGGGGGTATTTTAAAAAAAGAATTAAATGTGCAGGGTGGGCAGCAAAGATTATTGATTATATGTTGGAGGCAACATTTTAAATATATGCTAAATTTTAACAGGCACAGAGCAAATACATTAATACAGTTTCTCACATATCTTCTTAAAGAGCCAACTGTCAGCAGATGATGGTACCTGGGATTGTGTGGGAAGTCTCGTGCTTCATTTCACTGTAGTTTTATTTCTTTCCAAAGTGCTGAAAATGTAAACGAATCGCTGTTTGCAGTGTCTCCAACTCTGTTGCTCTGGAGAAAGCAGACCGTGATTTGTGTGAAAGGTAGGAAAATCACACTGCTGTTAAAAGTTTAGAGAAAAGGCAAAATATCTGACAGTGGTTTTTCACCAGCAGAATCAGTCTTCCTTGTAAAATTGTTTATTACTTGAGAGATTAACACTGTGCTCTTTCCTTATCTATCTATCCCACGCCTTCCCAAATTGTTGTTGGAGAAAATAAGTAAATAAAAAGAATTCCCTCCCATTTCCCCAAGTCCACACCTGCAGAGCTAGATTGTGGGAAAGTTGTGACACTGAAGACTGAATTCATATTGTTTAGTGAGAAGCTTGGCTGATTTTAAGTAGTTTGTTTGTTTTAATGAAAGTCGGATGGTGTTTTCTTGAAACTGGCTTCTCTGTGAAATTCAGACGTTAGTTTAAATGTTTTTTTTTTTTAGTGGGGGTTCTTTCTTTCTTTTTTTTCCAATGCTTTTCCCCCTTGTGTTATCAAAGATTGAAGGGAAGGGAAGGGATCTAGGGGCAGAGGCCACACCATGTGCTCCTCATCTCTAAAGCTAACTGGTGTGTCTGTTTTTTTTTTTTTTAAAGAAGGAAATCAAGTAGTTTTATGAACTAGTCTTTTGTGTTAACCTTTTCAGAGCAGTTTCCTCTCTTGGGAAGTATTTCTCTTGTCTGCAATATATGATGTGATGAGGTGGGGTGGGATGGAGATATAAATGAACATTGAACAAGTATCCACTGTGCTGTGCCTTTAAAGCAGAGTTATTTTCATTGGTTAATTAAGTATTGATTTCATATCAGTCCTTCTGAAGGAAAAGAAAAGGACAACTGGACAACAATAGGATATTCTAATTTTAAAGTTCTCAATCTTGCCCTTAAATCTGAAACATCAATGTTCAGATAACAGAGAGCAAGGTAAACCAACAACATCAAAAAGGTCGACTTTGTGATTTCTCAAGGGCTTGTTATTTTGTACTTTCCAATTCTATTTGAAGTCTTGACAAAACAAGATGACACATGGGAGAGTACATTAAATTTTGATACATTTTCCCTATCAAACCAGTACCAAATATTCACAGCTTAATTTCTTATATTTTCTAAGAAAGCTAACTTATTTATTGTATTAGTTTTGCATTATTACTCTAATTACTGCACCATTTGGGGAGAAGGTTTTATTCTTGTGTTTTCCCATTTGTCTTACTTTGTAAGGCATCTTTAAAGGAGGAAGAAACCCCTTATATTTTGATCGTTAAGTACAGAGAGCATTCTGATTTGATTGTGTCTTTATTAGAAATAAATCAGTCGATAGCAAATTTGTCAAAGAAGGATTTGATTTTTTTTCATTAAAGATAAGCAGAATGAGTGCAAATTAGAATTCTGTAGATGAGCATACCTGTGATAGGTGTGAAACACAGCATGCTTAAGCAAATAAACTTTTACAGGTATTGCAAAGGCTGTAACTCTGCACTGTGACATCCTTTAAATGAGTGTGTAACTTGAAGACATCTTGTCATAATTTGTCTGGGATTTTGTGTCTGATCGGGAGTACATTCACCATATTTTTAATTGGTTATTAATATTACATTAGCCGGTACAGTTTCTTGTGTATCCCATCCTCCAGTCCCTACACAAACCCAGAAAAAAGGGGAAAGTCACATGAAAATCTCTTGAATAGGAAAACTAGAAAATAAAAATATATGCTAATATTGCAAATTATTTTGCTAATATAAATTTCACAGTTTCCAAGACATGCTGCAAAATAAAAAGATCTCTTTATCTGCAACTGTTAAAATGCTAATTTAATCATAGCCTTTTGTTATGATTCTCAGAATGTAATAAATTAGTGTGTAAATATTAAAAACTAAGACTATTAATGAAATTGAGGATGTGGTTGTTGCTTTTTGACTGCTTGAGGTTTGTGTGGATGGGATTAAGAATGTACAAACTCTTTAGGGACTGCTACTGTTTTGTTTTGTTTTGTTTTTTAAGTAAGCTAAAAAGAAACAAAACAGTTTTCACTGAAGAAGGTTCCCTCCTACTGTAATACTATTGTGCAGGTATGTTGTTTTAAAAACAGTACTGTTGAATCACGCCATCCCTATTCTTCCCCTTTCTCCCCATGTCTCTTTAGGTAAGAAGAGAACAGTGTTCATCTTAACAAATATTTAAGAATAAAGTCTTAATTTATGTAAAGTCTATGTTTATATGCAAATTAAGTGGATATGTGTTATAGCTTTAACTCTTAGCCTGACACATAAGTAAGAAATGAAGTATGCAAGCAAAGTGGAGATAGTGTCAGGTTCCACTAAGGTTTCATACTTAAAACAAGTATCATTTTTCCTCTCCCCCCCCCCCCTTCTTTCAGTCTGGAAAGAAAGCTTTACGTGGTAGGAGGCACAGAATTATTAACCAAGTCAGGAAAATCTATTATGTTTAATTGTGTATGTCTCTAGTTAAACTCCTACTCTTGGTGAAATGCAATAAACAAAATGATAAAAAAAACATGCTAATTGAATTGTAAAGAGCTTCGCTCCCATCTCTTCTCCTCCTCCTTTTTTTAATAGGAGGTTGTATTGTTGAGGATAGAACATTTATGCTAATGACTGACTACTTAGCTGATTTTACATTAATATAATAAACAGTACCTGTCGTAATGTTCTCTGCAGTGTTATTCAGGAAAAATACTGAAGTCTTAAAAGTGAAATTCTACTTTGCATAATGAAACGGAATCATGATTTCCGCATGAATGTTTCCAGCTCCGTGTGGTTTCTTTTTCTCTTTAATTGTTTTTGTTTTGTAGACCTGAAATATTGTGTCAGAAATGTTTTATCCACAGGGAGATACAGATAATGTGATTTAGTGCTTCCTTATTCCAGAGGGTGAAATGCTTTTAGCATTATGCTGAATGATTTTTCCCCCCTTTATTGTTACATATGCAAGTTTGGAATTAATGTATTACTAAAATCAGTTGGGGTGGCTTTTATTCTGTAGACACTGGTCTTACTAAATTGATGGAGTTAACATTTTTCATTGCCTTAAAATTGGTCTTCTATAACTTATTTTCTTATATTTTGCTACTACAGTATTCATTCTCATCCACTGAAGGGATTGAGAGGCCCTTAGAAATGCATTTCTTAATTTCTCTTTGCTAAATTAATTGTGATTGTTGTTGCTTTTATTATTATCATCATGATCCTTAGTTATAAGAGTAGTAGTAGTACCAGAAAAGTAAAAAAACCAAACAAAAACATAAATTATAAGATAAGCATTGAACGGACTTTTCCTTAAACTGGGGACTTTTTAAAAATAAAAACATTTGGTGTTGATATATATTAAATAAATTTGAAGTGGTAGAAACCCAATATTTAGCATTCAGTTGAATTGTACAAATTAAATTTTGGAAAGAAAAAAGATTATCAAATCACCATTTTATCCTAAAGGTGAGTTTAGGACCAAATACAAAGTTATAATGATATGATGTGTAGGCATTCACCAATGAAATGAACCAAGGATCATTTAAAGGCATATTTGCCATTTCTGTTAGAAGCAATGTCAGCAGATATCTACTAGTAGAACCCTAATAGGAAAGAAACAACTGCATGTTGCCTTCACTGTCAATGGATCTGGATGCCTACCACACCCTGTTTATCAATGACAACAGGACTGTGTGAAAGTTATTGAATAAATCAAACCAATACAGAGTATTGAAGTGATGGTTGTTTCATAGAGCAGATTGGAGGAGTAGCACTCTGCTAGCATTATATACGGTATTTGGAGTTAAAGTCCTGCTGTGTTAAATGAAACTTATTCCTAAGGAAGTGTTCTGGGGATTGCAATCTGAACTTCCATTTGTCTGTATCTTAGCTCCATATAGATTTACACATCCTTGAAATCAATAAGCATAATCTATAACCTTCATTTGATTTACTATGAAGGAGCCTCTTATGATTAAGCTGATCGTGTTTCATGCATTTTATTGTCATTCATAACATGTATTTTATTAGCATACCTTGTAATTAGTTTATTCCAGAGTAGTGAAGACATGTTCTATCAATAAATGTTTGTTGATTGATGTGTTTGGATAGTTACCAGTATGAGGTCTCTTTTCTCTATAAAATTAGATGAGATTTAAAGTAAGGGATTTTAAATATTATTTGTAAAAGGAATCTCAAATTTTAGCCATCCAGGATTAAAATATTAACTTGCTAAAGAACAAGCTTAAATAGAGATTTCTTCTTTCAATCAGATGTAAGTGTAATGTATGTAAAATAAGTACTATTTTGACGGAATATATTCAAACCAGGACTCATAAATATTAGAAACTCTGGTTAAAAACTCACATGACTGCTTTAAATACTATTGATTTAAACCACTAGCCAGTTTTTATGAATCAAAGTGAAATTTCCATGCCTTGGCTATAATTTTCAGCACTCTTTCCTGTGTGTCTTTAGCAGCTTCCTAGACATTCTGCATAGGATTAAATAATAGTGATTACAATGATCAATAAGTTAAGATCAGTACAATCACTCTTGTTGCTAATGACTTGGTAGTAATGGGTAATAAAGTGTGAGCTGTAATAGCCCATTGCTGCTATTGCATGCTGTTTGAATCCTAGTAGTATTAGGGACTAGTGACATGAATAAGTGGATATTTGGAACTTAAGAAATTAGATATCTAAATGTATTTACTTAAAACGTAGTCTAGGTAATTACCTTGTGTTTTGGAAGCAGTGTGGGATAAAGTTCCTTTCATCATTCTATGCTTGAACCGGGCAAGAGAAGAAGCAGGAATAGTGAGGAAGACAAGAGCTGCTGAAGTTCAAGCAAATGGCACTTTTCCCTTGGACAACAGCCAGTATTTTCCTTCCAACATTTTGTGGAGCCATTCCACAGTCCTGCTTCCATTTTTCTCCCTCCTTAGGACATGGCAGGGCCAATCCAGAGGAGGAACAGTTCAAGAACTGCTAACACTTCTTGCCGGCTCCAGTAAATTATTTCTTTCTATTTTTTTCCCGAATAGCACGCCAAAGGAGAAGCAAGAACATTGTTTCCCTTGTTCATGTCTCAGTTTTTTAGTCACAATCCTGGGCTGAAGGCAAAATATTGGAATAGCTCCTACAAACTAGTAAGGATGGCTTCTGTACACTACCTGTTCAGTGTCACTGCCTCAGGGAAAGAAGGTGTGCAAATTATGTGAAACTTTTTTTTCTGAGGACTGGATCTTGTTTATCATCTAAAGCAAAAATAAAAACAATTGTGCTCAACTGAAATGGGGAATGGAAAGAATAGGGCGGCAGAACCCTTTCCGCTCATAGGACACTAAAGTGCTTTTCAAAACTTAATGATAGCATTGTGGAGTAGATAATCTGCAGGAAAGGAAACATTCATTTCCTTACCTCATGACAAGTCTCTACTTCTCATTTCATACTCAGAGTTGCAATAAACGAATGTTGGGAAGAACACCAAGAAATGCTGTTATGTGTACTTTCATCCCAGTTTATTATCCATCCTAAATCTGATTCAAGTAAAATTGTCTTGTACATCCATCAGGGGTAACACTTAAAAAATCTTATATCTGAATCTATCATTAAGAAAAGATAATTATGAAATTATTTTTATAAAAGGAAATTACAAAATTAAGAAATGGTGCACAATACTTTAATTCTAAATTAATGAAAATACTGAAGGACTAATACTAAATACAGATAGATTCAGTCAAATATTTTGTAACAGAAGTCTACAAAATAGAAAGTTAAGTCTAAATCATGTGATCAGAGGTTCCTGTCTTTCTACGGAGTTTTTTTAACTACTTAGACCAATAACTGATTATCTGAAACCACCCTGTCTGATGTTAGAATTAAAGTGATTAGTCTGGATCCAGATTTACTTGTGTGCAACTGGGCTAATTCATTTATCTAGTTCTTACTGGAGTTCTCCCGCAACACAGCCTACCCTGCTTAAATTTTATGCAGCATTTGTGAGATTTTGAAGAGTTTAGTGATTGCAGGAGAGTGAAAGAAAGCTTGCTTCTGTCAGCCCAGTAAATGTGCCAAATCAGCAGCTAATCTATTGCTTCTGTTTCTTTATTTATGCTCCTGTTCTTTTCTTTGTTTCATTATTGTTCCCCATTGTCAGTCTATCTCTATATATGTCTTCCCCTTGTTACTTGAATGGAAATCAATAAGACAATGATTTAAGGAATTAATAGTCTCTGTACCTCAGCGCTTGTCACTGATACCATTCTGTATCTATATTTCCATGTACTAATATAGATTTGGCTCTTGTTCCCATATCTGTGGGGTTTTAGTATTCATTTCCTAAAATTTGTCTAGTAAATTGTGCTGTAATTCTTTATGACAGTAACTCAGTTGCAAGCATAGTACAAATAACTGTCAGCATGGGAGTGTGCATAACATAAAATTATTCTAATATGTATAAAACCTTTTCTTTGAGGTAAATTCAAATGTGATGGCTTTGACACACATTTGTTTTCGTACAGTCCATGGGTCACATAGGTGCTTGCTAATAGAGAAGCTTAGTGTCCTGAATGTGGCTTCAGGTTACTTTACATCGCAGCGCATGTCCTGATAACCCTCACTGAAATAGCAATGTTGCTGAGACTTTCTGGCCTGGTGTCTAGTGTTATGTTAATGAAGGGCCAAAGGGTATAATAGGATCTGACTCTTGCAAACAGATGTAGTAAGGATTGTCTCTAAAATACGCAAGCAGGCAACAACAGTGGACACTGTTTGCTGTACATAAATCTGACCTTCAGAAACCACTTTTAGTTCATCAAAATTAGTGGTGCTGAGAAATCGGCACATCAGTGCATAATGACTGTGAAATTAGGAATGAGAATTTGCTATGCAAATGACAGGACAAATCATGTGAAAAAGTCAAGAAAAACTGCATATTAAGACGTTATGTTACATAAAATTAATACTGCATTTCTTTCTTGCTTACTACTCCCTTGAAATATTTTTTAAAATCTTTTTATCTCCTGAGCAGCTATTGTCTGCTGATTTTTTAACATGTGCTGCATAAAAATGTTCAAAACATGTTATTACCTTTCATTGCGGTATATGAGATGACAGCAGACTCTTTTTAACTAAGTATATCCTTTTACTGCTTTTAGTTTTCTGCTGTCACCTATTTGAGCTGAAACTAAAGGAAAGTATTGTGCTTGAATATTACTTATTCAGTCATGTGAGTTTTGTACCCCCCCTCAATTGTAACTTCCCCCCTTTTATCCTTTCCTTTCTTTATCTCTCTCTCTTTCTGCTGGGGTTTCTTGCAAAATAGTCTTGTTGCATTACCGGAACTGACAAAATGGTTCTCATGTAGTCTGCAAATTAAACACAAGTGCAGTGATTATTTTGAATAGCTAAATTACATTCTAGAAAGCTTGCAGAATTCAAAGCATTGTCATTAGGTATCCGCTTGAATACAGTTTGTGTAACCTTGGCCAAGACAGCCTGTCATTTTAATGTCAGTGTTTTATCTGAACAAGACATCATCCTTTCAGATAGAGTGTACAGGTTCGTTGCAAAGATGCCCGTGCAGAAACGTGTTAACAGTTGCAAATATGAAATGCTATCAAGTTCATCACTGTAGCTGTTTGTCACTGAAATGTCATGGAAAGCGGCTTTTAATGGTATCTCACATAATACGAAAGAATTGAAGCCATCTGTATGCTAGGTGAATGTGGAACGGTTGAGACATCATTGTAGGAATTCCACCGCTAAAATTGCTGGGGAACAAGGTGTGGTTTTCTGTATCGCTGAAATTGCATTAATTTGCTTCAAGTCATTAAGTTGAAACTCCCCAATGGCCGCTTCTGAAGGGTCTTACTTGTTAATTAATGTAACATTTGTCAAAATTGATAGGTACCTCTAGAAGATGCACAGATTAATAGCTTGATTTTCTCAGAACGTAAAATCTATTTCTGTGGAATGGGTAGGGAAAAAAGCTTGCTTGGAAGGTGCAGTATTTCCCTGAACTAAATCAGATGCGGTCGTTTTTTATTCCTTTGCTTGTCCTTTAAAACGAAGGCTGTAGGAAAAACATTTGGGGTTGCCTAACAGTGCAGTTCTATACTTGCCTATTCAGAAAACACCTTCCCAGCCTGCAGCTCGAGTTCACTAAGACAATTATTTTGACTGTAGAAGGAAAAATGTAAAACAAAATGTAACAAAACAACTGTCCTTTGACAGAAGGTTTGTTGAGCGGCTTGTTCTTTGCACTCTCGTCATACTTCAGGTTCCAGTGTCGGTGGCTATGATGACACCTCAAGTTATCACTCCCCAGCAAATGCAGCAGATCCTCCAGCAGCAAGTGCTAACTCCACAGCAGCTTCAGGTCCTGCTCCAACAGCAGCAGGCACTCATGCTTCAACAGGTAACTGGTTTCTTTTGCAGCGGTTCAGCCAACCAACGTAGCTATTGGAGAAAGAAAGCTATCAGTGCTGTTTCCTATGTCAGATACAAGAACATCTTCCCAGAATAGGCAGTTGTTAGTTACATGTTTATACCTTTCCCATCCTGACATCCATGAGATATGATGAAATTGCAATTCCCAGAATTCTCTGCCAGCTAGGAATACTGGTAATGACAGCATTCCCAAGGACATCTGTAGAGTGTCAAGTTGAAGAAAGTGCCATTCGTTCACGTTCACTATAGGAAATACACATCTTTATAATGGTGTTTATGTTAGTTGTAGTTCTCTATATATTTTGCCACAGTTGCAACTATTGATAGTGATTGGGCAAAATCACTGTCTTAAAAGCCTCTCATATAATGCGGTCTGAAGAGTTGACTCTTCCTGAGCCTTTCTCCATGTGTTATCGGTAATACTTTGATAATGGGCTAAAAGAGATGCCAAGCTTTCATACGTGTTTCTAAGAATTAGTTTTCATCAGTGTCTGCCTGAAAGAATTCATGCTGTGATTTGTTAGAATAGGCGCTGTATTCATCTTTCAGACCATATGAAACAGCAGCGTAACACAACGGAAGTAGTTGAGCCTGGGCTGCCTTTTTTCAGCCTCTGCAGTGTAGTAGTTTCATGATGGATTTAGAGATAGAGCTGGATTCAAATCTTTATTTGGCCAGATGGTTTATTTAATACCTTGGTCTAGCTTTCTTGTGGAGTCATTTTGTAATAGAGGCAAGCCCTCTATGCCAGCTTGTCTCTGTTGGAAATAAAGACAGCATTAAAATCTAATCTATTTTCCCCCATATAAATATTGTAGAATCTCTGTGCAACTGTGGTCTATCCACTTTTACTGTATTAATCAGTGTATGTTAACCCCTTGCTAGGATCACTTATCTTTCATTTGTGGCTTACACATGAGCTGGAAGGTAACTGGTGGAAAATAGCAAAGTAGTATCTTGGCATAGCGATCAAAACGGAAGTGTGTACCAGCCACTCAGTATCAGTAGAAATGCATACTATAAGTTTTTAAGGCTGTGATATAGCCTGTGGGTTAACATCCTCTTCCTCCAAGAATGTTGTGAATTAACCAAATCCCAAAATGACTTTGTGTGGTATACATGTCAGTGAAATGTGCTGGGTTCATTCATTCATTCACTCATTCATTCATAGAGCAGTAGTGTCAAAGACCATTGCAAGATGACATTGAACACTGTGACTTACATTCACTGTCTCAGGTATTAATTCACTGAATAGAAGTATCGAATGAGCTATCTGTCTAGAGTAGTGGGCAAAGCGGATAGGAGAGGGAAACCTCTGTCTATACTAAATGATGCTTAGTACCATACAGTGCAACAATGATTTAGAAAGCTTGTGTATGTTCCAAATAAAGATTCACCAGGCACTCCCAGCAAGGGCATTTTGGCTTTGTTGTTTCAATCAAAGGTCATCCCTTGCCTTATTTTAATTAGTTTGTGTAGAAAATGGTATGTTTTTCATCAGTTCATTTTGGAGATTACTTTTCAAACGATAATGCCAAGAATAGTCAATGTGCATTGAATTTATTGTCGAGTATCAAACTAAAGGTCAGAGCATTACAGATAAAAGGATGCTATTTTTCAAATCGCCGTTTGTGTATTATACCAAAAGGGGATCCTGAATTGGCTATCCCAATTTGTTTTACTTAATAACCTGTATTTTCCTCTTTTTCCTTGTCTCCTTTTATTTTCCTTTGTAGCAGCAGCTTCAAGAATTTTATAAGAAACAGCAGGAACAGTTGCAGCTTCAACTTCTACAGCAACAACATGCCGGAAAACAACCTAAAGAGGTACTGTTAAAACCCATTTTTATTTGCAAGCTAGAGATCGTGAAAGAAAGTATAGCAGCCATTTAAACAATTCTTTTATCCAGTAAATTTGTGCTTTCAAAGCCTAGCACAATATAAAGGCTAGTAACTTATTTTGTCATAGCCCACTTCCCATATGTACATCGTTGTAGCTGAATGATGAATTAACATACCCAAAATAGTTAAGATAAACAAAGTAATATAAATTTCACCAGCCTAGCAGCTCACATCATACACATGTAACTTGGTGAAAAGAGCCAGAATTTGCCATTTTGGAATTGGATAGAGCTTTACATCTCCCTTTCTCTGCCAAACAGCTGGCTGATAGATTACAGTTTCTTTTACTAAATTACACATGTGCAGCCTTGATTCCTACAGGTGCAACCTACTGGAGTGAACCCATTCAATGCAACCCAGAGAAAATGTGTCTGATTAGCTTTGGGCATTTTAGGCAAATCGGGAAAGCATAAGCACAAGTTTATTGTATTGTTCTTTCTACTCCTTCTTAGAAAGTCTGATGCCAGAGGAGTTCACAGGATCCACTAGTTGCATCTAAATGGCAGTTGGAACTTCATGACACAAATTCTGCCTCTTTCATAAATCTGATATAAAAAGAGCAGAGTTTGCCTTGAGCCATCACAATGCTCACTTGGTCCTTCCCCACTCCACCACAGATACTCATGTCTTATGCTTATTCCATGAACAAAGATGGTGTATCTTTTCCCACAGGGATAGGAATCACTGCTGTGCTTTAATATTCTAAACAAATGGAAGGAGCAGAGAAGTTAATGTCTTGTATTTTCCCCTTGCTGAATATTTAAAATGGTCAAAGCTATCCCAAACTGGGAAAATTGTCTTGTGTGAAGCAACCTTAGATATCTTTAAATAACTAGGACTGAATGAGCAACCCTGAAGTCCCTTTCATTTGTAAGCATTTTAGCACTTTAATGTCTCTGCTTGTAACCCTTTCCCTGTTTTACTTCTTACCAAACAGCTGCGCTTACCTCTAGAACTGAGATTTTTAGATAGTTCCGGGATATACTGTGCTTCTCTTGGAGCTTACTGGGGCATCTACAGGGAGAGAAGATAAAGGATGATGGGCAGAATTTGCTGAAAGACAGTTTATGTGCCATTACCAGTTATTTTGTGTTATATCTGCAGGGTTTTGTGTGTGTGTATGTAAGACAGAGAGAGAGATAAGAGGCTGGGAGGCATCATATTTTCCCAGCAGGAAAACAATCATGCCTATTAGACCAGCCGGTTCTCTTTATGAACTGACTGTGGGTCCTGGATTGTTCTCCACATATAGCTGCATGTAGGTTTCATGGCAAAGAAGCCTGAGTCCTTGACAATTGAATGATGGGGTGAGAAGGGTCCTGAGATGTAGACTTTTTGAAAACTCCTTCATTGCATAGCTGCAAGCCAGAGCTCAAAAAATTGGTTAAAGGAAGTGTAACTATTGGGGGAAAGTCCCTTCTAGTATAGGGATGGCAAATTCAAATAATCACAGGTGCCACTTGAGGAGTAGTTTATTATCAGGAAGTGCTGTAACACTGAAGTCTTTTTATACATTGATATAAAAGTCTCTAATTACCAGAGTAGTCTCCATGTAGTCAGCAGTGTGCTGCCCCCAGAGGTATGATTGGTTGCTTGTATCTTGTTTTTAGGAAATTTCTTCGAATACATTTTCTTAGGTGTGCTTTTAACAATTCTAATACCTAGTGAGGATGGAGGGTGGCCATGTGATTTTACCTTGGGGCTGGCTTTATTGTTGTTTTACTCTTTTGGGAGATTGTCTTTTGAGATTCTTTGTATGCTGTTCAGAGTCATCTGATCAGGGCCTATTGAAATCCTTTTATTAAATAAGTAAATAAATCCATCACTCACCCTTTGTTCCATATGTTTGTGTGTGTGTGTGAGAGAGAGAGGAAGAGAAGGATGGTTTCTATTGTTGTGGGCAGCAGTTGAGCAAGAACCTTTCTTTTCTCTCCCTTCTTTCTCTGCCCATCTGTCCATCTACTTTGCTGTCACCTCACTTTTTGCCCATTGAAATGGACAGGGAGCAGTGCTGCCTTATTTTGAGACAAACCTTACCAATCAAGAGACACATGCCCTCAGGACCTACTCTTTCCCTTACATACTGTTGTAGACTGCAGAGAATTACTTGAAGGTTCACCTGCAAACTATACTTACCAGAAGTAAAATAATTTCCCTTCTTCTCAAGATTAAGGAAGCAAAAAACTATCTCACAAAGTATTTACAGGCAAAATCTTACATGGAATATGTGGTGTCGTTTTCTCTGTTGCAAAATTTGTGGAATACAGTGAAATCTCCCTTCTAAATAAGTTATGAATCGTCTCATAATCCATGCATGTTTGCTATATACCTTCTACAACAAAGACTTTATAAAGTCTGTCATATACAGTATTATAATCTTTGTAGAAATTTGTCTGAGCATCATTTTTTTTTCCCTTAGAAAAGACTCAGTAGATTGTGGCATTTATATCGCTGTAAGATAGGGATGATGTATTTGGCCCTCCAGAAGTTGACTGATTGATCATGTCCCATCAGGTCAGTATTGTCCATATAAATAGACCTTCCCCAGGATGATCTGTCCCCACTGGCCCTTCAGGTTTTCCAAAGATGCATCTATCCTTGTAATCTCATCCATCCAGCTTGCTGCTGGTCATCCTTTTACTCTTTCCTTCCATCTTTCCTAACATTATAGGCTTCACCATAGGGCTAGGTCTTCGCATAATGTATCCAAAATATGATAATTTGAGCCTGATAGTTTGTGCCTCCAGCAAGACCTTTGCATTGATTTGTTTAATAGTCCTTTGTTTTCTTGGCTATCCATGATATTTTCAGAAGTCTTCTCCAACATTAAGTTCAAAAGCACCAATACTCTTTCTGTCTTGCTTTTTTAGAGTCCAACGGTCACTTCCATAGAGTGTCATAGGGAAAAAACATTGTCCACAATCTTCTCATCTTTGTAGAGATAGACACGTCACAGCATCTGAGTGTCTTTTCCATAGCCTTCATTGCTATGCTGCAGAGAGCTCAAATATAATTCTCTGCCTTATGACTGGCCTATATGAGACTGTCATAAGTTGTGGTTAATTGACTTTTAGAGGATGGCAGATTCTACAACAGTAGAAATAACTTGCTTTGGGGCTTCCAGCCTCCAGTAGCCCTAGCCAGCTGCACCATTTGCCATCCAGGATAAGACTTTGAAGAAATGCAGCCCCATCACATCAGGCAAGTCTCAGTTTGGCTATGTTATCACACCTGAACCAGCCCCATGTTCGTGTGGCAGTTGCAATGAAGCATACATTTCCATGTTGCTCCATACATTTCCTTGCCTATCATCAACCCCACTCCCCTTGCAATATGGAAAACTAAGTTTTAAGTCAAGTGTGAATTTTATAGCTGAGTTATGAAATGGTGTGGGGGGGCTATAATAGGAAATGCTGACACAAACCTTAACAAGAGCCCGCTAACGGGCGCCACTATAATAAAAAAAGGAACAGATTAAAAAATGTCTAAAATGTAAATCTAAAGGACTAAGAGTAATTAAAATGGAAATGGCACAGGGAGGGAAGGCATGTAATTGTGAGATATCACTGTGCAGAATGCTCTCAGCTTTGTTTTGCTGGCTGTTTTTCTAATTCAGTAGGGCTTACTCATCAGTGGCAGTTCAATGCGCGTTAATGACTCTGGGATGCAGGCATCACTCTGGACAAAGAAATGATT
Organism: Liasis olivaceus; assembly: GCA_030867105.1. Taxonomy (NCBI): domain Eukaryota; kingdom Metazoa; phylum Chordata; class Lepidosauria; order Squamata; family Pythonidae; genus Liasis; species Liasis olivaceus. The sequence continues at coordinate 30,438,201 of CM061348.1, read as the reverse complement.
ATTGTGCGGTCAAAAGAAGTTCAAAGACAAGAAGGGAATTTCAGTTTTCCCCTTAGAGATCCACATTCAAGAGCATATAAATTAAGCCAAATGTTAAAAACCACAGTCTGAAAGCTGACTTCAAAGTCACAACTCTCTAATTAATGAACTGTGAGCTTCAGTTTGGACAAGTCGTGGTTTGATGTGCCCATAAATCAACATGACAGGCCTGTTTCACAGTCTCAGACAGGGCTTGTCATTGAGTCGCATCAGATGTAAACACAGCAGAAAAAAAGGGGGAATAGCAAGGAGGTGCAATTGATCAACAGAATTGGTAAAAACCCACTTTTGAAGCACATTATGCATGATCACAGGAAATGGCTATAGCCTCAAGAGGTTTTCTCCTTCTGCTGCTGCTTTTTTGAATCAGATTTCTAACAACCTTCAAAAGGGAGAATAAGAATTATGGAGCTTCTCCCCTGTGGCTGCAAGGCAATAACCCCCTGTTGTTATTTTGTGCTTCTTTCTGTTCAAAGGCATCAAATTTTAGTTTTTTAAGGATCTTTAACTCTATATTTGAAGACAAACAATAAAGGGCTGCCACTGTCATTCTTATCAGTTACCAGGGATTGTATTTTTTTTCCCTTTCTGTTGCCACTTCTTGTTAACCTCTTATTTGGTCTATTAGACATAGTTCTGAATGCAAGCCTGCATGCTGGGAGAACATGAAAGTTCAGATGAGCTCAGAGGGCAGATAAAGAAATTTGAAGGGGAAAGTTACACAGCAGAATGAACGATAAAAGTTAACTCTTCTAAATTGCTGCTGTCAGACAAGAGAGCGTCTCTGACACACAGATGATGGCTTGGAGATGAAGGAAAAATACTTTGTGTGTAAAAAGACAAGAAGGGAAGTTGGACAGTGTAATGGAATTTCAATATTTAACAGGACTGATGTACTGTGTGCATGTATCTAATATGGCAGTATCCGAAGCTGCACTAAGAGAAGACTGCTTTCTATTTTAAAGTGAATTATTAAAAATGGTGGGTGGATGGAAGGAGCAAGCATCTTTTTCTTTTAAGTGATACTTGTTTTAAAGATGGATGGATGAGTAAATGGATTGGTGCCTGACTTCAAACAATGTAGTTCATCCCACAGGTTTTTCAGAGCCATATTCCTCAGTTTAAGAGAATATTCTTGCTAATTTGATATGCTGACAATAGTCCACGTTAGATGCAGGTACATCTGTGCACCATGTATTTAAATCCCTATTATCAATACTAAATTATTGCAAAATAGCCATTTTGAATTTGACATTTGTTACAATTTTAAAGTGGATTGACTTAATGCGTCACCTAATGCATTGTAACAGTCACTCCCTGCTCTTAGTGCTCACAGTGTTGTACCATCTCCTGAAAGCAGATCTGTATCCTTAAGCAAGATTTTTTTTTTTTAAATCTAAAACCAGTGTACTTTATATGGTGGTTTTTAAAAAGGCTTACTTCTTCCAAGTAAGATTAAGGGAAAATTTACAGCAGGGTGGAGAATATCTCTATTGCAGCTTTTCCATTTCTTAAAGCCAGTTTTCAAGTCTGCAACTTAACTCAGTGCTATACTCTGTGTTTTGATTTTATTAAAAATTATCCTACCGAGTATATGAAATAGGCAGGGGGAGAGGAGGGGAGATGAGAGGTTTTAAATACAATTTAGAAAATATCCCAAACTTTTTTTTAATTCAACTTAAGCTGAATAGGTTGTTTTAATAAAAGGCTGTTTGTCCTCCAGAGTTATGACAATTTATGTTAGGCAGTAGGGAGTAACCCAAGAAAGGAAAACAGACCTTTGACAGCGGCTTTAGGGAGGAGATCAAAAATGCAAGTTTTATCAGGATATTTCAGCATTCTAACAACTGACTACTGACCTGACAACAGGACTGCACCGAGACCTTTTTTGTATGCATTCAATTGTGAGAAGTAAACAAACTGCCTTGTATCCTGTGTTTGGTAACTGGGTGGAGAACACAGTTTGGCAACGTGCATTGCTTTTAAGTTCTTTCTTGGACAATGGGTTTGTGTACTTTTTTATTCTGGCTTTTTAAACTGAGAAAACTTTCATGAGCTTTTCCTGGAGGATAGCTGTGAAGACAACAGAACAAGCATCAGTCAACTTATATAAATAAAGCTAGCTTTAAAATATTAACTTGCAGTAAAGTGGCAAGTCACTGACACGTCCCAAGCATGGAGCATTTTCATACTAAATCACTCCTTTTACAGTATACGTTTTTCACAAGGATTAACATCTGAGATACTGAACAATTATTAAACACTAGTTTAATTGTCCTTGAGATTTATCTTAATTGAAAAACTTCAGAAGAATATTAAAAAAAAAAGACTAAATTCTTTGGGGGCATAGCTGATTCAGAACTGAAATGGCCTTGCTAAATTTTTTGCTTATTTACATCTTTGTTGTTCTGGCTACAGATACCGGGGGCGGGGGGGGGGGGGCGGGGGGTGTTATTAAAAAAAAGAAGAAGATCAGTTACTTATTTTAGTGAGTGAAATAATGGGCTAATTAACAATAGGCTCTGTTTCCAGCAAAATAAGCTTCTTGCACTGTACCCATAAGCATGTCTGCTCAAAAGTAAACTCTGTTTAAGATTTGCTTGGTTGTCTGTTAGATTTATATCCTGCCTTTCCTCCAGAAGCTCAAGGTGGCATATACAGCATTCCTTCCTCAAGTTTCCCCACAACAGGAATCCTATGGGGTAGGTTAGAGTGAGAGGGAGGAACTAGCCCAAGTCATCAGTGAGTTTCTATGGCTGAGAATAGACCTGAACTTCAGTCTCCACAATTTTAGTCCAGTACATTAACCACTACACTATACAAGCTCCCAGTTTAAGACATCAGTTTTTAAAAATGTGTTATTTGATCATTCCTTTATACTCTATATTTTATAGTTATTTTTTACTTATACTTTTTTTTTAAATGTATTTATTCTTTTTAAGTGTTGTATGCCGCCCAGAGTCATTTTTATGTGAGATGGGCAGCTATATAAATATGATACATAAATAAAATACTACATAGGTTTCAGAAAGCTTGCAAACTTAAGAAATGAACTTTTGTACAGTTAATTTTAACCAAGGTAATCCCTACCTAGTTAAATGTGCCCTTAGATAAATGATGTAACACGGTTTCAGTTCCATATGAGTAAGTAGATGTGTTAAGGATAAGAAGAGTAGTGTATTCACAATTTGGAATAAAAAAGAGTTTGAACATGCATTCTCTGCCATAAATGCACCTTGTCATTGTCAGAATATATTTCTGGTGAGGTAGCAAAAACAAAGAAGAATTGGGGGATTTCAAGGAGAAAGAGGGCAAATCAGGAGAAGGGGCAAGAAAGGGTGCTTAACAATGAGCTCCCCTTCCTCCAGTTCTAGTATCCTTATGGTCATGGGAAGCCCTACTCTGCCATTGTTGGAACCAGTTTCTCAAGAGGAGTGTTTGAGCCCCAGTACCTTTGCTCTTGCCATTTCCTTTCCAGTCAAAGAGATGCTATCCCTGTCATTTCTGTCTCAAGGCCCATCTAAGTGTCATGCTCCTTAGATGGATACTGCGAAGAACAAATCAGCTTCTTTTTATGAAGGACTTAATGCAGTGTTGTCCAAACTTGGCCAGTTTAAGATGAGTGGACTTCAACTGCCAGAATTCCCCAGCCAGCCATGCTGGCTGGGGAATTCTGGGAGTTGAAGTCCACTCATCTTAAAGTGGCCAAGTTTGGACAACACTGACTTAATGGCTGCTTTCCACATTACTCCAGCCAGACTAAGCTGAAATAGAATTAGGTTACAGTTCACTTTGTTTACTTATTTATTTAATCTTATTTGTATAGCTTCCCATCTTACAAAACATGACTCTGGGTGGTGTACAATAAAAACAAACCATAAAATAATGTGGGAAACCAACCATTGTCTTAGCATGTTGTGTGACACCGGCCATTCATTAACCCATAATATAGCTTATTTGTTTGGCATTCATATTATGTAAACCCAGGAACTTTTTTTGTTGTTGTTAACCTGGGTTTGCGTTTAGTGCGTTGTCTGCCTGTTCTCAGTACGAGCGTCTTTTGTTTTGAACCCTTGGTTGTTCAGCATGCATACATTTGAACCAGTTGTAATATATTTTGCTATTGTTAATTTGGACAATGAAACAAGAGGAAGGGAGGATCTGTTGCTCCTGGCCATTTGGTGTGTGGAAGCAAAGGAATATTTTCACTTTCTTGCGAGATTGCCTATTCATTTCAGCTGGAATAAAATACAGAAAGAGAGGGAGAGAAGGGTGAAAGAAGGTGTAACATTTGATCCAAAAAGTGAAAACTGTGTTTAATTAAAGCTCCAGAACTATACTTGTGGGAAATTGTTTCAAGGGAAGGCACTCTCAGGTATATTTTGAGAAGCATTTTTGCAAATAACTCTCCCAGGATAGAGGGCAAAGTTTGCATGCAAGTTGTTTCCTGAAGAGGTAGAGCTATGCATAAGCACTATATATTATTCATTTATTTTTTCTTTGTATGTTGTTTGTTTGATTTATTATAGTCACCCACTCCAAAGGCTATATCTACTGCATTATTATTTTTTTTCCACTTACATAGCTGCAAATACACTCTAGTCTGTTTGGTTGGGAGGAAAATGGAGTTCCCACCTTAATGGCAGGCAATAAATGCCTTTACAGATGTTTTGTGAAGACTTGTTCCAATCAAAATTGAATTCTGGTGATTCCATGTAATTTTTTTGACATGTTACAAAGTAACTTGTCATTGCCTTCTTCCGTTTTTTTTTTTTTTTAACTTCCCATTCCAGCATTCACCTGTGGGCTTTCTTGGTGATCTTCCGTCCTAATAATCAGGCCCAACCCTGCTTGGTTTGGGTTTCCCCCCGCCCCCGTCAGCCAAAGCTGGGTAGGCGCTGACAATGTATTTTTAGAATGAATTGTTTAAAGATGAAAATAAGAACTTTCCTATAGGCAAATTCAGTCATTCCCCACTGTATATAGGTTTTAATTCTTCAATTATTCTCATCCATTCTTTCCAAATGCTGTTGTCTTACAGATTATATATGTTTCTCTCAGTCAAGGGTTAATTTTCTTTCTCCAGATGTTAGCTGCAAAAGCTCTGAAGACCTCCACCTTGATGTGATTCCTAACAGATTAGGGATATTAGATAATTTCCTTCTGTTTATTGTACTAATGCACTATGTTATCTTTCTATCACTCAGATAATTACTAAGGAAATCTACATTAACTTTTTTTGGCTAGCTTAAGGAATTGCTAAACATTGGCTTGATGCACTGATATTTTACACAACCAAAGTTTCCTCCTGTCATTGCTCAATAAATAAAAAGATCCTTATCAAAGCAGCAAAAGCCCTTTCATGGGTGCTTAAAGAACAAAAGTAAATAAAATACAAGATGAGTAAAACCTAAGGGCTTCCTTAAATGAAACAAAATTAAGGACTCTGAAGCCTCAAGTACTGTACATATTAAGTGCATTCAAATAAGATGTTGTTTGCTAAATTATGAATGTGTATAATTAAAATCTAGTGGCTGTTTCTATGAAAGATTTACAGTGTTATTTCATCGTTTGTCATGGCTAATTAACAATATTAGATGAAGTTTTTCTTCTTCAAAGGTCTGGGATTTTTTCTCATTTATTTATGTCAGAAGTGATAAACAGAGTAGTTAAAACCTTCTCTGGGGGCAGCAGTGAGAAAAGCAACATGGTCTTTTACACCTCAAAGGTTCAAGGTTCAGATCCTGGCAACTATAACATCATAGCCTTTTCCCCAAACTGCTGAACTGCTTTTTGTTTTTCTGTTTTTTAAAGTGGAAATGATAGATTGCATGACAGAAGCAGCCCCTATGGAAAATACAATAAATTAACCAATCGGTGCCTTAATCGCTGAGACAATTCTTTAACAAGTAAATAGAGCATAGCATGGGTTATTTGTCATTACAATTAAGTGTAGATGTATGAGGTTCATGCTACTTTCTGTGTTTGGAATATGCAGCTCAAGTTTATAAGAACTTCACTAGCTGCCAATCATAGTGACAAGCAAAATTTTGAACCACACCCATTTTTAGTAAAACAACATGAAAATATAACTACATTCCATCATTGCATTTCCCCCCAACCTAAATTAAAAAATAATAATAACATGAGACTGGGCAATCTTGTGCACGCACCATTAGTAATGCTACTACAGAGTGTATGCTGAGGCTATATCTGTAGGCCACATTCACTTGAAATTGTTTTAAAAAGGTATGCCATATGGTCATGCTTTTTAAAAGATTTATAAAGATTTATCATCTATAAAAAAAAAAATGATTTAAAAATTATATGCATGAATTTGACTAATTCCACATTGCAATGATAAGAAGTACTTCTCCAGTTTGCACTATTTGAAGTTTAAAATTATAGTTTTGCAAACATTGTTTTATGACAATATGTGGAAGATTTTTGTTTGCTTGTGTTTTTGTTCTACTTTTTCATATTTTTAAAACTTTGCCCATTTTTATGTTACCATCAGGAGTAGAAATTATGATAAATGGAAGGGTTCTTCATAATTTCTTTTAAAATTTTATTGTTTTTTGTCTTAAATTTTTTTTTGTATACAGATGTTGTTTAACCTTTATAGGTCCCTGTTGGAACTGATGGGACCATTAAGCATCTCCTTCAACTCCTGGAAAGTTTTTCCCCACACTTGATCTTTTTTAATATATGTAATTGTATAATTTTGAAAAAAATGGATAACTGGTATGGTAAAAGCACAGTGCAATCTCCAGCATTTATTTCTGTGAATGTCTGAATTCCACATGAGTGCTATCGGCATTCTTACCTAACACTTGCTTTGAAGTGTGTCCATCTGCCCGGAAAAAAAAAAGAAAGAAAAAATAATAAAGCTGAGGTTGGTGAGGAACATATGCACCGGTACGTGTTCCAGCAAATAGTTGTTTGGGGGCTAGACTTGCCTATTGTGGCAGCTATTTTGTGAAGAAGCTAGCCCTCCCTCAATACCACCCATTGTGCCCATGAATTGCTCAAAAATTTCCAAATGTGTTGTGATCCCTGCTTTGTAGAGTACCCCAAAATAATTGTAGTCCTGTACATAATTATTTTAATAGGATTTCTCAGAAAAAGGCAGCCTTTAGGGTTAGGATTTGGCCACCATTCTGAAACTCGTTAAGCTACAGAATCGGCCAATAATTTGAGGATTGCTTTAACAGGCTTGCATAGCTTGTGATCCATCAAGCTCAATGTAACTGACTAGCTTTGAATTATGGCTTGCCATGTGGTGACAGCTAGGTCCCTCATTTTTACACTTATAAGCAGGCAGCAAAACAGCAAGGTTTATTGAGCACCTGGTATGCTGCCAAGCTCAGCTCATGGAAAACATTTAACTAATGAGACATAAGATATGCAGACATGCTTTAAAAATAATAGACATTTGTGATGTCGGTGCAACTGTACCTTTGTATGGTGGTTAAGGAAATTCCTCTGAAGGCAAATACACTGGGAGCTGCTGTTACTTTCTTATAGACCCCAGGGCCCATCAGTATTTGCCTGAGTTCATAGCAGCAATTCCCATAAATTGGCTGTAAGTATTTTCATGACTATCTGTACTCCTGCTACTTGCTGGGGTGTAATCCTCAAGTGGAACTAAATCTCACTGAACATCACATTAAGTAGACATGCATAGAATTGCACTGTTAGTCTTTTAGCTACTTAACTGTAGCTTTAGCTAAGACAGTAAGCTACCTTCAAGGTTCTTAATTAATCTTTTCCTTTTCTCTTAAATGTGGAAGTGGAAGGGAGTGCATTTATAAAACTAAAAGAAGCATATCAATGATTTCTCTTTTCCAGCCGCAGCAGCAACAGGTGACTTCCCAACAGTTGGCCTTCCAGCAGCAGCTTCTGCAGATGCAGCAACTGCAACAGCAACACCTCTTGTCTTTGCAACGTCAAGGTTTGCTGACAATTCAGCCGGGCCAGCCTGCTTTGCCACTGCAGCCTCTTGCTCAAGGTAAGGGTGGGTTTTGAGGGTTGCTGTCAGTAATGGGGACAAATCCATCTAACACTGGGAAGACAAATTGTGCCAGGAAATTACTTCTGGAGAATTGGTTTACATTCCTTTTTTGCTAGCTGCCAGTCTCCCAAACTGATAGTCATGTCATGAGTCTATCAGATCCTTGTTAGGGTAGTCTGTACTTAGAACAGTGATCCTGGATACAAGAGAATAATCCAACTCACACTTTTTAGCTAGATCAGCTTTCCTTGATACGAGAATGCAGGCAAAAAGTTTTGTGTAACAAGGTTTATAGATAAAGCGTTCCATATAACTTGAAAAGCTTTGCAGTTTTAAGCCAAACAGAAATTCCCCAATAAAAAAATTACACAGGTAGTCCTCCAGCTTGTTTCATTTTTGGATGTGATGAATGTAGTGCACTGCTGGGAGGTTGTCCATGTGGCTCTGCTCCTCCATACAGGCCCTGGTGCTCTGTAGTTCTTCTGCAGACCTTCTGATAAGGTTTTGCTAGCAATAATAGTAACATTCTCATATAAAACAAGAATAAATTATTCCAAGGGTGAAAAAAAGAACTTTCACAAAATAGCAGGGAGTTAAATTGCTCGTCATGACATATTTTTTACCATGTATTGCTCGCTTACTTTCTATAAGGACATTGCAGTTCTTAGACGCAAAAAGACCACAAAGACTTGCTCCAGTATATTTAAGGGCAACCTGATGTGCAGAAATTGGCAGTTGAAGTTTTTCACAGCATAACATAAACATACTGCTTTCTAATGACTGCAGATCAATTTGTTGTTAAAGCCTGGGTCCAAAAGTTGACAATGCTACAGAGAGGTGAGAGTCATGAACTGAACATATTGTGGTAATCACATTTTGAAAACATGCAGTAGCCACCATCTGAGTCCTCTTTACCTACAAAGTTTGAATAATAATTCCCTGTTGCCTTAATCATGTCTTTAACAGAGGATAAGAAGTTTCGTATTTTCGTTCTATCTTTTAAAATAGTTACATCTGTATTTGCTATCCTTGAGACGCGAGTTGAGCGAAGGAATTCTTAAATGTTGTGCCCCTCCTCTTCAGCTACTTTATCTTTCCCCCACATCCTCAAATGCCTGTGAAATTTGAATAACCATCTCAGCATTTCCAGATAGCTCAATTGATTGATTTTGCCTACTGGTTGTGTTAATCTTCATAGAAAACATATTCTCTTGACCTTCTTCAGCTTCCTGAGGTCAGGTGTGCCAACAGTAAAGATTTTTGGTAAACCCAGTCCTCAATTTATGGTGAGCAAAATAGGAGATGCTTAATGAAATCCATCTCCTGATAAAAATTTTTAGCCTGCTTTGTGTAGCTCTGCTGAAAAAAAAAAAAAGATAAAACCAAAAACAAGTCCTTTTTGCCTCCTCCCCAGTAATTTAACTATAGGGATAAATGTTCTTATTTCCATCTAATCTTGAATTTACTGATTAAACTTTATACATTCCAAAGTGATTAATCCATTGTAGACTTGACCACTAGGATTGTAATCTGAAGCAATGTGAAGTGAGAGCAATCCTCATGCTCGAGTGTTTCATCTATTGATTTTTCCCCTGAAATATTTCATTGCTAATCATGGGTATGCATCCACTACATTTATTGCATTTTTCCTGCAGCAAGGCAAGGAAGGAAGCTAAAGACCTGTTTTTGGTTCCATTCAGTGGGAACCAAACATTCAGTGGGTCAAAGTTGGATAGCTTCAAATGTTTCCTGTTCATGATAGAAGATGGTCAAGTGGAAAATTTACTTGATGTAAAGTGTAATATTGCCACTGTAGAAGCTTAAAAAGAAATAAAATTTGAGAGGAAAATTAAAGGAAATAGTATAAAGGCTGATTTGGTTCATGTAAAATATTATAGCATAAGTTAATTATACCTTCAGATGTAATTGAGAGATCTCACAAGCTATTTTTACCTATCATCTCACTAGACTCTGGACTCATGTCTTTCTAATTCTTTTTTTACAAACAGTTCCTCTATTATTAAGTTTCCTTGGCAAGCTTCATAGCATAATATATCACTTAAGCTGTCCAAAAGAGGGCAATTGGGCAGTGACAAGATACACTCACATGTAATGTGAAAGAAATGAATGTGGTGATGCATGAAGTGTAATTTGTGCAGCAACACATCAGAGACACTAGTAGGTAATTCAGCAGTTGTGGCATTGATTGATGAATAGGCTTCACTGTCTAGTGTAACTATTAGTTCTTGCAACTTAGGAGGGGGAGATATTTAAAAAGGAATAAGCACAAGTGATAAGGCAAATATTAACAAAAGGAAGTTTAGTTGCTCAGTTTCTGGTATTAGTTATTTTTTCCTTTCATCTTCTGTTATGATCCTAGAGGTTTATTGGGTTTGGGAAGAAGAGAGAAAAGATAATTTGAGAATTTAGACAGGACAGAATACAACACAATTTCTTTATCGGAGAAATCTGATGGCTTTAAACTGATGTCATTATGAGGTTTAAATCAACTTTCTGCTTGCTTGAACATGGTCACCTGGGTATGGATGTACAAGGACAAAAAAAGGTTGAGCAACTTTAGTTGTCTTAGAGCTGGCAAATACCTGGGGTTGCGAAATCAAGTTCCATAGAGGGTAATCTGTCAGCTGTCCCCACAACATACATTTTTTAAGCCTGTACCTGCATTTTCTTTTATAATGAAGAAAATACTTCTCCTAGGAAAAAGTGACATAGCAAAGAAAAATGTGAAAGCTCCAGTCTGTAATAATTGGCAATGAATACTTACATTATAGGCACCCTTTTTGTAACTGACAACAAAAGTACATAAAACACACACACACACAAGAAATAAACATCGCTTATATGCATTCTGTGAAAACAGATGCAACCTCGCTGTATTCTTTTTAGGACAAATAATAGTGATAATGATTAAAAACAGCCACAATTATTACTATATGGGGCAATAGTTTTAAAATTACTCACTGTAACATTAAAAAAAAAATCTTGTTAGTTCTCTTGGATAAAATAGCATATGCCTCATTATAATTTTCATGCTTTTCCACTAAAACCAATAATCTAGGCATTCGCTCTGTACCCAGAAGCCATAATAAAACAAACTTAATCTCAAAAGCATTCCAGACAACTAGGTTTCATATCCAGAAGAAGAGTAAAAAAAAATCAAATGTGTGAAAGTTTTGTATTCCTAATTGGAATACAAAACTTTTGGATAAAGAACAAAAAAGTTATGTTTTGATCCAAATGTCAATGGAAGTTTTAGGATTGTGTATTTATTTTGCATGCAGAAAATTACACCTATGGCTCAGTAGTGTCAATTAATATGCTTGCCCGATTGGTGGCCCGAAGAAACCAATAGGCTGATCATTATGAGTATAATTTAGAAACTGGAATACACATATGATTCTGTCTGGCTATTCTGTGCTGGGTGGTTCAAACGATGTTGTCGTTATTACAGGTTAGTCTTAGCTAGGAAATCTGTGGCCCTTCTGTTGTTCATCTCCATCTCAGTACTCATTACTGGGCATGCTGCCTGAGCCTCCTGGTATAGCAACATCCGAGAAGAATCAATTTTCCCATTCCTAGTTGAAAATCTGCCATTAACAGTTCTCTAACTTTTGTCCAAGCACTTTTAAGTTTACTAAATAGTCTGCTTGAAGATGTGCAAAACATTCTGTGGATGGACTGTTCCATGCAGTGGTCTGTGCTAAGATTGAAACACATCTGGAAGATGAATGCTTGGTCTAGGCATGGATGGCACAGGTAGGGTAGGAGACAGCAAGGAAAAGGCAAAGCAAATGGAATTGTGCAGCAGGGAAGAGGAAGGAAGGTGCTGGGACAATTGGGGGAAGGGATTGATGAACAGAGTAGCTTGGATTATACCTGACTTGAATTCAAGCACAGCTGCTGCAGTGAAGGCAAGTGAAAAGAAAGGAAAGAAAAATGTTGGGATGACTGGTGGGAGGGCTGTTATACAGGCCATGAGGAGTAGGAAGGGGGAGAGGGAAAGGCACACCAGCCTTATCCTACTTGACCTTAAATTTGTCTTGGTCAAAACACTTGTTAGCCAAATGAGTCCAGCTTTTGGTTCAGCCAGACCACAACTTGCCATGAACTGGTTGAGCTGGACTGAGTCATAATGTGTTTCTTCTGCACGTGGAACAAAATAGATTTTCTATTTGTGCACATACCTGTGCTTAAAAAAAGTACATGATTACAGATTACCCTTTTTATTCTTGAGTTTTGTTCTAGCATAATGAAACTGCGAATAATGAGATCTTGAGTTTATGGAAATTAAGGGGGGTTAGGTTTCAAAACATATGGTTATCCTCTTCCTGTCCTCACATACAGATTGTCTGCATGATATATTTGATCATCCTTCTCCTCACTAATTTTGACAAATTTTGCAGTGTCAGCATAGTCACAGGACTTCAGTGGCTTTCTAGCCTTCAAAGTGACTGTCTTAATTGGTGATGGAAGGAAGCAATCTGTGCTGGCTTCTCTGCTTTCTGTGGCTCTTTCATGACCTTGGTGGAAGGGTCTCTTAATAATGCCACTGATGCTTGTGCCTCCTGAAGACCACTTGTAGCTAGTTCTGATGATCATGCGTATAGTCCCGTGACTCGTTAGGATAGTCCTCTTTCTTCCATAGCCTCAAACAATGGGCTGATTTTCACCATTCCCCTGCTCAAAGGAGCGCTGCCAGCCATGATTGCCAGTGTTCTGGTCAAAGGCTTCAGAGAGACATGGTCATTGGAGCAAATTGCAAGCAGTGGCAGCACTAAAATCCAGCAATATGACTAAGAGGCCCCTCTATCAAGATTAAGAAGAACTGTGTGGAGCAGAAAAGCCAGCATGAACCATATGGTCTGTGTAAGCAGCTCCTTCCATCACCACTGACTTGCTCTAAAGAAGAAGGCATTCAGCTGCTGCAAGGAAGCCATATGGAGCTTTACAACCGGATTAATTCAGTGAGATCTACTCTCAGTTGGTGAGAAGGAGGACAAATACGTTGTGCAAAGAATCTAATCCTTAAAAAAACTTTTTGCATGCACAAAAGCCTATCTACTATTTTGTGAATGTATAAAATAACAATAAAAAAGGGCCCAAATCATAAGTACATGAACACCTTTATATATATATTGAGGTCTTGAGTCTATTTAGGGTAGACAAAATTGTGGATAACAAAACTGATAAGCCACAGGTGCTTCTAAAAGCTCGCATAATTATTGGGATACTTAATTTTACTCTATGACATCATAATTGGATTCAGTTGCCTAAAGCCATCTAATCTATAATCCTCTGCCTGTGAATTGTTCCAGCTGTTGCTGTATCGTTTTTTTTGTATACAAATGTGGGTTTTGCTTATGTTGTGCAAAGATGCCCTCATAAATGTCAGTCAATTGCTCTTCTATAGAAGGTTTGCTGTAGGGATTGTAATATGTTATTTCACCTCTTTTGCCCTTGATATACTGAGATACTTTATGCCATCTTCTAAATGAACAAAAATCAAGCAGCTTTATAGTATTATCTATCTTTAAAAATAAAAAAGCTATGTGCATGAGATTTCACGGTGATGAATAATAATGGTAAATATATTTTTCTCATATTGGTAGAACCCCAAAATGTAAACTTGACTCAACGCAATCTAGTATCTACTATCCCATCAACAGACAGGTCCATTCACTATTGTTTCAACTGAGTAAACAGTGGTGAAAGGGTCGGTCATATTCACAGTAATTGTTAGTGTGGAGACAGTCCTGTCAAGCGTGTTAGCTAAAAATATACACTACTCTGTCACTTTGCAAGGGGTTTGAAAATAATAGCTCAGTTGCTGTTAAACAGGACATAAGATTACACTGTGACCTTTCTCTGTTTAAATTTCTTCAGAGCTTTAATTTTGGAGGACAGGTTATAACTGAATAATAGTGAATTCCTCATATGAGGCAAACTTCTTCAAAGTATATTTGGCATTTATTTTTATAGAAGAGGAAATAAATGGCTTTATAGCAGTAGATGTATCTTAAGACTCAGACCACTTAATGTTGAAGTATCTTGTGGAATATATACTAATTACAAACATTTTTGCTTTTTTTTTTTTTTTAGTCAGCCCCATAGCAAAGACCAAATGTTTTTGTTAATGCCATTCTGAGTAAGGCGGGGAAGATTATTGGTCTGTCGTGCAATAATTTACTCCTCTTTGATATGCAAACGATCCACGGTGAATATAAAAAAAAATCCTATCAGACTCATTTCACAGTTCTTAACCACTTAGATTCTCTGGAGTCTATCGCCTCATTAGACCACTGCTCTCCAAAGCTAGCATAATTAAAATCTTTAACAGTTTAGCAAAGTAAAGATGTTTGGCTGATCACGTTAAGATGATTATCTAGCCATTGTATTCTAAATGACAAAAATAAATTAAATTTAGACCTTGGCATTTTTTATTATGTGTTTCAAATGAATCTAATGCATACTGCCTTTATTTAATGCCTTAGGTCTGGTAAGAGACATGTATGTGTTTCAGTTACAGATGTATATTTTGAAGATGGCAGGCTGCCCCCACACTCTTGCACTGATTAAAAAAAAAAAAAAATACAGTCCCCTGAAACAAAGAAGCTGGATTTCTTGGCCCTGGTCTTTAGTCTTCAGAAGAGAATTACTTTGAAGAAAACACAGATTCTACATGGCTTTAATACAAATTTCTGCTTATACTACTTTTTCATGCCAGTCTACAGCAGTATGACAAACTACCTTCAAATGTTTGTTTGCAAACATTTATGTGATGTTAAGTTAACCTAGAATCTCATAAAAATGGGATTAATATGTGTCATTCTAAGTTTTGTATAACTAAACTTTAGCTTGTTGAAATGTCTTAAAATTTTCAGTTTAGTTAAGAATCTAGGTATCTCCTGAATTTCGCTATCTATTTAACTTAAGGAACACATTTCTCATGAAAACGTATTTTCTGTTTTATTTTACTTTCAGTGGCTCATTAGCACTGATCAAGAAATGACAGTAATAACAATAGTGTAAGTTGTATAGGAACTTGCAAGATTTTTTACATAAGGCACATCTATTAATTAAGTGAGCAGTGCTAAAAACCAAAATTAATGAGAAAGATAGGTGTGTTAATGACATAATCACAGTATAATCAATTTGACTTAAAATTTTAAAAAGCATTTCACGAAGACAATACGAATTCATAATTTATGTCTAAAAGTGATTAATAAAACTATATTTAATAACAAAGCTATTTGTCATCATTTACAATTCAAGCAAAAATTAGTCTCATTGTGCTTATGTTGTCATAAAAACAGAGATACATTTACTTTGAAGACTTTCCTTGCTTCGAAAGAGAAGTTAACATTTTCTGTCATCTTTCAACAAATGAAACACCATTTATTGAGATTCTCTATTTCAGCATCCATATATATTCCACAATATAAATTGTGAAAAGAAATCCCTCAGTTGGACCTCTACTTTCCATGGTGACCAAGAAGGCATCTCTATCACTATGAAAAAATTGTATTTCAGATCCTTTTTTCAGCATACTTTTCTTTAGGAATAATTTCAAGTTAAATATTTATCTTTAGTACTAAAATGCTCAACATGAAATCTGTGAAATCTTATTAATGAATTAAGATCCAAATAGCACTGATGATGAATAATGGAGCTTATGAACCTGTACATTAAGTTGTGTCATACTAAAGCTGACCAATGATTCATCTAGTCCAATAATACTCTTCTCTGAGGACAGGTTTTCTGAATCTTATTTCTGAATCCCATTTATGTCACTGATATTGGAAATGTATATCATAATTTCTCATCAACTATTATGGAATTCTACCCCATCTTGATTTATTTTCCAACATGGTAGTTTCAAGCCACAATGTCAAAATGACCCATGTGTCATGATGTCATTGAACAAATGACATGATTATATAATTTGTGTGTCAGTCATATCTTGACATCTGACACAAGTACATCAGCCACATTATTTGCATGATGATATCATGATGCATGCATCATCATTTGTCCCTTTTGGGCACCCATGTTTTCCAGCTTGAGCACATGCAAGTTGCCAAAATGGAAAGTGCTTCTCTGTACACCCAAAGAAGCTATGTAAGTATTCTCCCTGTATCTGCTGAGTCACAAATAGAAAAGCTTAGCGGTTTGCTGTTCTGATGGAACAACCTGTCAAAAGATCATACCATGTATCTTTATGCTGCAAGTGGTCAACCCAAGTTTCCATGAATGTAAAAAGGACAAAGAAATCGATGGCATGCCTGACACTGGCATCAGCCATCCTGGTGTAGCTTCTGGGCTTCATGGCCCACTCACAGTGATGCATGTTCTAAGTGCTTTTTGTCAGTAGTTTCCACAGTGCTCTTACATAACTCTTTGTTAGGTGGCTCTGGGCATTTGGTAAAGAACTCAGTCCTGAATCCAGCCCTGGCCATTGAGGACCCTGAAGGTATATCCTAGTAGTCACAAACATTTACCATGAGAGATGAAGAAGAAGAAGAAGAAAATCGAACATCTTTCTTCCAAATATCTATTCTTTTATATTTTTAGTTTCACACCTTCAAATTATCTCTGAACACATGAGGATTAGGAAATTATTTTTTCCAGCAGAATAAGCATAAAGCTTTTGTTTTCAATATTCATGGCCGCAGAAGAAGAAAAGATCTGTGTTACCAGTTTAACCCTACAATTTACAATTTACAACCCTACAATTTACAGTGCGGTCTAGCAAACACCTCCATGGACAGCCTGCTTGTGTAAAGTGTTTTCTGGTACCATTATTGTTATTGCTGTGTTTAGTATAGATGTGTTCAATCTTAATTTTTTTTTAAAGAAAAAAAAAGCCTCCCATGTTAGATTTTGTTTACCAACATTGATATGAATTACCTTTGGAGGTGTATTAACTAGTGATTAAAATTAGTAGTAATTAGTAAATTACTAATTAGTAAATGTTAACTAGTGAGTTTTATTTTAGGCATGATTCCAACTGAACTGCAGCAACTCTGGAAAGAAGTGACAGGATCTCACACAGCAGAGGAAGCAGCCAGCAACAACCATAGCAGCCTGGACTTGTCAACCACGTGTATCTCCTCCTCAGCCTCTTCAAAGCCCTCCTTAATAATAAACCCACATGCCTCAACCAATGGACAATTGCCAGTCCACACTCCTAAAAGGGAGAGGTAAGCATGAAGAGAATTTCTCCTTATCGGTACCTAAAACATTACACTTCTGTTTGTGGGTCCAAGGTACTGTTTGCATTAATGCAGTATTTTTATTTTACTGCAGTTCTAACTTTACACACACGCACACACACATATAATACACGTGCATAAACTGTGTTAGAGCTGAGGTGCACTTCAGATATGAATGTGCTTTGGAGCACACAATTACGTGCACATAGCACTCATCTGCAAGTCCAGAGTAATTCATCTTTTTTAAGTTCACATGGAGGGTAGCTGCGTAATCCCAGGATGCTAAGAGTTAATGTTTCTAGTGTTAAATTAAGGTAACTATTGACATTCTGACACTCATGGGAATAATGGCCAGTTGCCAACAGTTCTTCGTAAAAAAATCGTTTACCTCTTTTGTGCGTGAGGTTTGGTTCATAAAATTCTTGTTTTTTGTCTTCATCCACACAAGCTGCTGTGGTTTATGAACATGTCTGCACATTCATCAATAACTTAATGGACAGTATGAGCTGATGATAAATATGTGCATATAGGCTGCCAATGGAAGAGATCTAGATCATCTTGGGTTACTGTCACTACTTGTGTGCTCCTGTATGCATATCAATGGCTTTCAGTTGACCTCTCCATTAGGGGAAGCAGAATCTGAAATGGAAATCCTCAAGTCAATCAAAATACTGATTTCCTTACAGGTCAGAACTGGGAAAAATGGGTTTAGAAATCCTAGCTTACTTGGGAGTGAAAGGCTATATCACCCAGTTTTCAATTATGGGTTTATTAAGCCACTCCTACTGATGGAAGGAACAAGTAGGAGCAACCGAGCAGTAAGAACCAGCTCACACATATTAAACAGTAGGACAGGAACATCCAGAATTCTAGTTTACTACAAACATGATCATCTATTTAGCTTTATTACAGGGTGTTTAACTGGAAGATAATTAAATATGCCAGGCTTTGGGTAATGTAGTTGAACCTTTTTTTTCTGAACTTTGTTTCCCCAGAGAAAAGGAATAATTTGAAACTGTATTTGGCTTCCTATATTTTGTCTGTAATAATTGTATTTTCATCCATGTTTGTCAGTTTATGCTCTGATGTAACAAACTGATCTGAACAGTTTAGGCATTTAACATTTGACCCTAAAGCATATGTTTCTGAATTCTCAGATACGAAATATATGTTTTCCAATAAATACTGAGCACTTTCTCGATATTCCGTAACAAATTAAATAGAAGTTTTATTTAATGTTGATATTTGCTGACAAAAGGCTCTTTGATCTTGTAATGCCATGCCATCTGCCGTGGCACAGGCTGCTGAAGGGAGACTCAATTGGCAAAAATTGCTTCCTGCCCAATTTTACTGATGGAAACTCCTGCTGGATCCAGGAACTTCCATCCAGCAGTGGGACAACATGGAATGTAAGCCATTGATATAGTTACTTACTTTTGGAATCTGTTATGTGAATTTACCTTCCATTTTTTCTACTGTGTTTTTCTGATTGCAGCTATTTATGTCTTATGAGAGAGTATTGCAATAGTATTTTGGGACTGTTATATCTGTTGAAAGGGAGGGGCAGGGCAGATTTACAAAGGGTGACTTGTGGAAGCTCTACTTTTTTAGAGGTTCCTCAAGTCCTACATTCAACTCCTACATTCTCAAGTCCTACATTCTTGAGCCCTTGGAAGCAAGGACATTATTTTTTAGGACTGGGTCTTGGAGTATAACATAAATGCTGGATTCTATTCCGCCCTGGCCATGAATTCTTTTTTCTCCATCTCACCCAAGTCTTCTATAAAGGTGCCTCCTGAAGTACATTTGGGTTGAATGGGAGGGTGGAGAAAGGAGGCAAATGAAGAGACTCTCACCAAATGAGTGGAAATGGCTTGCAAAATCCTGGTAATAGTTTTCAGGGTTTGGTGAAGAGACAATACTACATGTCAATAATGAGGATGCTGTTTTCTGTGAAACCATATGGAATAATCTTTGAAAGCAAATTAACTGGGTCTGCCTTCCCTTGCTGATTTGTAGGTTTTTATTGAGGTTTTTATTGTTAGTTTTAGGAAAGCTTTTTTTGACCAAACTTCTCATAGTCTAATAATAATATTTCTAAGGCAGACATAAAGCACAGATTGTGCTCTTCTTACATGAAGAAAACAAAGTTGTTTTCCTAAGTATACTGCATGCTTAAGAACACTTAAAATTGAGATGTTGACATACAACATGTATGTTACTTAAGCAGGAGGACTATTCTGGTTTTGGGGATGTGGATTTGTATTCGACTGATAAGTGAAATACATTTTCTGTGCCACCAGAAAGTGTCTTTGTCTGGAAGATGAGAGGTACTAGCTTGGCTTCTTCTAGCCTAAAGCAAAAAAAGGAGGAAGAATCACAAATTCCTTTGCACGTATTTTGTATGCTGAATCTAAGAGTAAAAATCTCACACTGGAGTTGATTCTTGTATGTATTCTTATTAATGGGCTGGTTATTTCATAAATTGAATAGTATTGGGTTGCATTATTTTATTTATGTATATTTGTCTATGTTTTTGGGCCCATCCCCTGTTTTCTTCCATGGCTCATATAAATAAATACACATGCGTGCATGCATGCATACTTACTTACATACATACGTACACAATAGCTACTCACCTGTAACAGCAGTCATTCTAACAGAACAGGTAGGAACAGAATGTTGCGTTTTGTGGATATATATGAGTCAAACAGTATTTCTCAAGAATTTTTGTTTTATAATGAAGATGGTGTGCTTTAAGCCATGAAGACATGACTGGTCAACAAATTGGCATGATCTGTAATTTCCATTAGAACATATGTACAAAGACATATAGCCTGAGCTTTTCATATAGCGTTGCAATTATGTTTGTGCTTCTTCCTAGTATTTAACATTTGCATACCTTTATTAATATTCTTTGCGGAATCTTGTTACTTTGGTGATATAAATTAATCTGCATTTTGCAAAGATTAGTTTGCCTCAGATTGGTGGGCAGAGGATATTGGTATCAGACATGGAAGAAAGCACTTTCCTTCATTCCTAATTTTGGGCCTCCCTATTGCAACATGGCTCCGTGTATCAAGAGGAGAGGTAGCTTATTGCTGGGCACACTTTGAGAAGATCACAATAAGAGCTGCCAGCTAAAAGGGGAGAGGGGCAGATTGTTGTAGACTTGTTTTCCCTTTGCTCATATAGTCTAGGCAGTACAGAGTTGGACTATGAAGATGAGGCATGATCCAGAGTATAAAATTTGCAGGGTTAGCTTTTAGCAGTATTTTAGCTCAGTAGTTCAGTCCAGATTTTTACGTTTGCCGAAGAACCTTGTAAATACAGTACGTATTCTTATAGCATTGCAATGCAATAATGGATGGCACTTTTGATTTACTTCTAGTGAATTCTTCATATAGTCTGATCATAACTTTACTGCTATTTTGTGGGATTTAGTAAACCCATTATGCTTTCTGTTTAGAATCTAGCAGTTTTAATTTTGAAACTGAAAAAAAAACATTGTTGCTTACATTTTGCCTTCCAAAATTCTGATTTCTTTTAAAATAGATCTATAACCAATGTTCAGTTGCAGCTTATACTACCTTAAAATATAATGTTTTAAATTTGCTTAACAAGGAAGCCAGAAGACAAACTGTGGTAAAACTCACATTCACTTAAAGTTATTTAAAAAAGGAACCTTCACTTGCAATGAAATTCATTAATATGCACTGTATCATTGAAGGTACTATTTAGTAGAATGATTTTTTAAAATCTTTTTCAAATCCATCATGTTATAAAAATACAAGTAGATATGTTCTATGGATTATTTCCCTTTTCCTTTGGTGTGCTTGAAGTTGGCACCATCCGTTTACAGCAATGTGATTGAATTACCTCTTTGTCCATAAGTTGAGCAGGCAAGTATACACTGAGAATGCTGATGAAGGCACTTAAGGTTTCTGTTGCTATCTTGTCAGGCAATGTGGTGCCTGCCTACATGCTGTATGACATATAAGCCTCTGTTTAGATTTTTGGGGAGACTGGAAGAATACTTGCTTATTCCTAAATATTCATGACAGAGTAAGATTACTAAAAAGAATAAACTGTAGGGTATCAAGTGCCTTTATATTTGACATGAGTTGTGGAATAATTCCGTAGATCAGCAAGCTGGCCACTATTATGATTTATATTGGCTGGTTTGAGATGCAGGATGGAACAAACTAATATTTAGATTATTTTAACAGAATGGGAAGTTTCTCCTAAAAAGTGGCTGAGAAACATTTCAGTTTTCTAAATGTCAGAAGCACATTTTTGTAGTCTTTTTGGAGTATCTAAGAACAGATACTTTGAGAGGGAGACTAGCATGGATTTTTTTCTAAGTTTCTTTTGTTTCCTTGAATCTTAAATCAATAAATTTAAATCTTCTAAAAGCTGAGAGTATAACTCCTAGAGGTTCTTAGGAATCAAGTATTTCCTTCTTGTCCTCCTCTAATCCTAAGTCGCTAGCCCAATTTCAGGATGGAGAAAAACATTTTAGTCTTCAGTGTCACATAAGCCTTTTTGGGTATTGAATTCCTTGATCTCAGATAGAATTAAAAATGGGGTTTCTGCTGATACGCTGTCTGTAGGTATTAGGCCCCAGGTAGAAGGCCTTCTAAAGTATTGGACATACCAAACCAATGCTCTTTATTCTCTTGGCAGTAATATTATGATTTAAAGAGACTTTGGCTGGGAGATAATAATAATAATCCACTTGAACACTATCGGGATTGACAAAACCGTCATCAGTCAATTGCAAAAGGCAGATTTACTTGGAACAGCTTACATCCTGCAACGATGCCTTTAACACTATCAGACAACAACATCTGCCTATCCCAGGTCCTTGGGAAGGATTCCATAGGTGGATAAAAATGCCAAATCCAGTCTAAAATCTGGCTGATTGTGCGACCAATAATAATTTTGCTTTTTATATTTTTAATGCATTTATTGACTGTTTTTAGCTGTGTTGTACACTGCTCAGAGTCACCCGTGGTGAGATGGGCAGCTGTACAAATTGGTTTAATTAATTAAATAAATAAATAAATTCAAGCAGACATTTAATAATACCCAGATTCAAGTTTTAGATATCAGTATGTTATATGAAGCTCAAACAAACCAGGATTTTTTTTTCCTTCTCCCCCCCACCCCCAGCCCATTTTTCCTTTTTTCTAACCATAGCTACTTTGCATATTTTATTGTTTTCATCTGGTATGATTTCATTAATTATCCTTATTGACAGCTCATTATTGTCTGGCTGTTGTTCCTTTTGATTACTCCATATCCAGGCAGTAATCAGTGTCCATGTGAGTTAGGAGATTTCTTAGACAGCTGAACCGTAAGACTGTCCATAAGGATGTGAGTTGGCTTCTTAGGTACAAAAGAATTGTATTTTTTCATGTTTTGATGAAACATGAAGTAGGTAAGCACTGTTTAAAATTTCTTCTCTTATCATGGAGATTTGAATAATTAAAATATAAATCTTCCCTATTTGAATAAGGATACACAACAGATAAAGGAAATGCCAAACTGTCCGTTTGTACCGGTGATCATGAAAAACATGCAAATTTTAATATGGGCTTGTTTGTCCTCTCTATATAGGAGTAGTTTAAACTTAGAAAGATGAACAAATTGTTTCATTTTGTTCGTATTATTGTTGTTGTTTAACAATAGTAACTTTTTAAAAATTTAATCACAGCATGCTCAGATCTGATGGCAGCATAAGACACAGATCAAGCCATGGACTGTACTGTCTCCTTTCTCTCTTTGACAAGAAGTTGCTCAGCGTAGAAGCAAGTAGCAGTTCTCTGCACCAACCTTACTGTACCATTACGTTTCATCAGTGAGAAGTGAACAGACAGTGAAGAAGGAGGAGATCAGTATTTGAAAATGTAGTAGGTTGTCCTTAGGTTTTGGGGGTGGTATTAGGCTTTGTAAGAGAGGTATGTTTTCAGATGGAACGTGAAAGGAAGTTCCCAGATGTTTTCAGTGCAGATGATGAGAATCAAATCAAATGCCTTGTTAAATGCATCTCCAGTTCAAAAATAACTTCCGTTATAAACAAATACCCAAAGCCTAATTATCTGTGACAAAAACTCCATATATTTTCCTAGGGGAGTAATAGTTCTATCTAGAAATAATGACTTTATTTCCCTTCATTTTTGCTCTTCCAATTTAGCATGTGTTTCTTTCTTTGTCCCATATTGCACTCAAATTTTGTAAGCAACATCAGCAGCAGCAGCAGCAGCTCTGGGGTTTGGTACATAGCAATCTGTTAAGGAGATAAATAATCTGTGTTGGCATGACACTCCTGCTCCCCTCTTTAATTTGTCTTATACAAGGAAAATTATAATTAAATCATTCAGGGTAAACCCTCAAGTACAGGCGAGTGAACACCCTTTGGTAGAGATTGCCAGCAGAGAAGATCTTCCCTGTTGTGCCACAAGAAGATATTTATCAATATGCAACACAATTAAAAGGCAAACACTTTTGTGCTATTTGTGAGGCGGACGCCAAAATTGAAATCAAGGCTTCTTAATTTCTTTTCCCTCTGCAACTGTGGCATTCAGAGTGATTAGCATACTATTTTGACTGCATCTTTCCCTGCTTGGATTTTGTTCAGACAATTAAAAAATATTTATTGTGCAATTAAATACATAAATATAAATTCACTCAATGTGATAACCTATCTCAATCTTTTCTGCCCTAAGGGACATGCTTAGCTATAGATACTTACATTCACGAAGAACAAGTAAAAGAGATGCTCAACATTCGTATGCAAATCTCTCATCATTTTAGTGTTTGATTCTCTGCACTGAATGCTTAATTGCTAGAAGAGAAGTAAGTAAATAAGAGGCTGTGCTCTATATTTTTTTAAAGATCATTTTGCTACTCTCCAATTTGAGGAATCATGTGCATGTTTATTTTCACAAATGAGAGACATGGAATTCCGTCTGTACATTTCTGTATATAATTTTCTTCAGCTATATTATAACCACAAATGTTAAAGCTATGCAATACATGATTAAAGTGAAATTAGCATCAGTGATCAAAAGACAGTGCTTATAGATAAGGTAACAAGGTGCTCCCATTTGGAGTTTTGGCACCAATTCTGGTTCCACGTGAATCTTACTGAGCACTTGGAATATAGTTTGCTCCAGTTGGGTCTTAAAGGGATCTGAGTAATCGCTGTCCTCTCATGCCCTATTAAATAATTGGCTCTGGCAAGGCAACTTGTGCTACCCAGTCACTTTAACTAGAAAGGCTAGGGATTGTTCCTGGGAGCTTCTGCAAATAATTGACTGGTTAAAGTAATAGTCCTATCTGATTCCTGGAAACTAGAAGGTAGCACCTCATGGGACATCAGTCTGAACTTGATTCTGTTTATTGTTTCTGTCTAATAAGTCTCCTCCAGTTGAGCTCGACTTCATGAAAATTCATGGACACAGCCATGTAGTTTTCTTGGCAACAATGCAGAATTATTTACCTGAATCATCTGAATCTTCTTCCAGAATGCTTTTTGGAACTTCCCATCTAATCTAGAGCTCTAGTGTTTCCTCATCGCAGTATTAGCTGGTTTTGATTCTCTTAGCTTTTTGAAACCAGCCAAAGTCAGCTAGATAATACCTGTTTCCTGAGCAATATATAGCTCTGTATGGTAATATATGAAATATATGATTTTTTTAGGCCAATTTTCAGGAATGGTTAACATAAAGAAAAGAAGTACTAATATTCTGATTGGAGAAGGAAGTTATTTAGGGTTAATGTTTTCATCAGTTTTAGATGTGGCTATTGCTTGAACGATTACTGTTCTACTCTGTTAATTGGAGTAACTCAGATGGATTATAGTTTGCATTTCTTTATGATCACTGTTCTAATAATGTCTATAGAATTGCTAATTGGTAAATTGAAGTACATGGGTATTGCATTTTAAGGTATTGCATTTTAAGCAATATTACTTAGTCCATTCCATATGTTTAGCAGAGTGTTGGTCAGTTAGTTGGAGTGAGAGGGAGAACATTTGGCTTTAATCCTATTGATTCACTCATGTCACCTAACAGAATTATTTTTCCCCCAGGTTCTTCCCCCTGGTTCTTCCAGTATTACCATTCACTGGAGCGTGGCATACAACTATCACCATCCTATGGATTCCTACATTCATATACACTCATGACCTAGATGGCATCAATCCATGCTTTCTGACATACATGTTAGTCCTTTAACATTAATTAAACCTGTAACTTCTCTTCCATGTATATATTCATCAATTCTACTTCTCAGGATCAGATCTTTATTCATCCTTCCCCTTTCTCTTAGTTTCACAGACACATAACTGTTTTCTTTCCTTTCAGTTATTAATTTAGACTCTGAGCCATTTGC
The DNA here is from genome assembly GCA_030867105.1 of Liasis olivaceus. Lineage (NCBI taxonomy): Eukaryota > Metazoa > Chordata > Lepidosauria > Squamata > Pythonidae > Liasis > Liasis olivaceus. Next base: position 30,412,515 of record CM061348.1, on the reverse strand, counting down.
TCCTCTAACATTCAAAGTTGCAATCTTCTGCAGTCATTAGCAAATAGTCTCATCAGCCTTAGTTGTCCATCCTGGCTTTGGTCAATCAAGGCTTTCCCTAAATACTTTTTAATAAGAGACAGAAGGAGTAGAGTAGCTTACTAGTCCTAGTTACGCTTATACCAGTGCTGCATTCCTTAAGGATAGTACAGATTCCTTTTGCTCATTGTATCCTCCTCCATGAAATTTTCTAAATTTTCTAATTTTTTTAAGCCCTCCAAGGTAATGGTCATCTTCACATTTTACTGATGCAGTTGGTGAAGAAGTACTTTCTTATCTTGACACTCTCTAGAAACCTCTAAGAGTTGATGACCTCCTGAGTTATTGCTGCTAAGAAATGCTCCATTCTCCAAAACTCATACTGAGCAATGATACCTCATAAACTTTGGAAGATCTTTTTTCCTTGAGATCAGTTTGGCTCATTCCTTCCCTTTCCTTTTAGAGGAAGGGGAAGTCATGCTTATTTCCTTGTACATTTTGGAGTATTGGGACCCTTTGTCTTATTCGGAATTTTTGTTACTTAAATATTTAGATACTGTTTTGTTATTCAAATATTTTGTTAATACTTGTATTTGAAAGAGAATATAAGACAAGATCATTTTTAAAATGATAAATAATGCAAGAAAAAGCATTATTTGTGTACACAGATGATCAGAGAACTCTATTGTACTTGAGAAACGCTAGTGTCTACTTGTCTGATTTTCCAAAAGTTCACTAAGAAGCAACGTTGGATGGTTAATTTTAGAAAACAGCATGGCCCACAGCTGAAATGACTTCCTATAAGTCTTTTCAAACCTTGCTCAAATCCAATGGTGTAGCAATCGAAGGTGAGGACACATGTGAGATGTAGCTAATGGAAATATGATGGTTTACTGTTTGCTGAAGAATAGCAGTGGGACACACACCCTTATTATGGGGAACAAGAAGCATCTGACAAGATCTGAAAAAGAGTGCCACAATCCACCCTGCACTTGAGAAATGTTTTACTTCCTGCAAGAGAGACTTCTTGTTTTTCTATCTCTTTCACAAGGCACAAAGGCCTCTCTTTAAGCATTCTCAGGGAAAGGCAGGAGAGGTCGCCTTTTCTTCCAGGAGAGAGCCAAGGAGGGCTTTATGTTTATCTTCTCTTCCCCCCCCCCTTTTTGTTCTCATTTACAGATGTATGGTACTCCACTCTAATTCTATGAAGGAAGGTGTCCTCCTATCATTGGTTAGACAATTACACAAAGTTGCTTGGTCAACTAATCTCTCCTGGGTTGACAGCTGAAATCAGCTGCAAACATGAGAAAAGATTTTGCAAATACTTTTTTAAAATTAAAGAGAAGGGGGGAAGTATGGTATTTTAAAGTTAAAGTAAAAAGATAACAAACAAGTACTTCCACTGAGAATTTGAATGGAATTCTCACCTCTTCCCTTTTGATTTGTCCCTTCCTTTATGAATTAAAGGGGAGCAGATGTTCAGCTCAACACTACAATAGTTTGCTGGACTAAATGCAGTACATATGGCTTTTAGCAGGATTCTTCTTTAAGCTCATAGCTATATTTTCAGCACCAAAATAGGCATGTAAAACTTCTCCTAACAGGTTAGTTAAAAAAGAAAGGTCTTCTACCAGACCACAACAAAGATGGAATTAAACATGGTAAGTTCTTTTGAGATTGTGTTGATACTGATAGGAAAGCTTGAAATAGACTGTTAAGAAATATTCCAGTAACAAGGATTCAGTAAAGTTTATAATTTTATTGAGTTAAATCAGATTCCATACCCCTTAAGTGGTAATATTTGCCAGAGAATAGCTTTCAGGACCATATGTTTAATGAACATTCTCAAAACACAATACAGTGAGATCTCCTTATTGTCATTTGATGGTAATGCGTCTTCAGTCACCTGAATAGATTAGTCTCTGGTTTACAGATTGTGCCTTTATTTACAGTGGTTTGGATAAAATAATCAGATAGTATAATTCCACTGAAGCAGTGTTAAAGGTTTTTTTTTTTTTAACTCATTATTTTGACTGTTGTACAATCAAATGACTAATTTACACTTTCCCCGTCAGTTTACGTATGAGGGTCACTTGCAAAAGGCATGATCTCTGCAACATTTGAAAATGTTCTTTAATTTCTGTATGAAATGTTTAATATGAAACAGTTCAGAAGACAAACTGTTATTTGTTTCAATGGTACAGAAAAGCAAATCAAAGCTCTTGGATACAGCTATTGATTTTGAACTGTGCTCAGCTGTTTGGTGACCATCTCCAAGAGTTTCTTCTATCTGTATCTGTGTATTATGTAAATATAATAACCACAAAATAAAGGAAATATAGGGGTCATTTGTGCATTGCAGTGCATCTGTTCCAAGCAATTCTGCCATAAGAGGGTGCCTGGGTTCCCCATTTTCCCAAACAACTAGTCCTTATGGACCTTAACATGCCATTGATTATGTTTTTAGATGATGGGGACATAGCCACCAAGCCTTCAGATTGCTCTCTCTCATATGGAGTACTTCAGAACAGGATCTTCAGCAGTAGGAGAAAACCAAGGTTGGTTAATTTAGGCCCCAGCAAGCTCTCTCAAAAAGACTTTAGTGGGGGGAAAAGTTAGTATCACTCACCAGTTCTTGCCACAGTAATATAAGATAATGTAACCCTGCGTGGTTGAATTTTAAGGGCACAGGGTCTTTCCACTCTAGATCAGCAGGTTTGTCCTTCTAGATCCCAGTTTTGCGCTCTCAGGACATTTTCTCCCAGGTAATTAATTGGAGGACCAAGAAATGAAATCTGTAAATAATAGGAAAGGACACCTACTTGTGTATTATAGGAAACTATTGCCTTCCAATCTTGACATTGCCTCCAGATATGTCTTTTTCATTTACTGTGATATAGTGGAGACATTCCCCAAGGAAGGGAAGAGACAGCTCCAGAAATCTCAGATGGATTTGAAAAGTTATCTAAGTTCTTTCACCTTTTAAAAGAAATCTGTATAAGTAGGAGTAAGGAACCTATGTCCATGGGCTAGATATAGTCTGTGAGTTTCTTTGTATCTGGCACAGAACCCTTTCTTTGTTCAGCACTGCTCCCTTTTGAAGCAGTGCTGTGTGCATGACTAGGCAATGACTAATGACTCTGTACCTTGACCTGTATGGAATGCCTTTGTCCATGCAGTGAAAGGTACAGATTTCTAGGCAAAAGGAGGCAGAGATTGTTCTCTGTCTTCTGCATAAAGACAGAAGTTGAGAAACTGTAGTTTTCTAGTTTCCACATTGAAGAAAATCAGTACACTTTGCTCACCCATCTGCACCAGTAAGATGCAAGTTATATGAAAATGGTAGCATTTATCAGAAGTTATTAAGTTATTAGATGTAAATCACATTAGTTTTAACATAACATATGGAGATACCTCTTGAAACCTCACCAAAGAAAAACTGCATCTTATATAGTCCTTAGAAATCATGACTGAATAGAGCATTTAATAAGGTTTTCCTTGTTTTTTTTTAAACATAAGCACAGGGCTGAGCCAAGAAGCTCTTTTACATTGATCTTTTAAAATTGCAGTAAAATAATAGTCACTAATATTGGCAGCCATTTTCTGTGACAAGTTCAGATCTGTGAATCCAGCTTTTGTTGTGCAAAAGTGTCTTCTAGACATTGTCATGATGTAATAAATGTCACATTCATTCATATTAATAAAGAAATTAGTTTTATTAATTTCCTTTTTTTTCCCCTTAGGAACTGGGTGTCCACCTACTTTAAAATGATTAAATTGTTCTTTGCTGGTTTTTTTCGAAATGTAGAATTTTTTTTTTCATCTTATTTGTAATTTTGACCAGCTAGGTCCTTCACCTAGCTTTCCTCCAGACATTTACATTTTATATGGCAAGCTTATCTTTCAAGAACTTCAGTGAATTAGATGTATCTTCTCTTTTTCTTATCAGTCCATGTTGAAGACCTTAAATCACATTTGGTTTTCTAATAATAATTCCTACAAAATTGTTCCTCTTCATATCTCTCCCCCTTTCTTTCTCTGTCTCTCTTTCTCCCATCTTTCAACTTAAAGTAATGTTAAGTGAACTACCTGCAATTACTTACTACATCATATGGATGTTCTTTGGATGAGAGGGTGAGATTACTCAGTAGTCGTCTGGAATCTGACCTGACATTATAGAAATGTTGAATTGGCATGCTTCATTGGTTTCTGGTCAAATATAATAACGATCAATTACACCATTTTCTATGCACTGTATCCAAAGGCATTTTAAATAGATTGGGTTAGTCTTGGCAGACGCTGAACAGAATTTTTCCAAATTTTAGCATATGTATTGTTTTATACTTCCATCTGGCTGACAGATATCTCAGTGCTTTGAATATTGCCACCCTTTTCTTGCCACCAAGATGGTTACATGTGTCTCTAATATAACTTGATAGAGGTTTTGCATACTAGTTGCTGATGACTTACTGCTAATATGTATACATAAATCTGATATAATTCTAAGCCAAAGCTGTAAACAAGCATTGCTATCCAACAGCCTGAAGTTGAATGAAATATTTTGCCACCCCATCCATGAAATAATAAATTTTGTGGGCACAATTCACCAATTCAACTGGAGCTGTTTAAGCACAATTCAACTCTGAATAAAATCAATGGAATGTTGAAGTGTTATTTTTACTGATTTGTATGCAGTTGGATTTCTTTTTCACTGTATTTGTCAGAAAGGTCCAGAAAGAGCAAGTCAGTCAAAAAAATGGATAAAACTTCAAATATGTATTGAGGATGGGTAGTACAGTGGTACCTCAAGATACGAATTTAATCTGTTCCGTGACTCTGATCGCAAGTCGAATTGGTCGCATCCTGAAGCAAATTTTCCCATAGGGTTCAATGTAAATACGGTTAATCCGTTCTGCCCTCCAAATTTGGTCGCATCCTGAAGCAAATTTCCCCATAAGGTTCAATGTAAATACGGCTAATCCACCCTCCGAATTTGGTCGCACCACGAGGCAAATTTCCCCATAAGGTTCAATGTAAATACATACGGCTCTGCATTTTCTTTGGAGCCATGCTGACAAGCACACCAAAAACCTTCCAAACGCCACAAAACACACCAAAAGCCCCACCGAACGTCTCCTTGCTACCGCAATCTCACCCACAGGAAGCCGCGACCACATGGCAGCAGGGCAAATGGCCGCGGATCCGGTTCGTAGATTGAGGCGGAGTTCGCATGTTGAGGTAAATTTTTGCGGCCGGAGCTGGTCGTATCTCGAAATTTTCGTAAGGTGGGACGTTCGTATCTTGAGGTACCACTGTACTTACAATACAACTGTCAGGAAAATGGGAAATAGTTTAAATAAACTATGTAGATATAATTTACACTTCTGAAGATGAACTGTTCAACATGATGACAGTTATATGTTCCTGTTTGTGTTGAAATTAACAGTGAAATTCCCGTTGATTCTTAGAGTGGGCCTGAAACCTTCCCCAATTTGGTGCCTCCCAGATGTGCTACCCTACAGCTTCCATCATCCCCATTACTTGTAAGCCCCATTGAACTCTGTTAATGGATAGACATATATTATATATATAAATTAATGACATTAAAAGCAAGCGTGCTTTAAGTAAAGTAAGCATGGTCCATCTAACTAAGGTTAAGCTGTAATCTCAAAACATTTCTATCATTCAGTTTACTCTCTGTATCTTTTTATGGATTTCCTTGATTGCTAAGGTCTGATTTAGTTACTTTCTGGTGGTGTGAGAAACTCACACTTTTTCTTATGGCTTTATATGCAGTAACAAAAAAGTTATAGCAAGTTGCCCTGTTTCAAAAACAAACCGTTGTCCCACAACTCTACATGCCTCCTGTATATGAAATAAGTCTCTGATTAGCCATGCAGTGTGAATGTATCAGTAATGGCTTGACATAGACAGACAGGAAGTGTTATGGAAAAAAACCAGTGCTGGTAACTGTTTACCATCAATAAAAATTGAGAGGTCCGTCTATGTAGCCATATTTTATACCAGGTAAAATTACTTCATACAAAAACATCTGGAAGAAGAAAAGCACACTCTGCAACACAACATTATATTCTTATTAGAGCAATGAGAACAAGACTACGAAAAATAGGACATGCTTATACATAGTAATGTTGGCTTTCCTGGCTGGTACAAACAAAGCAGAGAATATCCTTCCTTGAGAAAATGCCTAAGGAATAAAGGCACTTGCTGCATTTCTTTTAATTCAGTTTGCAGGGTGTCTGTTCACATGCACTTTTAAAAATAACATTCTGATGGCTCTTTAAATGCCATTTCAAATCCAGAGCACAATCTTTCCCCAGCACAGGTGGTATTAATATAGGACAGTCCCCCAGGCCCTTGTACAGCTTGTTCAGTGTCTGCGTCCATCTGGCAGTCTGTCCCATTCACAGAAAGATGTTGTAGCTGCGCCTGTGGGTGCTGTGGTCAATGCAGTGTAAAAAGCAAATTTTACCTCTCAGCAACATGCGTTACGTGTTATGTCTTACTGCGGAAACCAAGTTGTCTGTGTGATTCCTACATCTGTTAATTTCTGGATCATTCTAGTTTTCTTTTTCTTTTGCCTGTGTGTGAATGTCCCAGTTCCTAATACTCAGTAGGGCTATGTAGTGATCCAAGTTCAAAGTGCAACATGCAATTTGCCCTGTGCACGGACACACACTTAACACTTGTTGGGAACATCTTACTACACCTTTTCCCCAAATCATGCATCTACTGCTGGCGACAGTCGCATGAGACTGGGAAAAGACATGGCTGCTTTAAGGATTTCCTGATGTGTTGCACCACTGCACTCCAATTCACATTTTTACCCTTTGGATTTGGTTCTCTGCACAGCCATAGGAGTTCATACCTTTAATGCATCAAGTCATGGTTATCTGGCAATTAGCTTCTATCTATTTGGGGCCAAAAGTAGACATGACAGGAGCAACTCCCAGACATGTGTCTGCACCAAAGCAGGAGAAGATGTCTATTCTTAACATCAAATGTTATTTGTTAATAAAGGGTCCTAACTGCTCCTGCATCTCCTGCCATAGCTTCAATTCTGATAGGATGCTGTCTGAGATAGAGTGCCTGAAGTTAAAGAAATTAAGGGGAAGTCAGTTTACCTTAGACATGCATAGTCCTTGCATTAAAGGTAGAGCTTCTGCCCCATGAAATGACATCTACCTATCTCCAAAATATCATATTTTAAATCACTGGCAGTTCCAAAAAAGACTTCAATTTGACCATTTGTAAGGATAGAGTGTGCCTTCGTTTTTATATTTTGTTTGGCTTTTCCTCCCTCGATTCAACCTAGGATCCAACTCTAGTATTCCTAGGTTATAGCTTATCTCCAGTGATTAAATCCTTGTTGTGATACAGCATAGATCCAAGTGGAATAGAAGAAACGCATAAGGAAAGGGTTTTGGTTTTTGTTTGATTGAAGAATATGAATCAAGAAATTTTAAAAATTTACAAACCAGCAAAACTAGATGTTTCTCCTGTATCCCACATTACCATTATCGTGCCAAATGTTTCTCTGTTTGTCTGATTATTTGTTATGTTGTTGAGATAAACACAAACAAATAGAAAGTATAGCACCTGCAATAGCATATGATATTTACAGTACCTGTGTGCTTCAGCTGGTTTTCCTGATGAAACAGAAAGTCTTGTGTCCTATGGAATATGATTGCTTTTTATAATGTACAAATAAAGGAAACATGTCACAAACCTGCTTGAATGGAACTGCTATGCATTTTCTCCTTATTCTCTTGGTGTTGTACTAATGGCAGGAGTACAATATGAGAAAAGTTAGGGTTTCTATATACATGATTGTTATTGTGAGAAAATGCTAGGTCTTCTTCAAGTAGAACAAGCCAATTTATGTTTAGCTGTAGCTCTAATCTACCCAGGATTGTTGCTGCAGAACTTCCACTTTTTTGCAACATGAGCTGGAACTGTTGCATGATTCCCATCTAATAATATAGATATTATACAGTGGTATATTTAGCGGACTGCTGTCTGGTACATACACAGAAGTTGGGAAGTTTTCCTTGAATACATTTATATAACAGATAGAAGTGGCAGTTTAGTTAGGGTATATGAATACCAACAATTAAGGGAGAGTTCTCATTTACTTAAAATAAGAAATACACCCTTTTTAAGACTTGTGTTAAATTATAACCAGATCTCCTTCCTTCTTTTTTTTCTCCCTTAGCATATTACACTGGCAAATACCAATTCTCTCTGCTGTTTGCAATATGTACATATATACATGCCTAGATTTGTGAGACTAGAGAGCATAGCAGCGTTGGTACATAAATGAATAACATAAATTTTAAATTCCCCAGTTAAAAACAATTAAAATAAATAATTTAAAAGTTACTTTCAAAGGTAGCTCTCAGAGCAAAGGGTGGCATTCTCTGTTTTAATCCTGAATCACTGCAACATGAATCTGTAGCAGTTGTAAGTAAACTTTCACATAAGATCTTAATGAATGGCAGAAATACTTTAAAAAGAGACATTCATTCATGTAGCGTGGGTGCAAATCTTATGCATCTTTAAAGGTAATAATGAATCCTTCATATTTTGCCTGAAAACAAATAGGTAGCTAGTGTAATGTTTTAGGACAGAGGTAACTCTTTGAGTTTTTCAGATATCAACTTAGCTGCTAATTTCAGTATGCATGGACGTTTTCAGATTAGACACCAGCAGTACCATATAGAATGCAGTAGTTTAATCAAGTTTGGAGGCCAACACTTCCAGGAGGAGGAAAAGTTGTACCATACAAAGCTAATAAAAATGCTCCTAGTTTCTGCCTCTGTCAAGTTGATCTACTCTCTTGATCAATTCAGAGAGTAGATCAAGATGCGTCCCCTGACTGAGAACCTGCTTCTTAGGAAGAAATATAGCTCTGTTCCAAACAGCGAGAACTACAACTTTTCTGGGATTGTGACCCCTTTCAATTATTATTTCCAACTTGTCTGGATCCAGTTTTAATTTTTTATTTCTCATTCAACCCATTACAAACTATAGATAGACTTTAAGGGAAGACATACCATTACCTGAAAACGTTAGAAACAATGATTTGGGGTGATCAGCATATTGATAATAACCAGCTGCAAATCTCCTGATGATCTTCCCCAGGGATTTTATGAATATATTGGAAAGCACTGGAGAAAAAATGGAGCCCTGAAGGACACCATATATAGGTCGCAAATAACTATCTACTGCACTGAGATGCAAATGCATATTAAAAAAAAATACTAAACAGAAAATGCCATTGAAATAGGAATAGAATAACTGAAAATGAGCACCCCCTATTCTTTCACCTTCCTAGCATGATCAAAGGTATCAATATCTGTTCAGAAGTAAGAAGAGACAAATTAGTCAGACTCCCTCTGATGATCCCAAACCAAAGATCATCCATCAGCATGAGTAGCCAGCATAGAAGACAGACACACATAGTCCATTCAGATGCCAATTAGAAACGGGTTAGGATAATCTATGGGGACGCAGTGGCGCAGCGGCTTAATGACGCTGAAAGTGCCGGCCAGAAATGGCTGAAAGCTTCAGCGGTTCGAGTCCAGCCTCGCGTTAACAAGGTGAGCTCTTGTTTCTATACCCGCAGCTTCTGCCAACTCAGCAGATCGAAAACGTACGTGAGTAGATAAATGAGCACTCTCACTCCGGTGGGAGGAAAATGCTGGCAGCGGCTCCACAGAGAGACGGGACAGTTGCTGGTAAAAAGCGCAAAACCGCGCTTGTCCGAAAAAGGGGCGCGAAGCAACGGAAATCCCGCCTCCTGTGCTGCCAGCTGGGCTGACGCTCTAGGAATTAGGCTCTGGCAAAGTCTAATTCCGAAACTAGAAAGATGCAATTGCCTTGAAAACCGCTAGGGGGCGGTCACTGCAGGGTCAGTAATGACTGTTAAGCAGATAAAAAAAAAAAAAAGGATAATCTGCTTCCTTCAGGGCTGTCTGCAGCAGGGAAGCCATCCTCCCTTGATAGCCTTACATAACCATGGAAGGTTAGAGATTGGCCTATTAATTGTCCATCTCCAGTGGAATTAGTGGAGGCTTCTCTAATCTTCCAGGATTAGTTCCTGGAAAGTACTTTTTTGAGTTAAGGAGGCATTAGTGAGGCAGCAAGAGGGTATGAACATGTAGAGTATGAACAGATACCATGAGCATGGGCACTCCCAACAGATCTGTCCTGTCAATTCAGACAAAGATTCCATTATATATTGGAGTAGGTACTTCACTAAGAGAATATACAATAGGGCTGTGCACTGAAAAGTATTTGGAAAAATTGTTTCAGACCCTTCAAGGACATAACATAGCAAGGCTGCTACTCATTAAAGCACCACTTTATGTTAACTTCAATGAATCAACCCTTTTAAAGGAGCCACCATGGGAGTCTAAAAAAAGAGAAGCTGCTTAATGAGACAGGTGCTGCACTTACTTGAGGTCTGAAACCCTTCTTCTAATAATTTTAAAGTATGGACATATCAAATCTGCCCCTGACTCCAGGACTGAGGTATGCACAGTCAATATGAATCAGTTCTCTAAAAGGTTTTATTTTGTGAATTACAGCCAGCCACACCAACTCCTCTCCTAATTTCCATAGCCTGTCCTACTACAGAAAATCCAGTTGGGAGAAACTTGAACTCATATGGATTCATCTATCCTCCTCCTCCTCCTCCTCCTCCTTTTCATCATAGAAATGAATTATATATACAAGCATCAATGAGAATCAATGAGAAAAATAAGCAAAATGTTTGTTTAATTAGAATAAAGTGATCCTAGGATACCAATCCAATCCAATTTCTTATGCATACATTAGAGAACTATGCAGAGAGGAATAAATTTGACAAAGATAAGTAGAGTGTAATTCTGATAAGTTGAAAATCAGATCTATGTATAAAATGAAACATCAGCTTAGAAAATGCAATTGGATAATGAGGGAGGATGTGAAATTATACAGCTGTGCTTTTTTTTTTAAGTATGTGATATACAGATTTAATCAGATTCTCGTCCACTTTTATTTTTTCCTATTATAAAAGCTACAGCACCAGTAACACCAGTTAGGATGAAGGATTTAAAAATACTACTACAAATACTGAAGTGAGCAGCTAGAATGAAAAAGGGTTTGAAGAGAAGAGACTATGAGCTAAGATTAAAGGGAATTAAATATCTAGAGCCTAGGAAAATAGAGGCTGTAGGGAGGCTATGATGACAGTATGCAAGTACATGAAGAGACACTCAAAAGAAAATAAAAGAGAAATTGTTCCTGTTAATTAGCAGTGAAATGATTAAAAATGCTAGAGTTTTACATCTGCCCATCAAAGTATTTCTAATGTGACATCTATTCTGGATATCTAGATACTGATGAAAATTGAAGTGAATGGAGAAAAAAGGAAACAAAAACAAGACAATTACACGGGTACTGGAATCCAAAAACAAAGTAGTACTGGAATTTGGTACAAAATATCATAAAGAAATTAATTTTGTATAAATTTTAAGCACACCTTGGGGGGGATTCCTTTTTTTAAAAGTAGGAGCCACTTTGGAGTACTAACTACTTTGTTTTGTTTACAGGACCAATTTACACCAAAGTGTACTTTGATTTTTCTCATGTGTGCTTGAACTGTAAAGAATAGCAGCCCCTGGACCCTAATATCCACCCTCTATACCAGTGGTTCTTAAACTGGGGGTAATTACCCCCAAGGGGGTACTTTGAGCATATCCTGGGGTAATGGAGCAATTTGTAATTGTTGTTCGTGAGTCAAGGATCCAATCTGGGACTGCGGCTGCCAAGACAACAGGGTCTGTTTTTTTTTGTAATAACATTATTCAAGACCGGGAAAAGGGGTGCTTGGGTCAAACAGTTTAAGAAGCACTTCTCTACACAGAGGCTTCCATTTAATTCAACAGAATTTACTTTTCATGCCACGTAACAGGCTGAGGTAGGTGGATTTTATTGAGATTTCAGAACTGAGGGACAGTGTCTCTTCCTCTCCCCAACACACACAGATCTGAGGAGTTCCATGGTATTTATAGTTTTCAAAAGTATATGCAACATATTTACCATCCTATGTAGTTTATCTGTCAATTGTTGGTCCAGACAGTGTCATTTTTTATTGGTCGGCACCACTTGCTGTGAGAGAAGACTGAAATTAATCAGAGAGAAAGCTATACCTGGGCTGGCAGTTACTTGTTTTCTTGTAGTTGCTCATCTGGATTAGGTGACCAATGCAGATATGTATATCAATTGCATCTTCTGCACTTGTACTGTGTGCTTAATGATTGGGGGCTCCATGCTTGAGATACTTGAAAAACATTTTGCTTTGAGATGATGTGAATCAGAGTGATGTCATTTGTCTCTTATGTCCCATGTTATTCTCAAGATATAAATAAGTTTGTAAGAACCTGTCTTTAGAAGAGCCAAAAACTTCCATTATTTTGATAACATACATGCATACATACAACCTTTGGCCTGTGACCAGGCATGAATTTGGTAGAAAAACTTGTCAGGGTATATGAAGTAGGAATTTTTGTCTGTGTGAATGACAGCACAGCTGAGCTGCCTCCATCAGCTGTACAAGCTCAGAGGACCAAGTGCTCACACATGTAGGGTGTGGCATGACAGCACAAACCAAAGTATATAACCCAATGCATCATGGGTGTGGGGGTGCTGGAGTACTAGTTGTAAGTTCTGCTTGTAAATATTTACTGTAAATATTGTACAGTAAAGGTCTGTATGGTTTTTGCTACAACGGACTGTGGGCTGTTGATTGCATCGCACACGGAATGCCACAACACGTGTATGCGCTACCCCGACAAACTTGGGGATTGCCCTAGAAGAAGGTGAAAATCTGTCCTTATACATTTTTGCACATTGTCAGACTTATACCTAATTTTTAAAAAATACATTATAGCAGTTACCAGATTACTTTGTGTCATTTTAATAAACTTTCCAAATCCATGTTTTTTTCAGCCAGCTATTTGTGCAAATCAACAGGTCTTCCTAGTTCCTTAATCAGGAAAGTTGTTAGAAAACTGGACCCTAAGTATTGATAAAGAATGGCGGGAAAGCTGATAATATTGAAGTCGTAGTTCTAAAATCAGTGTGGGAAAAGATCCCCAAAAGCTCTGCATTAACTATTTTTTAAAGGTAATATTTCATCTATAAGGGCTAGGGCATATTTCTCTTTTTAAATACAGTTGAAAGCTGAGATTTATAGGTTGCTAAACTTTACTCGATGCCATATTCTAGCATGTCTGTAAAATTGCAGACAGCTTTGCTTGATATCAGTGCTTACTTTGATCTTCTTGAAACGTGTTTTCTCTTATCCTATTCTTTCTGTTGATTTTATAGCCAACTTCTTATTTGTTCTGAAATATATAGTCTTTCTTTGATGCTATTATTCACTAGTAATATCTTTGACATTCAAATAGATTGATATATTGATATCAATTTTTTGGTTGTCAAATGGTTGCACCTTAAGCATGGAAAAAAGAACTTTCCATATAATTTTACTGAGTTGAAATTCTATTGAAATGAAAACTGGGGCATACAGAAATCTTATTGTTATTATTGTTGATTGCACAGTCAGCCAGATGTTTAGACTGGATTTGGCATTTTTGTCCACCTATCGAATATTTGCCAAGGACCTGGGATAGGCAGATATTGTTTAATGGTGTTAAGGGTATCGTCACAGGATGTAAGCTGTTCAAGTAAAGCTGCCTTTTGCAATTGACTGATGGTGATTTTCTCAAAACCGATGGTGTTCAAGTGGTGCTCCAGATGTTTTGGGATTGTATCCAAGGCGCCTATTACTATTGGTACTATCTTTGCTTTCTTTTGGCACAGTCATTCTACTTCTATTTGCAGGTCTTTGTATTTTGTGATTTACTCCAGTTCTTTCTCTTCTATTCTGCTGTCTCCAGGTATTGCGGTGTCCATTATCCAAACTTTTTTGTCTTTCTTATCAACAGTGGTTAAGTCTGGGGTGTTGTGTGGCAGGTGCTTGTCTGTTTGAATTCTAAAGCTCCAGAACACTTTAGCGTCTTCTATTACGTTGTCTGTTTTGTGGTCCCAACAATTCTGGCTTGCAGGCAAATGATATTTCTTGCAGATATTCCAATGCACCATTGTTGCTACTTTGTCATGCTGTTGTTTGTAGTCAGTCTGTGCAATCTTCTTGCAGCAGCTATTATTATTATTAATATTAATATTACCATTGCTATTACGATGATGATGATGATGATGCTTATTTTTGTTGTTGTTACTGGCTATAATTTCTGCTCCTGATTTTGTGCCTTGCATGTGATACTTAGCTCATGATATCCCATCATGAGCAAATCTATCATTTTCTATTTCTCCTAGTTGTTTTTATTTTTCTCTTATTTTCTTTGTTCCATACTATTTTGATGTCACATTGTATTTTTTTAGAGCTCTTACAAAATTAATACATATTTTTGTGTACTTCTGCAAATGCGTCTTATTAAATTTTGCTCATTATGCAGATTTTTTGCAAGTGGTTCAGTATTAATAATCTTTTACATGGTTTTTCCCTGTGACCATATACATTTCAGTATGTTTTTTTTCCTTTGAAACTGCATTACAAAATTCTGAGAATTATAAATAGAGAAAAATAACTGCATTCTGATTGTCCTATTGATTCAGAAGTTTCAGATTTGTTAAATATGAACCAAACAAATATTTCTGTCATGTCCAACTGACCCTCCGTCATTCTGTATTCTTAAATGCATAAGACCAGAATTCCAGTTGCAGTGGACTTTTATGACTTTTGTTCAAAAATGTTTGTTTCCATGTTGCACATTAAAGACTGTTGTCTGTGTGGTCTGTGTTAGGCTCAATGAAATCTTAGCCCTAACTTACACCATTGACTTTCATGGATGATATGCGTGACAGTATAGGGGTCATCCTAAGAAAAAAGCAGGAGTGGGCGGTTATGGCTGCTGTTTGAAATTTCATAAGAGGATTGTCACCTACAAAGCCCTTTATGGTTCAGGACCAATATACTTATGAGACCACCTTTTTCTGTATGTAGGTTGAACTGTTGTTTGGTTGCTTCCCCAGCATGAGTCCTTTATATTTGTATTGTTACTGTTTTCCCTCTCTGTTGTGTTTTAAACAGTATTAATTTGTTATTGTACACTGCCTAGAGATGCTGCAACAATTGAAGCAGCTTATAAATTGATTAAGTAATTAAAGTTTGTATGTCAACTTAAATTAGTGTGCCCAAATCTGTTGCTGTCCAATGTGTTGGATTCCTTCCATGTCTACATGGCTGTTAACTCAGTCAAACCCAGGAAAAGATGTTCCTTGCTGTTACTTCAATCTAGAAAATAAGAAAAAAAATCTGGAACTGGATATGTCCCTACAAAATACACATATGTTTGCTCTGGGAGAGCATAACTCTTTCAGAACACAGAGAGCCATCTCTCAGTGCATTTTGTCAGTGCATTGATCATGCTTGAATCTGAATAGTGTGAGTAAGACTTATGTGATGACTTACTTCTCCTACAGGGGCATCAGTCAACTAGCTAGGGCAGAGTAGGAATATCTCTTAGATTACCCTACCTGTCATGAAACTTATGCTGGCTAAACCAAGAGAAAAAATGGATGAAAAAACATGTTTATTCACAACCATTTTGTTCTGTTACTCATTTCTGGTAATCTAAGTAGAATGTCAAGTCACCCAGCAGAGTACTAAGAATATGTAGAATTGCTATTCTGTGGGTTAGTAGGTTCAGTATGTTTCAGTTTAGAAATATCAAATTCCTTGTTTAAATGTTAAGGATACAATTTTCCTTATTTTGTTAAGGAAAAGAGGACTTCTGCAATGTAACTGCAACATAACTGTAGTCTTTGTGCCTTGATAAACTGTCTGAATTCCAGTATGTTGTCCAGACATGTCTACTATTTTAGCAAGAGTTTACAGTGGTAAACTTACCTTTCATGTTGAAAAAAATGGACTAATTTGAATCAATAAGAGAATATCACAAAGTTATGTGTTTCTAAATCAGGTCAGGATTGTGCCAAGGCAATCTTATTGGGGAGATAGGATTGTATTAGTGAAACAAATAATAAAAACGAAAGATGCTGCTCGAATTGTAAAGATTTCAGGGTTCAATATATAAAGATTTTGGGGTTCAGTAAAAGTATAATGAAACCTTTATTGTTTTCAAATAATATTTGTATTGATACAAATCAAGAGATGAAGCATGGTGTTGAGTTAAGGTGTCAGACTAGGAGTGGGGGGTCCCAAGTTCTGGTCTTCCCTTAGGCATGGAAGCCAGCTGGGTGACCTTGGTCCACTCACTCCCTCTCATCCCTAATGAGTGTCAGGCTCTGCAGCAAACTGGCTGAAAAACAAAAACCTCTTGTCGCATCAGGCATTGATAGCTTCACTGTGTGAACTAGGCAAGTGCGGTGCAAAAACCGAGCTGACTCTGCAGGTGTGCTCCACCATGGTGGAGAGAAACACTAAGACAGACAACATTTATATTGATACAAATCCCTTAAGAACGGAGTTCAGAGTTACTGTTCTAATTCTGTACTTCCTATTGAACAAGGAACATTCATCTTTTTATATTTTATAAAAGAACACATATTCTATAAACAATTGACATATAGTAAAGATGGTACCTTATAATGCCATCTCTTCCTGTCACTTCGGAGCAGAAGTGCATTTATAATCCATTTTAGTGTAGAAAAATGTATAAGTCATGCCATTATATTTGCTGGAAGGTGTTGTTTGCCATACAGGTGAAACTCGAAAAATTAGAATATCGTGCAAATGTTCATTTATGTCAGTATGGCAACTCAAAAGGTGAAACCAATATATGAGATAGACGCATTACATGCAAAGCGAGATATGTCAAGCCTTACTTTGGTATAATTGTGATGATTATGGCGTACAGCTTATGAAAACCCCAAATTCACAATCTCAGAAAATTAGAATATTACATGACATCAATAACACAAGGATTGGAAATAGAACAGTATCGGACCTCTGCAAAGTATAAGCATGCATATGTACTCAGTACTCGGTTTGGGCCCCTTTTGCAGCAATGACTGCCACAATGCGGCGTGGCATGGATGCTATCAGCCTGTGGCACTGCTGAGGTGTTATGGAAGACCAGGATGCTTCAATAGCGGCCTTCAGCTCCGCTGCATTGTTCGGTCTCATGTCCCTCATCTTTCTCTTGGCAATGCCCCATAGATTCTCTATGGGGTTCAGGTCAGGCGAGTTTGCTGGCCAATCAAGCACAGTAATCCCATGGTCATTGAACCAGGTTTTGGTACTTTTGGCAGTGTGGGCAGGTGCCACGTCCTGCTGGAAAATGAAGTCAGCATCCCCATAAAGCTCATCTGCGGGAGGAAGCATGAAGTGCTCCAAAATCTCCTGGTAGACGGCTGCATTGACCCTGGACTTAAGCACAGTGGACCAACACCAGCAGATGACCTGGCTCCCCAAATCAACACAGACTGTGGAAACTTCACACTGGACTTCAAGCATCGTGCATTGTGTGCTTCTCCATTCTTCCTCCAGATTCTGGGCCCTTGGTTCCCAAATGAGATGCAAAAGTTGCTCTCATCAGAAAAGAGGACTTTGGACCACTGGGCAACAGACCAGTTCTTTTTTTCTGTAGCCCAGGTAAGACGCTTCTGACATTGTTTGTTGTTCAGGAGCGGCTTGACAAGAGGAATACGACATTTGAAGCCCATGTGCAGGATCCGTCTGTGTGTGGTGGCTCTTGATGCACTAACTCCAGCCTCAGTCCACTCCTTGTGAAAGTCCCCAACACTTTTGAATGGCCTTTTCCTGACAATCCTCTCCAGGCTGCGGTCATCCCTGCTGCTTGTGCACCTTTTTCTACCACACTTTTCCCTTCCACATAACCTTCTATTGATGTGCTTTGATACAGCACTTTGGGAACATCCAACTTCTTTTGCAGTGACCTTTTGGGGCTTTCCCTCCTTATGGAGGGTGTCAGTGATGGTTTTCTGCACAACTTTCAGGTCAGCAGTCTTTCCCATGCTTGTGATTCCTACTGAACCAGCCTGAGAGACCATTGAAAGGCTCAGGAACCCTTTGCCGGTGTTATAGATTCATTAGCTGATTAGAGGGGGACACTTTGAGCCTAGAATATTGAACCTTTTCACACTATTCTAATTTTCTGAGATTGTGAATTTGGGATTTTCATAAGCTGTACGCCATAATCATCACAATTATACCAAAGTAAGGCTTGACATATCTCGCTTTGCATGTAATGCGTCTCTCTCATATATTGGTTTCACCTTTTGAGTTGCCATACTGACATAAATGAACATTTGCACGATATTCTAATTTTTCGAGTTTCACCTGTATGCTTGAATAGTCATGTCTTCTACATCAGTCCTAGTATACTGATTGCTTTCCACTATGATTCCTTAAAGACAGTGAAAAGAAATCTTTGTGCAGCTTTGTCACAATATAACAGAGTCAATTATTGCATGTTCCCTTTTATGGAAAGTGTCAGAGAATGCAAGTTGGCAGTACCTGGCCATGCTTGATGACATCCAGAAAAACAAGCATGGTGTGTTTAGTACTTGTTTGGGAAAGCACCAGGAGATCCTTGGGCCAGAGGCTAGACTCAGTGGTCAAAAAAATAATCTCAAAACAAGGCAGTGGCAAACCACTGCTATACTGGTGCCAAGAATCTACACTGGTCCATCCATATTATCACCAGAAGTCAAGCTTGGTTGGAAGATCCTTATGCTTTGAGGCAGAGGTTCCCAAACTTTCTCAGTTCACTCACCTTTAATTTTTCAGTAATTTTTTCACAGAACCGCTAGTGGTTCCCAGACTGTATGACCTGGCACACTATAGGGCATCATAGCAACTCACTAACAATTTCATTTATTCAGTAGTAAAATATCCTGCAGTGCCCCTATGACTTCAGTGCAGCATCTCAGGAGGCTGTGGTGCATAGTTTGGGAATTGAAGCTTTAAGAGAGTATATACACACTGCGTCCAGTGATTGTCAAGTTTTCATTTTTATTTTAGGATGTGATAAATATTCTTCCGTTTACCTCTCTCTCTGGCTGCCTGCCTGCCTTCCTTTCTCATATGCATATACCAGAATCTTATTTTCATTTTCAACATAGATTTTCAAGGTGGGCACGAAGAAAGTAACATTATTAGTGTTTCACAAAAATCACTCAAAACAATCACAATTTCCACAAAGTATATGTTTGAATGTATGACTTGAAATACATCTCGTTTTAACTGTGCATAGTTATTCTTTGAATGAAAGTTTTTACATGAAGCTGACTGCTGGTTATTCCAATTTAATTTAATCAGATAATGTCATAAAAATATAAGAAATATAAATGACAAAATGCATGATTCTCCAAAAGTTAATATATTTTATACTGGAAAGTGAGGATCATGATTTGTGCAGAATTCTATTAATACTTGCATAGATCTCAAGGACTGTTTTCATAATTTAGCATTTATTAATGACTTTTTAAAAAAAATAAGAAATAAATAACATTGTGGCAAGATTGTATAGTTTTTATGTTTTTATGCTATCTTGGTTGTGATAGAAAAATGTTAAACCTGCAAGATCTGAACACAGCTACAAATTTTTTATTGACCTTAAGGGCCTGGTAATTCAATATAGCAATCAATTGATAACAAGAAAACCAATTGAATTAAATCATTCAATTTTTAGAAGAGCTGGTTGTGAGGTAGCATCAATTATAAAAGCCCTCCAGTGAAACTTGTCTTAAATGAATCATCCACCTTTAGTATAAAACTGAATTGTTGATACACGTATTGAAACCTTCTGTTCTTTCTTCTTTTTTTTCCTTTCTTTTTTCTTTTAAAGGGTATTTTATTTCCCTGAGTCTACCCCAGCAACATTGTTTTTTGAAAGACATTTTTATTTATACAAATGGGACTTCATATGTTACTTAAATTCATATTATGCTTATTAAAACTTTATCCTTCTGTCAAAAGTGCCACACAGACCACTTGTTGTTAACACGTTTCCTCGTATTCCTATCTGTTAATTGTACAGGGCGGAGATCATTCATTCAGTAATGTGCTTTTATTTTGTTTCCAATAGCCATTTCTGTAGTGATGTTATTAAAAAATGTATTTTACATCATGTGCTCTTTCAAGACAATCATCAGAGCCAATCTATTACTTTTACTTTCCAGAATCCTATCCCAAGCACCCTGTTTACTAACAACTTTGCTATAGTTAAAACAGTAAAAATACAGCTGTTCCACTGTAGGCATTAGTGTGTATTCCAGGTTTCCAATAAGATCGGGGTGTATATGCTGTTCTTTTCTCCTCTACTTTTTTTTTAAAAATTCATCACAAGTATATTCAGCTGAGTTATTGTGACCATCCCAAATACCAGCTGAATGGAGATTTAAGTCCTGCTTTTTCTACTCCAGATCTGATGTACTTTGCACTCTAGCACACTGTCTGATAATTAAACTAAAAAAAAACAAAACTTAGTCCCTGCTGTTACCATACTGCTTACTCTAAATGTGTTAACTATAATAGTAGCATATTTTTCTATATTTAACCTTTCCTCTGTTGCCCTCCCTATTTGTTGTTGTTCAGTCATTAAGTCGTGTCCGACTCTTTGTGACCCCATGAACCATATTGCGCCAGGTCTTCCTGTCCTTCACTGCCTCCCTGAGTTTGCTCAGTTTCATACTCATTGCGTCAGTGATGCTATCTAACCATCTCATCCTCTGCCGTCCCCTTCTCCTTTTGCCTTCAATCTTTCCCAGCATCAGGGTCTTTTCCAAAGAGTCCTCTCTTCGCATTAGGTGACCAAAGTATCTGACCTTGAGCTTCATTATCAATCCTCCCAATGAGCAGTCAGGGTTGATTTCCTTTAAGATTGATGCCCTCCCTATATCAGCTTGTATACTAGTGACTAGAAGTCCTTTTGACTAGGGGACTTTTTTTTCTGCTTCCGCAAACTTTTATGTTGATGATGCAATGTAAATACATAAATATAAACAATAATAATAGATCAGAGTTTTACATTTTGATTTTCTGCTGCTGAATATTTCTATATGCAGGATTAAAATTGAAACCATTTGAGGGAGTGTTATAATAATACATTAATAGTTCCAATATCTGAATATAAGGTTTATCACATCTTTGCATGAATCACATGAACTTGAGGCAGATGAATAATAACGAATAAAACAGTTATTGGAGCCAGTGTTGCAGGCAGGTATACTTCTGTGATACAGGTAGTCCTCGATGTACAACCATTCATTTAGTGACTGTTCAAAGTTACAAGGGTGCTGAAAAACATGACATATAACAAGTCCTCACACTTAAGACTGTCACAGCCTCCCCACAGTTGTGTGATCAAAATTTGGGCACTTGGCAACCAGCAAGTATTTACAATGGTTGCAGCATCCTGGAGTCACATGATCACCATTTACGACCTTCCCAGCTAGCTTCCGACAAACAAAATCAATGGGGAACTGTGTGGTTCACTTAATGATTGCTGTGATTCCCTTAATGGCCACCACAAAAAATGTCGTAAAATCGGGCACAGTCACATGATGCCTCACTTAACCACACCACTTAACGAATTTTCCAGTCCCTATTCTGGTCATAAGTTGAGGACTACCTGTAGTATAGACATAAGATTGCTAATTATTGGAGTGTAAAAGGCAATATGTTAATACTTGCTGTGTAATGGAACAGAGCAGCAAGGAGCAAAACTGAAACATGTACAGGTAGTCCTTGCTTACCAACCCACTTGTTCAGCAGCTGTTCAAAGTTATGAAGGTGCTGAAAAAGGAGACTTATGACCGGTCCTTAAAGTTGCGGCTTTCACAGCATCCCTATAGTCATGTGATCGCGATTCAAGTTCTTGGCAACCTGTGCGCATTTACGACAGTCATGGCATCCTGCAGTCATGTAATTGCCATTTGTGACCTTCACAGCCAGCTTCTGACAAGCAAAGTCAATTGGGAAGCCAGCAGGAAGTCATAAGTTGCAGTCACATGATGTTGTGCTTAATGATCTGCAGTGATTCGCTTAATGACTGCAGCTGGAACTGATGTAAGCCAGCATGGTTACATAACATTTCACTCAACAACCACACCATTTAATGATGGAGTTGCCGGTCCCAATTGTGGTCAGTAAGTGAGGACTACCTGTATCTGTTTCTTCTGGTCATGTAATTCAGTCCCCAGTATTCTGGGTGTTAGCCCTTTCCTCAGGTGTCACCATGTACTGTGCAAACATTAGTCTAAAGACACATAGAGAGTTGGAAACTAGGACACTGTGCTTGAAGGAGGAGCTACGCTTTGCAGCCCATTTCCAGCCCGTGCATTGACGTGTCAGTCAGTGCAGCCGGTGTGGCATTTCAGCAGTGACATGCACTCTCAGGAAACCACTGTATTGCAGCCATGGTTCAAAGTTTGTTTCACCCCTTGCACAGAAATTGAAAATGAATTATTCTTGTACTACTCTGCAATTGAGTTTCCAATTTAGAGATTAACTTCTGTGTCTGAAAAAATAACAAATGGAGCATCTCTACCTATTAGCAAGATGCTGTATCTCATGCTTTTGCCTGATACATGGCCCAGCTTTGCTTGCAAATCTGACTTTTATATTGCAGTATTAATATAAAATATATAAAATTCATATTTATTGGACTGTTGTGAGCAGGTATACAAAGAGGGAAATTTCCATGAGATTTCAGTTAAGAATAAATTGTCAATATCATGGTTTTCTATCCAAGGTATTAAGTAACATACTGGATTATAGCATTAACTATTTTTGTGTGAAAAAAGTAGAGTCTCTGAACTCCACTCATATTTCATATGACTATACATTTTGAAGCTTTCCTTATGCAGAGGTTTCACTTTAATACCATATATACTCACGGATAAGCCCATCTGTGGATAAGTCGACCCTCAAATTTTTAACCAAACTACCATAAAAACTCTGCTACCCGCAGATAAGCCATCCCTCAAAATGTTTTAATTTTCACAATTGGCTTATCTGCAAGTAGGCACAGATACTTTTGAAAAGTATTACTGTTTATACTCGCGGATATACCCATCCGCGGAGGAGCCAAACCAATTTTGGGAGTGTTTGTTGAAGCCTAAAATTTTCGACTTATCCGTGAGTATAAATGGTATTAAGAACACCTTTCTGTTAAAAAAAGATGAATGGAGGCAAAAGATTCAAGTTTCTTTGTATATAAAAAGTCATTTAAAATTATGAGGATTGTCAGAAAAGTAATTTCTTTGTTCATACCACAGTTGAATAAAGATAGTTCAGAATATGGTAGTAAATGCAACAGATTCATTTTTCTGACCCTTTTTTGTTCAGACAGATTCCTTCTCCTCCATTCCCCATTTTTAAAATAAACTCTATTTTGGCTTATGGAAAACAGTAATGTTGCTCCAAACATAAGTATTAATGATTCTTACTATCCATGGAAATGTTGTTGAGTTCCGTACTGTAATGTATAGTTGAGAAGGTTAGGTGTTTTGCTGGTAAGTATGAAGAAAGATGCAGTTGAGATTTTTGGACAAAGAAAAAGGTGTCTTACTCTGGTACTATTATTTTTAATAATTTTAACAGTAATTTGGAGTATATTATTTCATATGGTTTTTTTCAATTTTTGTAAGACATCTGATTAACAAGTGTGATACGCACAATCTGTCTGCTATAATTCCTACAATAAAGTTTGGAAGTGTTCTCCTGTGAAACAGTACTGCATGATCCAAAACGATTTTCTTATTCCTCAGTATTTGTTTTATTAATATGTTATACTGATAAATATGTCTTTCAAACACCAAAGTAAACTCATTCAAAGTTTCACGTGATAATAGTTTCCTCTCCCCCCCCCCCCTTTTCTTTTAATTATTCTTTCAGTTTATCCCATGAAGAGCCCCCTCACAGCCATCCTCTCTATGGACATGGAGTATGCAAATGGCCAGGCTGCGAAGCAGTATGTGAAGATTTCCAGTCTTTTCTAAAGTAAGCAATCTATATGTACATGCAAATGTATCTGAATAAGTATGTGTACATGTGGATGTACATTTGTGTATTGCTGTGTTACATGTGTTTGAATATTGGACCATATTGTTAAACATGGTCCAGCTGTAGGATGAGCTAATGTATATCTTCTTCTGTCAGGGGGTTCTCTTAAAAAGGGGCCATTAGAAATACATAGAGCATGTGAGTCCCATTGTCCATAGTGGAGGTTGTACAAAAGGATATTTAAAGTAGACTGAAATCACATTTTAAAGTCAGAAGCTACTAGATTCATTTTTTTACTGTATACGTAGATCTCATCCAGAAATGTTTGGGGATTTAGTGCTCTGCTCACTTTAATTTCCTATATTTTTACCAGAGTTTGCATCTAACATAGAAACTTAAGGAACAGAGTTTTCTGTGCAGTGCAAATATCTAGAATCAGTGCAAACAGACAAGTCTAGAAGTTCATTGGAACATTTAAACCCAGAATCACATTTTCTTAGATGCATGCATACATCTGGTATGTTTTGAGAATGGCCTGTATCCAGAGTTTTCCAGAAGCAATATTGGGTTGGTTGATTATTGAAATAATAAATCTTGTTAATTCAGAGTTAAATAAATTAGTGATTCTCAGATCTGGAAATAAGGGAATTATCCTATTTTAGATGAAGTTTTCTTTTCCTTTGAGGGACTCACGTGCTCTTAGTGAGGCAATAAGTAAGGCTTAGTTAGTACTTAAAGCTATAAGTAGAGATACCAGTTTTGTTCGGAGGATCATAACAACTTTTTTTGGACTGGGATAACATAATTTCAGAGATTCCACACATTATTAGATGTACTCTGTGTGAGGCTTCCCTTGAAGATGGTCCAGAAGCTGCAGCTGATGCAAATTTCAGCTGATAAATTGTTAAGTTGGGCAACTAAATGGGATCATGTGACACCAATCCATAAGGCATTATCTTTACTATACAAAGCCCAACTGAAGATGTTAATACTATGCATGCAGCTCTAAATTGCTTAAAACCCAGGGATTTCTCTCACTGTTGGCTCATCCAAGCGTTTGCTAATCAAAATTGGTCCAGGACCAAAACAAACGTATATTTTTTTTAGTTAATATTTTTAGAGTCGATAGGCTTTCGTCATAATTAAATGTTGTAACTTTGTTTTTTTTAATTGTGTGTGGTTTTATTATCAATGTTTTCTATAGACTGCTGTGGACTTCTTTATAAGATAAGCATCACCATCATCATAATTGTAGTTATGTTAATGCCTGAAACTGAATTGAGGTTTTAAGCTAATTTCCCATTCACACTTGGAATTCAGCTCAAGAACAGTTGATTTTATAACAGTCATGGTTAAGATGCTGCTAAACAATGGAAACAAATTCAGTTTTTGAAAGTGAGTACTTAGCCAATGATTCTAATACTGTTTTGTGTCTGGAGTTTCAAACATGGCTAGTAAGATCTATAATTTTGTGCGAAATCTAAACTGAAAGGGGAAAGTACTGGAATGTAAGAACGGTCAAGTTTCCATAGTGCCATTTTATTTGGTGCAGAAAATCACCATAATACAGCCTTCTCTAACCTGGCGCTCTCCAGATGCATGGGGACAGTTCTCAGTATTCCCACTGAGTGTGATCAGCATTGAGCTGCAGTTGCAGCATATCAGAAATGTGTCAGGGTGGGAAGAGCCCCTTAATAAAACACAATTGGGCAGTGTATCAATTCATGCATGAGTTTGTTGCTATTGATTCATCTTCTCAGAATGCAGAATATATGCCCACGAGGGACTCCCATCTTAATGACAGTGAAGTTTGCTTTCTAAATAAAGAAGATACAGGTGATCTGAACTGAACTGAGATTAGCTACTTACTTTGGAGTCCTGAGTACTTCTTTCTGGCTGTGACTTTTGCCCCGCCTACTGACATATTAAGTAAGGCCATCTACTCTCCAGAGCAAGTTTTGCCTACTTGGCATGATAATGGCTGGATGGGCATATTTTGCAAATGTCAAGGGTCAGAGACTATCAGAAATGATGCTGAAAACTCCCAAATGGCTGGAGATGGATAATAGTGGATCCCTGGTGCTGCCTGAGCTTGGTTGTTTGCTTGCAAACTCCATAGTTCAACCATGAATTACATATATTATCTTCTCTTGAAAGGATAGTGATACATATACATATACACACAAATATACCCATGGCATTGTTTTGCAAGAGAAAATAAGCTTTGTAACCAATGTATAACCTTGATAATATTGGCACTTGTGATTTTGCAAAGTTTGGTAGGAATAGTAACAGTTACAATTGAAATATATTTAAAAATCAAATCATTTGCCAATTATAGATGGAAGCTTGCTGGTAAAACTAAGGAATGCTTGTGTGAAAGAAACATTTTAGGCACACACTGCAATGTTTTCACAAGTGTTTTTATCATGGTAACATCTTGTTTACTTTAGTTGCTTGCCTAAAACTACTTGGAACATGTTAAGAAAACATTTCAGGAAAGCTTCTAAAAGAGGCTTTTGTTTAGCACCAACTGCAAGGCTGCTCAGCTCACAAAGGTGTTAACTTTCAACCCCTTAAGCACTTCCACATGAAATTCCAGAAACTATGCTTGTGGTTTTAGAGAGAAAAAGTACCCATAAGGATACCTGCTATATGCTAATACATTTTAAAGGAAGGATGGAAATCAGAAATTGTTTCAAATGCATTAATGACTGCTATCTGCAGATCAGAAAGTTCTAAACTGAAGTTATCTTTAAGATTAATTGAACAATCTGAGTAAAAATTATTCAACATTAGAATGAAGTGAAGGAAGCTTTCAAAGATATATATGATTGTCTATTTCATACACATGGTCTTTCCCAGTTTATTTTGTAAAGTGACCACCATTTAAAGGTGAGTTTTTTGTTATTTATTCTCTCTAAATGCTGGCAGAAGACAAATACGTATGAAATGTGATCAGCGTAATTATACCCTAAGAAATGAACAACAAAAAAATTAGTTCATTTTATTCCCTAGTTTGTGGAACATGTTAAGTTGGAATTCAGTTCTGAATGTCACAGATTTTACAGCATCCTGATTAACCTTGCTGACATTGTATAAAGTTCAAGACCTTTCTAATAGTTGCATCAGTTAGAAAGGTCAGAATGGTCTAAATACCACACTGCCCTCTAGTGATCTCTACAATATTGGAAAGAAAAGTTTGGAAGGAAGTGCCTGAGGTACTATTGCAGATAACTTTATAATGAGTTCTGTTTTTGTAGAAGTAGATAAAAGAACAAGAGGTTTTGTTTGTGGTCATTGTGCTTATTCTTCTGGTCAGCTTTCTAGATGAACAAATAACTATGAAATGTATGTATCTTTTGTTGGATGTTGTATACTCTTGGAACTAGACCTGTTTGCAACAAATGAGAGTTTTAGATGTTTGGTTTATGTTTCCTAGGGTTAATTTCCAGTATCTGATCAGAAAGCATTACTTAGGAGACAATGATCATCTTTGTTTCGTACTTTTTATTGACACCATCTCCCACGTTATTGCTGTGTCTAAATGGTAAAATTTATTATTAGTAATAGTGTCAAAAAAGTCTGAGACAGCAATTTTCCTTTCAATAAAAGTAGTTAAAAACCTTTTAGAAAATCCATAATTTTGATTGCTGGTACTTCATAAATGTAAAACTGTACTTTTTAGCTGTCTCTTTAGGGAAAAATGAGTTTTATCACCTGCAGTACCTGGGTTAATGAAATTGTATTTGGAATCTAGCCAGAATGAAAGATGAGATCATTCAGTGGTACTAGTATTAGCAAAAAGTTTCATAAAAGGCATGACTCCTAAAGCCATGTATTATTCTAATGGTAAGGAATAGGGCTTTTTTGCTCTGTTTAGAATTTCTGCATTTTGAAACAAGACTGAACAATTACAGTGGGAGTCCAGTGATTAAAAACTTCAACAAAACTGAAAGATAAATATGGACATTGTTTTGAAATTGGATTTGTTTGCTTTTAATTTGAAACTCAGTTTTCTGTCCAGCCCTTTGTAAAAATGCTACTCATAGTTCATATTTTAAATAAGTGCGGCTTTTTCCCCCTACATCTAATTGTTTGTGTGGATATTGTCCATCCAGGAAATCTCTTATTAAACAAATATAAATCCAACAGGATGTGTGTGTGTGTGTATTAAAAAATATATATATATATTTTTTTAACACAGGCAGTCCAGAATATTGAAGACTTTTTTTTTTTTTTTTGGCAACCTGTACAAGTATTTATTTTATGTGTGCTGCATGCTTTCAAAGAAAGAAAATCAGCTGTCAGAACGGACTGTTTTAGTCCAAGGAGAAGTATTTGATTTACTGCTTCTTTAACCTTAGCTTTCTTCGCACATGCATGTGTATTTGCATTGTGTGCGTGTATTTCATTCATATGGTGAAAAAGGAAAGCTGGTGTATGCCCTGACACAGAAGTTTAAATTCAAGCCTGTTTCTTGAAGAGTTTTTTTGAGTTGTTTAAGCAGTGCAAGAGTCTGAAAGGCTGTCAGGAGAAGCTGTTAGTTTGAAATGTGCCTGGAATCTCTAACCAAGGTTGCCGTAAAAAGCTAAAGTATTTTCTCCATAATACACAATTAGAATGGCTTCCTGTTAATTATCTTGTTCCAAAAGTAGCATTACATAAACTCAAAATATAGTTCATTAAGCTACCTTAGACTAACACAGCTGAAACTTCTGCATATTGCTTTTTGGTGACTCTGTGTGTGCATGAGCACATAGGGTATGTATGTTTTGTATGGGTGTGTGTGTTTAATTTTGAAGATGACACTTGCTTGCCTATGGCTCCATTTATATCCTGTGGAATACAGTGCTGTTTAAACACACTGCTACATCTGCATTTGATTTGCAGAACTTGGTGTAAATGATTATACCAGATTTTTGATGACTCAACAATAGATGCGTGAAAAACAGAATTGGTTAAGCTGCCCATTTTACAATTCAATAATAATAACTACTGTGCCATAAAAATGTGTTTTAATGTTAGCCTGTTGTTTTTGCTTGCTGTGTGCTAGCATGCTTTTTATGCTTGCATTATCTGGGGTTTAAAAAAGTGACACATGCCAACATTCATACCCGTTCCTGATGTCTCCACACTTTCCTAGCCTTTTTATTTCAATGGCATTTCACTGGGGCTGCATTAGAGGCCATTTGAATATTTCATTTCCTATTAATTATGCACTGTGACTCTCAGTGTCATTATAAAAAAGAGCCTAATGTAACAAAGGATGAAAAGAACCATCAAGCAGTGTGACCAAAAGAAAATATTCCAAAGCTTGTCACGTATGACCGGCTTAACATCTCTAATTTGAAATCCATTGCATTCATCTTAAATTAAAGCTTAAGGATTCTACCTTTACCTTGTTTCCTTTGCTGCATGTTTTAGGTGGCTGAATTTTTAGTTTAAAATATTAATGGATTCTGAGGGTAGAAAGTCTTTTTTGTCATGAAAATATGCACAGCATTAAGTATTTAGTTGTATCTGTAATTTTTGCATTTCACCTTTACACTCAGTTTAAAGATGTAGCTGTTAATGAGAACTGTGCACTTCAGTTAATAGGTTAATAGCTATTAACTATTCAGCTAATAATTCTTAACTATTAATCACCACA
>CM061348.1:30225256-30377756 GCA_030867105.1 Liasis olivaceus | reverse complement strand
AGCTTGGCTTCCTCTTTGCTATAACTTTAAAAAGAAATTGAAGCTTGAGTGCACTAAATTCTTTGCAATTATCAGTACATGTTGAATATGTCTTAAACTCACAGTCTGGTTTGGTGATGAATGTGCATGCACACGGTGTACAGAATGGGTGGAAATAGCCCATGTTGGTTTTTAAATCTTGACCAAGATTAGATTGTAAATGACTTTACTCACTGACCTAGAACATTATTTTTATCATATACTTTATTATTATAATTTAAAACCCTGATTTATGTCAGTGCCCCAATCTATTTACATATAATCAGTTTCTAATGGATTTGTTAAAGGAATAAAATTAGAATTTATAAAGATGTGCAATTACTATATTATTACAACCCGTTAATATAAGGAAATTTAAAAACACACTCACGCCCTGTCTGAATATGCCTAAATGCTTTTCGTGGCCTAACTTTCTTTGTGTGAAAGGCAGTAAGCAAAAGGACAGCCAAAGAAGGCAAATTAAAACAATGTTGTACATTAGATAGCTACCATTCCTCAAAAAATGTGTCCTGTTTTGTATGCAAGATGACACTGTAGAGATATATGGAAAGCCGTGGGCTAAGTGCGGAAGATAATTACATTCGGAATTTTACTGAGTTAGTCATTCAGAGCTTCAAATAATTTTCAAGAAAAATCAACTTAAACTTTTTGTTGTTACTTTTCCTGATAATTATAATTGATATTTTATATCATAACTTACTTTTTGAAAATCCCTTTTATCTTCTTATCTCAAAACTGAATATCTTTTTGGTCCCATAACCTATATTTTGCTGCCTGTAAAATTGTTGTCATGTCACGTCCATGATATGCTTTCTTCCCAATGCAACTTAAGAAAAGCCTTCCCGCCCCCCACCCCCCCATCCCAAATATAACAATGTTCAAATACCAGTATTTCAACACAGTTAATTAAGAGCTGTAGAATAGCCTTCTTTAGAAGTTTTCAGGAAAAACTAATTTCATTCAAGCTTAAATAAAAACAAATTTCATTCAAGGCTCTCACTACTCATATAAATGGAACTTACGTAAGTATATAAATGGAATTTATATAAGTAGTGAGAGCCTTGAATGAAATTTGGAATTTAGAACACAGATAGGGGCTTAAAGGAAGTACAAAATTAGTCCCTGTCCAATTAATGAATTATCCTGTTGTTAGTTATATTTGAGTTTCCAATTGCCAATCACTATCCAGTAGTAAAATTGATTTTGTGTCATTATCTTTATTCTGCCGTGACAGTTTTGATGCAATAAATGGAGGTCTTCCAGGAGACCCAGGCAGAGAATGCAGTAAACTTTGCCTTCCTTCCTGTTAACAAATTTATTTTTCCAAAAGCTGAAGGAAAGAGAAAGATGATATGCTTAACTACAGGGATATCTCACTTGGACTCAGTCTTTGATTTCAGGGCTGTTATTCTACAGATTGCTAAAGATCTTAACTTATTTTGACCATTTCCATATATGGGGTCAGTCTCCACATGCCATAGGATAAAATAACCTGCGTTCCAGTTTGGGATCATTGCAGGGGTAGAAAATCTTTTTCCTAGTGTGATGTACAAATTCAATCAAAAACTGTCAAGGTCTGTTTTCCAGTTGTAGTCATGCCAGAGCCAAAAGTAGACTGAGTTACAGCTGTTTCCTAGCAGAAGACATTTGCATTAGCTCCCTGCCAAATTTCTGCAAGATTTCTTCCAACATCTATATGGCTAGTAAACAGTGAGATGCAGGGACTAATATTACTAGCCCAGGACAGACCTGACAAAAAGGCTATGGCCTAAAAGGTGTCCATGGATCCAGAACGAAGAATCTGGAAGTTCATATTTGACACCAGTATGTAGAACGGCATTGAGAAATAGGCTAGAACTCTATTACATGATAGTGACTTAGTTCAAATGTAATGTTATTTGTCCAGCAATTATATGTGAAGCTTTTTTGAAAGGAAGGAAGGAGTGAGTTGCTGTGGCTGTGCTTACTCGTTGGTTAGGACACTTGTCTCATGCCTCCTCCTAACTCCTGAAGTTCAGGTCCTATAAGGGAAATGCTAGCTTGACTGCTTGCAGCTCTCACTGCTAGTCCAGACAAAATGAACAGTGCCTTGTCAATTTCCCTCTTCCATTCCACATCACACAAATATAACAGTCTGCTTAGTTGTTCTTTTTCCTCTTTTGAGGAGGGGAGTGATGGTTCTAGTATTTTTATTGCTACTGGAGCTGCAGCAGAACAGCTTGGGACAGTCATTGTTGCTCCTTCTGCTCAGCATCTCAAGTTGACAGAAGGGAAGATGATTATAAATCACCTTCAGATGTCTTTGGAGGATTTCAAGGAAGAAAATGTATGACATGAAATCCCACCAAAATAATAGCAGGGGTGGGATTGGTAGCAAAATTAATTTCATAAATAATCACCATGAAAGTGGTTTACAAGCTATACCAAAATGGTTAGGAACAGAAATTATAGTTGAAATCATATTATTCAGTATTTAATACAGGTAGTCCTCGGTTAACAATGGTATTTGGGACCAGCAACTCGATCGCTAAGCAACACGGTCATAAAACGCAACATCACATGACCATGCCGACTTATGACCACAGTTCTGGCAGTTCCAGTTGCGATTCTTAAGCGAATCCCACATAGTCATTAAGCGTGACATCACATGATCACCATTTGTGATCTGCTGCTGGCTTTCTTTGTTGACTTTGCTTGTCAGAAGCCGGCAGTGAAGGTCACAAATGATGATCATGTGGCTGCAGGACACTGCCACCGTTGAAATTGCGAGCCGGTTGCCAAGCACCCAAATCACAATCATGTGATTGTGGGGATGCTGTGATAGCTGCAACTTTGAGGACTGGTCATAAGTTTCCTTGTTCAGCACCATTGTAACTTTGAACAGTCACTAAATGGTAGTTAACTGAGGACTACCTGTATGTTGATTTTATTGGAGGAGCTGGTATGTACCCTTATGATAAGATAGCTTGGCTGGGCAAGTTGGCCATAGTTTTCTCTAGGAATTCAGCATTTGTGATGTATCTGTTAATCAGGTTATTCATGTTATTAATATGCTGAATTGGGTAGGATATTTTTGTATCTTCATTCATATTAAGTCCAGCATGTTTTGTATGCCAGCTAGATGGCAGAAGGAGTAATGGAGCCTAGTTTTAGCCTCAAGGAAGATAACACTATAATAAGAGAGTTGATATTCTTTTTCAAGAGCAGAGCAATGGATCTGCCATCCTACATTGATTTACTGCAGAGCAACTGGTAATAGTTTATAGTTGGGCGAGGTATAAAACCTAATCAATTTTCTGATCAGATGAAGAATTCCCCAATGGGAATTTGAAAATTCTGGATTCCAAAATACTGGATCCATTTAAACTTTGGCTTTAGTTCTTTTCAGAAGGACTGGGCACAAAACAATATTCATATCTTGCTCCTATCTTTCCTCTCATTTTCACTCAGAAAAAAAAAGCCTTCATTTGAATCAGGCAATAATATCAGGCCAGAGGAATAAGTTTCACACAGGAGAGATCTTGCAGGCCTGTGATTTAGTTGGCAGTTCGCAGTATCATAGTGAAAAATGATTCAGTCACTGGGTCAGCCACTTCAAACAAGTAGGTAGGTATCTAGTGCAACTGTTACCTTGCAGTGTTTCCTGTAGCCACTAAACTTCCATAAAGCAGGCCCTATTCTCATTCATTCTCTTGCTCTCTTACACATACACAAACACGAATGCTCCTGTGTGCATACCTCAGTCAACCACAGCAAAATCTCATGTGCATTTGGGAGTATAACCATGAATGCATTATAATAATCCCAAGGCATGAATAGAGAATGTGGGTTTGCCAGATATGGTTGGGCTATACCAACCATCCCCCACACCCACTACCATGCTGGCTGGAGCTAATGGGACATAGAATTGTAAAATACATGGAAAATTAGGACCTCGTCCTGGATTTTTGGCCTAGTGATTATGGAAGCATTATCACTTTCCTGAATCAGTCAAAGTGGCAAGAATTAGAAACTTGCTGGTACTGTTAAGACTCAGTATTATGGATGATTCCATCTGTGCGTGGAGGGTCTCTAGTTTGGAAAGTTTAGAATTCACAGGGAACATGCAAGATTCTTTTTCTCTTTCTGCCCCTGGAGACAGCAAAATAATACTTTTTAAATGGTGCTGAGTCATCAAGTAGTTTTTTATTATGTTTTAGTAAATGGTTTAGGTGTATGAGCTACCACTTTTAAAATCTGTGAGACTGTAAAAAGGTAAAGCATTTTGAAAAACCTCTTGAAAAAAAGGAACGTGATATTTTAACTTTTTGTTTTTGATTTTGTTTTTTGTTTTAATTTACTGGGGCTTCTCTGTTGCTCCAATACACCAGAGTTCTGAGTCGTATCAATATGTCTGCCTGGATGTTTCATCAATAGAGTGAAAAGGCTGGTATGGGAGAGAATTTTGTCGAGGGCTAAAGCTACACTTGTATTTTATGTTTAGAACCACAGGTCAGTAGGAGAACAACCTCCAGAATTCATGCCAGTTGGCTCATGAGTTACAAATCAATTTTAATAAGTGCATCATCCAATCTGTACAAAAAGACAAAACTGGGTCACAAAAAACATACTCGGCTACAGTGCATCCTCTTAGCTTCAAGCAAATGTGAAAAAGAAAGCTTGTTGATTTTTCTCCACCGAAGTGTAATCTATTCTATAAGAGAACAAACATTTACCTTCTGTAAATGGTTGCCTGTCCCCTTCCCTAAAGCTGACACTGTTCATTTAACGTTTTACATTTCAGCCTCACCTAATAGAGGGTATGTAGCCAAGTTTAAAAAAGTATGGAGTAGGATGTTTAAGAAGAGGAGGAGGAGGAGGCAACTTTTAAAGTCACCTAGCAGTCCCTTGCGGTTTGTCTCCTAGCATTCATGTGAAGAGGGAGGGCTGGTTAGTAAATGCGATTCCTTCGTGTCTTTTTCTCCCTCATCGCTTCAGCAACCCCCTTGGAGCCTGAAGGTCTAGACCTCCTCCAGTCAAGAGCTCTAATGCATTTTAGCAAAAAGCTGATACCCAGCACCAAAAGTTTTGTTTTGCTTTAAAAAATGACAGGGAGGGGTCTTATCACATTTCCAAGTCACAGGGAAGTAATACTGTGCACTTTTCCTGTCATGCGCCAGCTACCGTGCCAGGGTTTAAATAGAGAAGAACCGTTCTGGATTCTGTTCACAAAAGTCGCATTTACGTTTCTCTTTCCTGTTCAGCTGGCAAAAGACAAGGACCGCCTGCAAGCTATGATGACACACCTGCATGTGAAATCAACTGAACCAAAATCTACCCCTCAGCCTGTAAGTATCTGCACAGGGTGAATAAAGCTTTGCCTCCACCATTTCTTTCTATCTGAGAGAGCAGCACAGATGCAGACCGTGTTGAAATAACAAGATGAGCATACCCTTTATTACTAAGGGACTGTTAGTGGAAAGATAGCTGTGTTAGTCTGTGTTGTAATGAACACAACATAATGAATAGCCTTGTGGCATCTTAAAAACTGAGATTTATTGTGATGTTAGCTTTCTTGGATAACAGCACACTTTTTGAACATTATTCAGGAAATAAATTCACTAGAACATTAGCAGACTAGGGTGTTCCCTGTAATTTGGTTGACACGCCTGTCCACTACTTATTTCTTAGCAGAGGGCTTCCCTTAGCTTCTACTGGTCCACCTAGTTAAGGATTTGATTTCTGGGAAAACTGAAAAATAATGTGTCTTTTCCAGGAAAACAGGTGCAAAGTAATTGTTTTATGTCTGTAATGTGTACTGCATTACAGTAATGTCTACTGCATTTTTTTCTCTTTCAACTATAACTATTATCAGGAGAGGAATAAACTTTAAAAACCTCATATTTAAAAGGTTGGGGGGCATTAGCTTTTAAGATCAGCAAGTTTGATTTTGATATGTAAATTATATTTTAATTTAAGATAGAGCATTTTATTCAAATCCCTGATCCCTTTCCCTGTCTTAATAAACCTATGTGCAGATTTTTTTTGCAGAGTAGAGTATTTTTTGAGTGGTAAAAATAGTGTGATTGTTTTTAAAATATAAGGCAGAGCTAAGAGATACCTTCATTGTGTGTAACCCTATCTTCCAACATCTGGAACTTCCATGATAGCTTGGACCATATGAAATAGGTTTATTTTGTTTTCGTGGATCCATCCCCAAATTTGCTCCTAAATTCTCTAACAGATAATAGCAGCACTTCTGCAGTCACAACAAGAGGCATGTAGATCCTAGGAGTGTGTAAATGATTGAAAAAAGTACTTTGAATAACAAGTGAAGTAAAGCTACTTGAAGTGTTGAGACAACTGCATCCTCACAAAGGTTTGGGACAACTACTTTGAGGATTTCCTTTGTGCATGCACAGAAGATACATTAGCTGGTACTGGCGGCAAACAACAGATGCATGTACAGACAACCTGGGAAAAACTCTCAAAGCTACATACCAAACCTTCAGAAGGATGTGGTTACTTCGATGCATACAAGAGTGGTGCTCCATTCATTGCTAGAACTGTTCTACAAATGATTTGCAGAGCCCTGGATTACCTCCCTCACAGTTCTCTAGCAGAGCACCATCTGGCTCATACCAAATGTGAGACTTTAAGTAGAATTTCAATACTAGAATCTTGCAACAGATGGTGTACTTCAGAGGGTGAGCTGTGGATAACTATTATCCCTCCATCTTCCTCCCCAGAAAGACATACCAAAGGAAGGTACACCAACCAGCATGGCCAAATGGCAGTTGCAGGATGAAAATATCTGAAGGCCCATTTCCCCTCTGATCTGTCTGAAGGCAAGTGCAATATGGCCAGAGCAGTTTAGTCAGTTTTCCAGTGCTCACTACTCAAAATTCAGGAATTTTTGTTAATAAACATTAGCAGTACCGGTTAGAGATCCCACAGTAAGGACTGCTGCACAACCAATAAGTGGGCCAGCTCAGAAGGAAATAAAATGGACCAAAGGGAAGGAAGGATGCACTGTCCTGATCAGTATTAAAAATGTTTTACATTCTGGAAAATTATAGCTTTGATGGGGCCTCCCACTAAATTTATTTTTAACTGTTCTATTGAAAATGCTGTGCCACTAGTCAACATTATCTCTCAGTTGCTCAGCACAGTGTTTCTCTATTAAAAGAAATAGGCATGAATATTTTTGACTGAAAAATTAATAGCTTTTGAATTCATACACAGCAGGTTTCTTTTCCAAAGCAGTCCAATATCACTGCACAGCACTTGTATAACCATTTATTTAGAGGCCAAGTCAAACCTTTGACAGCTAGGGCAGTGTTACAAGCCAACATAAAGAACTCCAAGATGTAAACCAACAATAGGCAGTCTGTGTGAGGTTTGCCATTGTCAAATACATAGATTGTTTGGATTAGTTTATGTAAATGTACTGTTGTATTACCCTTTGGAAAAAAAGATCACATTTGTGTATGAAAAGTGGTTTCGTTCATAGGCAGCATTATAAATCCTTATCCTTTAACGTACACGTTAGAAGTAAAAATTGGTGCCTGACAGGACTATATTGTGTGACACTCTGTTATTGGATTGAAACAGCCTTCTTTTCATTTATTGAATATAGGAAATTTTATTACAGATATCATCAGATAAATCAGAAATTATTAAAATATGTATAAGTGAAGGATTCAAAAATTAATTATAAAATGTAGAAATATAGTATTTTGCATATATGCTGTCCCTGCAAGGACAGGGGGAGAATAATACAGGTATCACAGAGTCGATGTCTGGCCTTTTTAAACTCAGCAGCATATAATTCTGGCTAGAAGAGAGCTGATGACCAATACCACAGAACTCAATCCTCTTTACACCTTGTAACTAATGTTCTTTTCTCCTCCTAACCAGATGTAAGGTGTAAGTTAAGATTAATATTTTCTATTTAAAAAACCTGGGATTTAAAATTACAACTTGGTCATTTTTGATCAGGGGAAAGTTGGTGAGAATTTCAAAAGCTAGCATTGCCTACCTTAAAATAGTGGTAATAATCTCAAAAACAGGTAGAACTTTGTTGGGCGATGAATTCCTTTGTCGAATATGATTTGGTTATCATAGGTGTTTCTCACAGGATCAAACATAGGAGTGCATGAAACAGAACATCTAGAGTTGATTGTTCCACGGAATGCAATGTCTTGATGGCACATTTTGAGTGTTCTGGCCCTGGGAAGTAATTAATCCAAGTTGAGTTGGTTTGATTGTGCAAATAGCCCCAAACATTCCCATGAAGAATACCATATATGCCACTGCTGTGTTGCTGAAAGCTATCTGTGTTCGTGTCCTCATGGCTTTGTGAGGAGAGGCTCTTCCTGATTTCCTCTACTCAGCCTAGTTTATCTTCATATGCTGAAGTAAGACTCCATTTATATCCAAGCATTGCACAATATAATTAGAAAACTACCTCAGTACTGGACACTGATATTTTTTATTGTCATGGGCGCTCTCATTAGATTTCCATACGTATGTATGTATATGTGACAGAAATGCAAGCATTTATATTCTAACGTAATAATGCAGTAATCCATTATTTTCAAGCATTCCTGCTGATGAGATGGTAGAGGAAAAGTAAGGGCCAGATGCTATTAGATGGCACTGCATCGCTACAAATTGCTTCTCCTGCATTCTTCTTTCTTTGGCTTTTTTTTTTTTTTTTTTTGGCATACCTGGCAATACATTCATCTTTATAGAGCTGACATAACTGTTGGCTATTTTTTTATATATTTTCCTTTACCCTAACCACAGCAATTAGGATTGTTTTGAAATCCTGTTTTTAGCAACTGTAAAAACAAAGCATTAAAAATAGCCTTTTAACTGTGAGGTAATGACTGAGCATTTTAGCTGCTGTAGCTGTACTTTATAGTTTGAAAAATAATGATATGTAGCAATAAAAAAAAAAAGATTTGTAAATGCAACACACAAAAGCTGTTTTTATATACTGTTTTTCATTAAGTCCCACTCTTCAACTTGGGTTTCCTTTAGTATCCCTGCCAATAACAACACCTGCTAAGTGTTCACTGCCTGCCAAATTTTGTGTTGCATGTAGTTATATATATATTTTCTAAAGATTTGTACGTAAAATGTTCATGGGTGAAATCTAACAGTCCCGACACCCATCCGCTTTCAGGGCCTCACTGAGAGTAGGACCATTTAATTCACAATTCCCAAGACCCCATCACAGGAACCGTTTCAGCCCCAGGCAAGAGGGCGAGCACCCCCGGTGGAGAAATCCATGGCCTAAAGCACCACAGATGGCCTCAGAAGAGCTTGCTGGATTTTTACACAGAAGAATATGCCACACGTGCCCTGCTATCTTCCTTGCCGCTTGGTTGCTGGTTTTGTACATTTCTTTCAGACTTAGACCAATGCAAGCTATTTTAAAAACAAAACGTAAATTATATTTGTAGTGTGTTTCCCATTCAGTAGGAGTTCAGGGAGCAGTAGGGAGGGCTGAGGGTTTCCCCCCTCACCTTACCTTTAATGCAAATAAGATATTTCTTTTATCATATTTTTTTCCAAATTATTTTAGCTTTCCAAATGCTCAGTTGGCCAGGTAGGGAATGACTATTTCAGGTTGCATTAGTGCAGGCTTAAAGGGACAACAAAATAAGAATTTGGAGAAAAGGAAGTATGTGCATTATGGATAGCTTTGCTCGTGCATTGTAATACAATAATATTATATATGTATCCATGTGTCGGGGTGTGTGAGAGAGAAAGCAAGTATAAAAATGTATGATCATTAGTACACATCTCATACCTTATTGTTAAAGCCCTTTGGTAGTCAAAATTGCAACACAATAGAAGATGTTCTAGAAACAAAAAAAGCAAACTAATTTATATTTCTGAATATACTTCTGCTGGTATAGAATTTGTTCCTAGCAGAACACAAAGACAACTGTTTTTTTCACAATAGAGAGAAAGATTATTTGTTAATTCCTTCTCTATCCTTTACAGTCCAAAAATTATAGTTCTTACTGTAATAACTGAAGATACCAACAGAGCATAAGGCCACTAGTAATAGAGCCTGCCTCAAAAACTTGCTTCTGTTAGTAACTTCTGTTAGCCTCTAGCAACACAATACTTCATCAGAATAAATTGCAGCAATCCTTGTATGGAAAAAGTCTTTATCAACCACTTCTCAAATCCAAGCAATGTGTTTTTAAGCAGAAATTTATTTAAATAAATAAATAAATGTATGTGGCTCGTTAATCAAGAAAATAAACTCTATTATCATTAGCCATTTCAGTTCTTTGCCCCATAAAATAGTCATTAGTTAACTGTAGGCCTTTTTCATTGTTGATTGTTTAAACAATGAATGTTTAATAAATTATAATGAGATTAGTAGTTTAATATTGCAACAAAACCATTCATGACGTAGTTCTGCTCCAGTTCACAACTGATATCTGTATTTGAGGCGGTGAAAGCAGCACGTTATCAAGTGTCCTTGGCGTAAAATGATCTCTTCTGCACTCTGTTGTGGAAACTGTGAGAGGCTATCCTTACGGAAAAGCTCGAAAAGCAAAACTTTCATAGCCAGTGACAAGTCATGGTTTCATTAGCATGTTCCGTCTGCCTATCCAGGTAAAGCACAAAGCTCCCCGGGCTTCTGCTCCCACTGCTTTCCCTCTTTACTACCCCTTTCCCCTCAGACTGCAGTCAGGTTTAATTTGGGAACTAGGTTCTTTTAGCAAATTAGCAATTAGAAAAATGTTGTGGGAATATGTATATGTGTCATTAGTTTTCCTGCAAATTAATAGCAAGAGCAGAGGTCAGGCAGAGATTTTCCACTTGACTGCAGTTCCTCTGTCAAGATTTGGCACTTTGCTTTGGAACGGCCACAGATGCTGAGAGCCACAGTCTTCCTCTAGGAACAGTCTTTTAATGAGTTTACCTCGTAGCCATTATTACAAATATTACTGCCTCTCCCTTCCCCTTGAAATAAAATTACTGTTTCTACAAAATATTCCAGTGACATCTTACACCGCTGCACATTGATGGTAGGGTCATTCGGATGTAGTGTTTAATCATTAGATCACCTCCATAAGCATCTCCTAATTAGAGTCCTTACAATACAATTTTATCTGGTAATTAGCCGAGATTGGCTGCTTCCTCTGTAGCTTATTAGTGGCAGCCTAGCAGTGGGTGTGAATCACAGTGTCATTTGTCAAGCCTGTTAAAGGCAGTGCCCCCCCCCTTGCTCTTCTTCATTTTCTGTGTTTATTTCTAGTTGTATTACCTACCCTGACTGCCTCAAGAAATTTAACTCAATTCAAATTATTTAACTGGAGAACATTGCCCTTTGGGCCTCCACCCCCTCCCCCAGCTTCCTAGTAGAAACAGATTAACTGTTTAAGCTTTTAAACAGTAAAAACAGAATTGAACTTGTTTGAAATTGAGTGGTTTGAACAGTAATGAGGAAACAGTATCTGTGCTCTTTCCAGCAGGAGAGCCAATCTTCTGAGTGTGTGCAGTGCAAGAACACTGGAAATTGATTCAGATTTGCTCATGCTGTTTAAAACGCCCACTTTAAGAGCAGAGATAAAATAGAGGAGATTCAATTTCTTAGTGAGACTTCGCATTGTTGTTGTTCCCGTGCTTTTTATCATATGTGATGGATGGATGGATGCCAGAAGGGCGTAGCAAAATGCAATCAGCCAGTTCTCCCAAATAAAAGAACGTAAGATAGACTATCTGCACTTTCCTTTTTGCATAAGTTAGTATTTGAAGGCAGATACCTTGTGTTTTCAAGCGAGAACGCAGTCATAGGTCATTTCGAAGTCTGTGACTGTCATCTCATGTCACTGCAGTACTGTTTTGAAAGCAAAATCATCATACAATAAGAACCTGAGACAAGCCTAAGATAAAAGTTCCAGACCAACATTCCCATAGTATACTTCAATACTCCATTGTCATTTGGGCATCTTATGGGTAGAAAAGCATCTTCTAAATCAGAATAATTTTTTTTTTAAAAAAAATCCCTTTTCGACAAATTAATTTTACCACTCCACCTTTCTCTGCTGCTTCTCTATCAAGTTGTGTGAGGATTGGTTTTCTTTCTTAACTCCTCCTGTGCTGTTTACATTCCAGAAATACACAGACATTCAGATAGATGCTATTGGCCGCAAATAATAGCCAGAAGAGAAAAAGAGCTTGGGAGGAATCTGTGTCCTCCGCCCCCACCCCATTGCTGCTTTTGCTAATGAAATGCTGTTCTTTGTTATATGCACAAATGAAGGAACAGTTCGTCAGAAGGAAGTGTACCTAAGAAATTGGAATGAAGAGGGACACTCTCAAGTTCTGCTTCCCGATTCTAAGTATCCCAAGTGTCTGGAGTAAGGGCAGTTGTGTCGCCTCTCCCCCAGTAATGGGAGAGCTTTTCCAGGCGCCTCCTGAATTCTGATAGTAGCTATATTGATCACTGAATGGGATTGTCTGCTGACATCAGCCAAACAAGTGCTTCTGAGTTCACATGGACTAACAGTTCTTTCCTATTGTCTACCCTCCAGAAGTTTTATTTATTTACTCCCTCCATATCTGTCAACCCATCATGATAATTTCCTTTAAATAGCTCTGAGAGCTTGGTTCAGTCTGTTTTTCTGAATCTGTATCCGATACAAAATTTGCATTACCAAAGTAAAAATGTATATGCATGATTCAGTTAGGCATTTTTTTTTCCTGACAGTTGACTTGTCACGGTGATCCCTAGATACCTAGGGATATCTTATTCTCTTATATGTGAACATTTGTAGATTTTATATATCGATTTATTTTGTTTAGTTTTTCTCTAACCCAGCCCATTTCAAGTATTCAAGTTAGAGTGCAAATAAGATATATTATTTGTAAAATATCCAAGTAACTCTAACAAAAAAACATATGTGAGAGACATTATTGATTATTTGTGTTAAATCAACAGAAAGAAAATTAATAAGGAATCCAGTGGTCACAACTTTTTTTTCAACTAATTATTTCTCATGAAAATGCCCTAACACCATAGATGAAACAAAAAGAACATTTAAATTTTAAAACTGTTATTCATAATAACAACAATTCTTAAGATATTAGAAAAAGAGTTGCTGTCTTTTCATAGGACACTTTGTATACTTTCTTAAGAAAATTACCTTAAAATAATGCAGCTAATTTTCCTCAAGGGACCAAAAGAAAGCATCGGTGACGCCAATATAAATTCTTAAATCTTGAATGCTAAAGGCAATTTTCTGCAATTATCAGTTCATGAGAAGTATGGTTGTGTAGATCCAATACGTATTCTTTTAATTTGTAATATTTTAAAGTACTTTAGGCAATTTTTTTTGTGTGTTAACTGCCTGAAAGAAAGACCTGCTATTTTTCCCAGATTTCAGATGTAATCCTGTAACTTAATTTCTCAGAAGAAAGACCCGCTGACTTCAGTGGGATGGGCTTGTAAGTTGAACATATGCCTGCAACCTTTGTGATGTTGTCGAGGGTCAAAACTGTTTGGGCATGAAAATACATGCAGGTATCCCCATGTTTTTCTTGGTTGTTTCTAAAAGAGGCTGCATCCACTGCAGAGGAGAAGGTGCAGGTGTGAAGGAGGGAATGTCTTCTCTAGCTTCAACTTGGATAATTCTAAAGAAACAGCCAGTTTGGCTGGTGCTGTTTGTTATGCCTGACTGAGGAAAGCTGTGTCTCCTTAAATTCTTCCTAAGGCCAGAAAATCAATAGTTTCATACTGACCCAAAATATCAGTGTTTTTAAAGGACAACTTTCCAATGAAAGATGTTTGTGATTACAGCTTCAGATTGCCAGAATCGTAGAGATTATTACTGGCCAATTGTGTACTGTAACTCAGGATAAGAGAGATTTTTTAAAAAGATTAATCTCTTATAGTGTGGAAAGTAAATATTTGATCAATTTGCTTCTAGGGCTTTTTTTCTTAATGAAACCTGCACTGTTTTGGGGTTAACTCATCTGCAGTAGGCTCCACTTACTACTTCATAGCCTCACTTTAAAGCTATATTTGTTTTATTTATTTTTATTTATACATCACATTTATATAGCTGCCCATCTCACAAAGCGATTGTTGCACAATCATTCATATATCTTTATCTATATAAATGGAAAAACAAGGCTTCATCAGGTTATTTACTCATATAGTGTTCAAAAATTGAAGCATCTGCTTACATAATCTCAATAAACTTGTAATGTCCATCTACGTTATCATGGTTCTACTGCAAGGGATGGAGCA
This sequence comes from Liasis olivaceus, assembly GCA_030867105.1. NCBI lineage: Eukaryota > Metazoa > Chordata > Lepidosauria > Squamata > Pythonidae > Liasis > Liasis olivaceus. The sequence continues at coordinate 30,363,448 of CM061348.1, read as the reverse complement.
GGTAGGGAACAAAGTTATGAATGTGTTGCTTATTTATCGATTTATTGCATACTTCTTACTACTTTGATTTATATCCTGCCAGTGAGTTTCCATAGTTGAGGATGTGTAACTGTCTCCCCAGTCCTACTCTAACACCTTGATCACTATATTACAGAGGGGTTTTTTTCCAAGCCGTACGAGAACCGAAGGATTCTCAATCTGCCATTCATAGTTTTAATTATAAAAACCATGTCAATGCATGGGGAAAGAATGGAGGCAGTGTGTTTGTTAACAAACTAAATTGGTTTCTTTTTCTGTTTTAATAGTTGAATCTTGTCTCTAATGTCACGCTTTCAAAGACTGCGTCAGAGGCTTCTCCACAGAGCTTACCTCATACTCCCACCACCCCGACAGCACCCATCACTCCTGTTACCCAGGGACCTTCTGTCATCACTACTACCAGCATGCACAACGTTGGGCCTATCCGAAGGCGGTACTCTGATAAATACAATGTGCCCATCTCCTCAGGTAACTAGATGGCCATATAGAAAAAATGTTTCGTTCTTCTCATTCAAATACAGCTTATAAACTATGAGCCATGGCTAATATGAGGACTTTTCTCCTTTATTTAGCAGATATTGCGCAGAACCAAGAATTCTACAAGAATGCAGAAGTCAGGCCACCCTTTACGTATGCATCTTTAATTAGGCAGGTAAGTGATACCATCCGCAAAAGCCTGCTTAGATCCAGGGTTGTACATATATGTGATGCTATAGGCAGAACAGATGATTAGCTAATACAGGCATGCTGACACCTTTGCTATATGGGTTTTTTCCTCCCCACAACTGCAATACATATACCATAATTGCTTTTGATTAAGTATTACAATACGATGTGATTATTAGGAAATTCATTTCACACAACACTGAAAATGAGCCTGTTTAAAGATGGCAAGTCAATTATCACAAGCTATAGTAATCTCTGATCCCTAGAATTAATCTGAGCTCAAAATAATTACTAAGCTTTAATCAGCTAGTGAAATGTTTTGCATTTTTCTTTGATTCTGCTCTATGAATGACTAATAAATTAATATTTCTGTAAGGAAACAGAAATAAAACTCAAAACAATTAGATAATTTCATTTTCAGTTTTGCCATTGAGCTATTAAGTACAACCACTAATCTTCCATCTTAGTGCAAGTGTTTATTTTGCTCTGACTTCCATTTTGTTTTATTTATTCAAACAAATGTGCAAGTGTATTTCTGATCACTATTGCTTTTTAATTGCTTTACAGGCAATTCTTGAATCTCCAGAAAAGCAGCTAACACTAAATGAAATCTACAACTGGTTCACACGTATGTTTGCCTACTTCAGACGCAATGCAGCAACGTGGAAGGTATGCTGTATTCCCTTGTATGGTTCTTGCTTTACAATTTAGAATGTACAGAATAGAAAACACCACAGACATATCCAGTTGTCTGTAAAACACTGTGGACTTTGAAATACAGATCAGTTGTTTTGATACACATAGGGTGCCTCTTACCTGCACAAACAGTTTGTTAGTTGGCAGAAAAAAAATGTCTGCCTTTGAAATGCCCCGATTTGAATACCTATTATTAGTGTTTTTTCCTGCATGTTGTGATTGAACTACTAGTCCATCTCTATAGTTGCTCCTAGCAGAGAAATATTTCAGCTGCTAAGATACAAGAGGAAAGGATGATTAATCAGTTGGTGGCTTTATGTATACAATCTTTTCATGAAAATCACAAAGTGCTTTTACAAAGATTCATAGAAAATTAGCTTTACAGCCTGCCAACTGATACACCTGCCTTAAATTAATATGCCAACTTCTAAAAATATTTGCTAGTTTATTATGAAGCACAATACAGGTTAATTGGGCACAGCAGTAAAGTCACAAGCCAATAAAAATATTAAAGCCAGCGATTTAACAAATACCCCTGGTGCTTTAAATTTCAATAGTTTGGCTCCATTTACTTAATTTCTGAATGTACATAAATTCTCATAGAATACTCCTTTCTTTTAATCTGGCTGCAATCCAGAATGGCACACCTGGCACCTGAATATTTTTGCAGTTTCCTTCCAAGATGTTCTTTCTTCCTAAAATCTCAAACTGCTGTTTATACCTCCCCCTCCTTCAGTTTCCAAAGTCCTTGGGGAATTTGGTAAAATAGCTTTTAAAGAAGTAAACATCATTGGTACACACTTACTAGTTTCTCATGGTTCCAGTTATCTCCTTTAAAAAAATTGTTGCCGAAAGTCCAAATTTTGAATTTGAGGAGAAGGAGGAAGAGGAAAGAAACCTAAATGACAACTCAAAATAGAAAATTAGATCCTATTCTGAAATTAAAACTTTGCCAGAAAAAAAGGAAAAACATACTCTCTTCTGGGTCATATCTATTGACTTAATTCCAGTGAACTTCTGTTCATGGCAGATAACAAGTGACATGGACTTCTCTGCCAATTTTGTGTGGGTATGGAAAGTGTGATCCTGAAATTGGACATGGAACATACTAGATCAAATATTTTACTGCTATTGTTATCATCATCGTCATGAATATACCACTATCATGGCAATTAAATTCATTGGATGGCCTTGGGCAAGTTATCTTCTTATTTCACAGAGCCTAAAATGCCAGTTGTTTTTTTTCCATAATCAACTAGATCTGATCACTGATCACTGCACTTTGACCAAATGTCATTTTAACCTGCATGGATAGGATTTTGAAAGATGTCATCTGTATGATTTAGTTACATATCCCCAGAGCAGAATCCATTTGTCTTCAGACATCTCTCCAAAAAAAAAAAAAGAAAGAAAGACAAGCATTCATTTAAATTTCTGCAATCTAACATTCAGTGTTGGCGCCAGATTCACATGGTGAATATTGCTTTAAGATATTTTTTTTCTATTCTAGAGGAAAACAACAGATCTGAAAGAGAAAAATTCTTATTCTATACTTTGACATATTTATACTATCAACAGTATTATAGAGGAAAACTTGATGCTGTTTACATCCAACTGAATTCTCAAATGATGATTCTTTTCAGCGATTAACACTTTATTATAAATATATGTGTACATGAAGATGACTACCACTTTCGACTAGTGAGATAGCTAAATGAAAAGAAAATGCTTCAATATCCCTGATGATGGGGGTAAAGATCAAAGGAAAATAATAGTCTTTTTGCTGCTTGGTTGCAAAATCTGATCTAATTGGAAATAATTACTACTCAAAACCAAAAATGTAATATAAATCTTTGGCAGAGACAGATATTTCTGAACTCAGCTGCCCAAAGCCTAGTATCTTTAGATTTTGACATAGTATTTATAAGGATCCATGGAAACTGTGTTATCCAGGAATACTTCTGTCCTTTAATAGCTGAGAACAGTCTAAAGATTTGGCATGCAATTATTGTGAATGTAATTCAGGTCTTCTGGAACACAGTTCAGATCATACAAAGTTTATTTGGACCAATTGAAATTCAGAGCAAATGAGTATAAGCTCTTACTGATTTCATCTTGGAGAACTGACAGACAGATTACTAGACAATTATAGTTTTATTTGAGGGTAAATAGCATTCATTTTGTCTTGTTTTCTTTTTCATATATAATGAAATAAATATGCCAATTATGACGTCTTTCCCCCACCCTTGCAATTCTGCCTTCCTTTAGTGACTATGTCCCTTGTATACTTTGGGAACTATTCAAAAAGCATTGCTTCACAGAGAGAAAGAAATCTTCCTTTTTATTATCAACAAAAGCATTGTAAGGGATTCTGAAAGTCTACACTGGTTCTGTTCCTACAGACAGTTACGGAATTGCAATATAAATGTAATCCCTTCCTTTCTTATGAATCTGAAAATGCATTTGATCTGCCATGTTCTTCCCCATCCTGCATGTGCTGCTCTGGGTGCAGCACTCCTCCTATTAACACACACGCACTACCCTGTTAGCAGGCCTCTCCTGACTGAAGAACAGTAGCCTGGGAGGAATTCTTAAACATGTTTTCAAAAATGAAATAATCAAGCAGCCAAAATCCTTACATATGTAGAAATAGTGGTGTAGGAATTTAGGAATGGGTTTTATTTCATTGAAGACTTGGATTTTCCTTTGTCATGAGCAGAAGTTGCTAACTCACTTTATGGTTCCTCACCAGTTTCAACCTACATAATTACAGGATTCTCTGGTGATTTATTAACTGTCTTTCTGCCAAAAATAGATACATCCCTACATTTGTTTGAGAACATGGACTGTCTGTTTAGCCTCTTTTGAGGAAACAGGTGTGTTACAAGGGTGAGAAAATTAGTTATGCTGTGGAACTGCAATATCAAATGATTCTTGGAATCCCCTCCCCCATGTGGCTCAGACTTCCCTCTACTGTTCTAATTAATATGATAAATGTGTTATGCCTAGCCTTAGTTTGCACAGTAAATGTAGACAGTCATGATTGGAATGCCTTTCACTATGTAGACCTGAATTTGTGAATGAGGGACTTGGTTTTTATTTATTTAATGTCAGCCTTAGTAGGTAGACCAGATGGGAGACATGGCTAGATGAGCTAATTCTACTTTATTGTAAAGCTAGATTAAGAGAATCTTGCAAGTCTGAAAGTCCAATCCCTCCCCCACCCCCACATCTCCTTTATAGCCTGAGAAACTAGGGAGGGTCTCTTCTGAGCCTCTTGCCCCACCCACTGTCCAGCTGAAGGCTGTGCAGTCTTTTATCGGACCATTCCCTAGGCAGCATCTCTCAGCCCTGTCTTCCAAGGTCTTTCCCACATAGCATTACATTTAAACATCTGTCCATATATTTCTCTGGCATTATGCCTGTAAACTAGCCTCCCCATTGATTATTGGTAGATGTGAGTTAACAACCTACATATTCTTTGCCTACTTTTTTTCTACTGGGTATCAGTTGTGAATGACTGTGTACCTTTAAGTAGAATTTGTTAGAAATCTGTCCATGATCAGTTTAGGCATATCTAAGGCTGTTTAAATTTCCAGCATAATACTATCTTTAAAGTTGATAAATCCAGTGCTAGGGATTGAAAGAATAAGACAAAAGCATAATAAAGCAGTCATGAGCTTCAGTATAATGGAGGATTTTACAGTTCTTTGTGTGAATTCAGCCTAAGACTAAACTGTGAACCGCCCAGAGTTACCGGGAGCTGGGCGGTGTACAAATTTAATAAATAATCATAAAGACCACTATAGTTTGATTAAACTGTTGAAATTATAAGAAACATGACTAGAGTCATAATTTTGAGAATAATAGCAATGTTTGTACCACAGATGGTGAATATTATGGGATATTAAAGTCATCTGCTTCATGGTTCTAACTCCAGTAATCAGGAACAGAAGCTATCTTCCATACTGGAAGATGTGCTGAAGAACAAGAATATAATCATAGCAGGCTTTGGTTGGATACATTTCCAAAATGGATTGCCACGATATTAGTGTATAGAATTACTTCATGTTTCTTAAATTTCTAGGCCATGAAAATATAATAAGAACAATTAAATTTTCAGCAGTTGGACAAAATTATTTTTCTTTGTAGTTTTCCTTCCTTCAGAAGAGGATATACGTACTTGAGCCCTATTCTTACAGAAAATATCTATTCTATTTTAACTGATTGAATACTGAATAAAAGTCCCTGGTAATATACAAGTGTAAAGTTATTGTAATGTTGTGTTATTGCCAAGCTTAAACTATTCTTAAAATTGTCACTCCTAATAAAGGACTCAAAGGATGGTTTTCACAGTCTTTCTTTTGCAAATCTTACAAGTTATAAATATATTATCCAGTGTGGAGGGTGGGATGAGGGAAAGGGGACTTGCCAGCTGACAATGCTGCTGTTCATGGAGAATGCTAAGACTCTTTTTCTCATGGAAAGTTTTTTTTTTTTCCCAATGTTTTCTCTCTTATACTTGCTGCAGAATGCAGTGCGTCATAATCTTAGCCTTCACAAGTGTTTTGTGCGAGTAGAAAACGTTAAAGGGGCAGTATGGACAGTGGATGAAATAGAGTTCCAAAAACGAAGGCCACAAAAGATCAGTGGGTATGTCCACCATGTTTGAACTTCTTAGCCTAGCTTGGATCATGCTTACAGTTTTAACATAGAAGCTTTGGCTGCTAGATGGTGTTCTAGATCAACCCAGAGAGTTTCACCTTGTGACAGTCAAGGTGAAGCAACAGAGAGCATTTCATCACTACCATTTGTATGCCCAGCAGTCCCCTTTGCCCTTGCTTGCTTGGTGTTTGTTCTGCATCACATGCTAGTAGCTTTTAGGTGGCAATGCATATTAACCCTCACAATCCATTTGCTTATGCTTATTGCATTTTATTTTCTTTTTTTGTTTTGTTTTGTTTTTTTCCTTTTCCCTGTATTTGATGTCTGTTCTGTTTCCCCAATCCCATGCCCCTTTGTTTCCAATTCATCTCGTTTGCTGCTGGTCTTATCCCAGGGTGCTATTCGCACCAACCTATCCCTGCATAAGTGCTTTATCAGAGTAGAGGATGAGTTTGGGTCCTTTTGGACTGTTGATGATGAAGAGTTTAAACGTGGCCGTCATATTCAGCGAGGCCGTCCTCGAAAATTCTGCCCTGATGAAAACTTTGGCGAGCTTGTTACACAGTAAGAGCTTTTACTTGCTTTGTGTGTGTATGTGTGTGTGCTAATTTTTTCCCCAGTTTTTGTTTTCTGTTGCTTTTGCTTTGCATGATATATTCATCTCATGTAGACTTGCATTTCACAAAATAGTGGCATTGCCTTTGCTGCAATAATAATAACAACAACAACTTAAATGTCATGGTTGTACATGCATTGCACTGCTTCTTGAAAATGCCTCCGCTAACATTTTCTGAAATGTTTATAAGTCATATTTGCTTCAATGCAGGAATACTGATATATTCTTCATTAGCTAATGTTATAATCAATTATACAATGTTAGGCTGGTTATATATAGATCTTTTCAGTCATTTTTCCTCCCCTATATTCTTTAAATACAATATATATATATATATAGCTACAGGTAACATTAAAATAGGGGACGCGGTGGCGCAGCGGCTTAATGACGCTGAAAGTGCCGGCCAGAAATGGCTGGAAACTTCAGCGGTTCGAGTCCAGCCTCTCGCGTTAAACAAGGTGAGCTCTTGTTTCTCTACCCGCAGCTTCTGCCAACTCAGCAGATCGAAAACGTACGTGAGTAGATAAATGAGTACTCTCACTCCAGTGGGAGGAAAAATGCTGGCAGCGACTCCACAGAGAGACGGGACCACAGTTGCCGGTAAAAGCGCGAAATTGCGCTCGCCCCGAAAAAAAAAGGGGCGCGAAGCAACGGAAATCCCGCCTCCTGTGCTGCCGGCTGGGCTGACGCTCTAGGAATTAGGGTCTGGCAAAGTCTAATTCCGAAACTAGAAAGATGCAATTGCCTTGAAAACCGCTAGGGGGCGGTCACTGCAGGGTCAGTAATGACTGTGAAGCAGACCAAAAAAAAAAAAAAAACATTAAAATATTTGAAAACTCTGTTCAAAGATTTTACCTCTTTCATATTTTTCTGGACTAATTCAAAAACACAATATGGGTGCCAGACTCTCAGTAGAGGACAGAGTAGCCCTTCTTCTTCCACATTCAGGTTCTTTCTAGTATTTTCTCTTGTTCTCTAAAGCTTTGAGGGTTAGCATTCTTATTAGTAGTTCCGAGAGAAGTTGTCATCAGGTGGAGTCCACTGACTACTGAGCATTGCTTTTTTAAAAGTTGAGTAAAACCTACTCTGGAAAAAAAATGGAGGATTTCCAGTAATAGATTTTGATGTTTATATTCTTTACTATTTTGTTATGATTTACTTGGAAAAAAAATGATTTGCAGTCATGAACAAAAGCCCTATTAGACACAATAAAATGAAACTAACTTTGAAAAAGACATGCTTAGGATTATACATGTGTTGATTACTTTTAATTCCTTTTGAAATTGATGTTAGTTTTAAAATTAAGTTAGTTTCCATTTATTTGAATGGGAAGAACTTCTAGTATGTTAGGGCTCAACCCTTTCCCTTTTTACAACGATCAGTATTTAGGTGCTCAGTTATAATACACAAGGTAGTTATTACATTAAACATTAGATCATATTCTCACAGTTTCTCAAGGAACAGCCCTGTAGTTTACAAAGTATAGGCAGATGAGAAAAACAGCACTCCCAATTAGCAAATGCTTCTGGTTTCTCAACTTCTGTAAAAGGAGCAGTAGTCCTTAAATGCTCATGTGGACATAGATAGACAAGGTGGGCTAGTTTTATTTAGATACCATTTCAGGGGACAGTAATCCCAGTTTTGAGACTTAGGACCCACCAGAGCTTTTACCAGAGTGAACTGAATTGCCAAATCAGTTTCCTGCAAGTCCACGGTGGTGAAAGTTCCCCACTTATTCACTGAATGACTCACTACTATTTTTGGCTCCCTCCTTTTCAGTCACTCTCAGCTGAGGATGGTTAATCCTGTTGGATTTTCTGCATTTTGTACAATGGGATTATTCAGTCATTCATACAACACATAAAACCGTTCTCCTTCCTCAGGGCATTGACTGTTGCGTGTTCAGGCTCAGCCGTTGCTCAGGGGCAGCCTCTTTTTTAATAAGGAGGCTTGTCTGGATAATAGCCTCCTTCCTGTAAGCAGAGAGCTGGGGCTGTTCAGATGCGGGGGTCTGTTTTTCTCCCCAGCCGTAAATGACTGGGTTGTCCTTCCATTATAAGACATTTAGGAAAAGAATATACTAAAAACAGTCCTGCAAATATTTAAGAGACTTGTGTTTACCTGTTTTTCCTGTCTTCCCAATCGCAAGATATCTAAAGAACATTTAAGCAATCCACGCCCATTGCTTCGTCTGGAGCTATACACACAGCTCTTTCCCTGGGTGTAGAAAAAAGTTTTCTTGGTCCTATGAAAAATACCCCTGTGAACCCCTGCTGCTCAGAGAGTTGCAAAGATACGTAGGACCTCTACAGCAGTAAATAGCTTAGGAGACAACCTAAGGGCACTTAAAACGCTTCAGTCTAAAAGGAACGATTGCCTTTTAGTGGTGAAGTTCACTAGAAAAAGCATTCCGTTTTTTAGTTAAGTAACTACCTAATTTAAAAAAAAAACATTGGGGAGGAAATAAGAGTATTATTATTACTATATTGGTTTTGTGATATAGGAAATAACCTGATTTCCTTGAAGTACAACAGTTGACTGCGTTTAACTTTGTGCTTTTTCTTTTCCGATACATTTTCCTTGCGCAGAAACCCTTCACTTATTAAAAACATGCAGACCAGCCACACCTACTGCTCACCTCTCAATGCTGCTTTACAGGTAAGATTAATGAGTGTGGCAAACACACCACATAGGCATGTGTGCCTTCTGTATTCGTTTCAAAATATATTAGCCTTGCTCTAATTAGATATTAAATTTTAATTCCGTTAAACTTTTTTCTTAAGTGCATAAAGCATCGTGGTCCCTGGAGGCAAACACATATCAGGCTGCTTCAGCATTAGCTAGATGCTTAGCATTTTGAATATTGTGGCAAAAAAATTAAAAGTTCACTTATTAATATTTATCAGCAGTATCATAATTTCCATCCTCTTATTTCAGAATTTCACTTGAGGCAAAAATACCACAAGTGTAATTACTCTAGCACAGCTATTAATGTGCTGAATGATAGGATGTGGTGTCACATGACCTTCTATTGTTCGTGGCTTTAAAGGGAACGTAGATACCTCATCCACACACATCCACGTCCTCCTTTTCTTCTTCAAAGGCTCTTCTTTAAATTGTTAAATAACTAACCTTGCTATATACAAGGAGTGAAGAATAAAGATGTCAGTTTTGTGATGCTGATATGAAGAATACTTTTAAGCAAATATTTAGGTAATCTGTGTTGTGGATCAGGATTTATATATTTTAAGCAAGTGTTACAACTTTGTATAAACTGGTAAAATTGTGTAAATTATTTTTACAGGTATCAGTGCTAAGAGAAATGCTTCTCAGCTAACTTTAGACTTCTATGTATTTTTATTTTTGTATTCCTTCTTTATTCATGTATTTTACCACTTAAGTGTTTATTATTATTACTATACCACTTTTAAGTTTTTTTCTTAATTAAGCTTATAATCCACTGAGCAAATTCTTGTTATTAATGGATTAAAAACATAGTAAATTAAAGACACTGGCTTTTTTAATAGAAGATCCCCATTAATTATGAGACAGACACAGAGAGACTTTAGTAGCAGGTCTCTGGAAAAATGCTTAGGTGAATTAAGATTCTTAAGCTTTATTTGGCCAATATATTAAAAAAAATGAGGCAGTGATGGTGCCTCTTTTGAAATCAGGTCATGAGAATATACCATATTTGGAAAAATTTGGTAGACTTTCACCTTCTAAACCAAGAAGTAGATTCATTACAAAATAAGTAACCACCTACATCTTCATTTATTACTCTAATTTATGTAGTAACTTCTGAAAAGCAAATGAAAGCATGTGTAAATGAAGCAACTGTAAATACCATTCATTAGGATCTTATTTTCCCTTGAGTCCTGTGGAGTGCAATTTTTAAAGACAAGCTTCATCTGAGGAATAGCATTAAGATTACAAGCACATTTTGCATTCATGAGGCTGAAAGGCAAAAATGAAGAGATCCGGTATTCCTTCAGCTTGTGTTAGCTATGTGACTAATTTCAATTAATATGCTTATCATACTGAACAGTTCATGTTTTTAGTTCTAAAACATGTGTTGTTGTTGTCATCTTCCCCATCCTCTTATATTATGTGATAATATAACATTAATTTCTGTCCTATTACAGTGTCATCACTTTTTTAAAAAATATCCCTACAATGGGAAATAGTGGGCTTTTCATATCAGACTCAGTACACAAAGAAGGATCAAATAAAATCTATACTGCCAGTACAATTCTGTTCAGCATTATATGCTGCTGGCAATTAGCTTTATATTGTAGAATTTAAAAATTAAGGGGAGAAAAATACAGAAAAAGTGGGCTCTCTGTTTGTCCAATCATCACTCCCTTTCTCACTTAAATTGAGAAAAGTAAACCACATATATAAACTGGACTTAATTTGAGACTGGGTTCATCCTTGAAGGATATGAAGAAACAGTATATTAGAATGAGCTTATGACCCAATGCCAGATTCTCTCTTTTGTTCCCCTTCATTTGTGGCCTAACACATTTGAAAGAAACCCTAATTTAGTAAGGATAGCTTTTAAGCAGTCTTGTATTGCATTTGGTGATTGAACTGTCTGTGGTAAAAGGCAATAAGTGTTTTGTTTGAAGTTACAGACAACAACTATTTGGCTGGTATATCATGGGAAATTAGCATTCATCACCAATTGGTGGCCACTTTGGACTCCAATAATAACAATTACGCCAAGTTTCATTTTAGCATCTCTGTTCAAAGCACTAGTGAAAACACAGCTAATTAAGCAAGCAGGTTCACTTGTTTGATTGGTGGGCAATTCAGTACACAATAACTTTACTTGTAGGTTTAACCAACAGTATCATCCAAAGCCAAGGAAAATGTCCTTTTCTGATTATTTCCCTTCTTGCCCTGTTGGTGAGATAATGGTCTCCTGTATTAGTTTCCTAAAAGCAAAATTTCTCTGGGAAACCCTCCTTTTGCTTTTCCCCAGATTCTTTTACCAGGAGCAGTTCTAGTAGTGAGCGAAGGGAGTAGCAACTGTAGTGATATGGAAGATCAGGAAATGAAACCATGGGGATGAATAGAGATCTCTAATCCTGTTCTTCTGTTCTTAACCGCTTATATGTTCTGCTTAGGGTGCTGTCCTGAACTACAGTATTCAAATCTGTAAACACCTGCATTTTTTCTGGGTAAAACTAACATTTCAGAAAACTCTGTCCTCTTTTTTCTATCTAGAGACAGAAAGCTCCATCCAGAACTTTGGCTTTAGTGATTAATACACATTTTAAAGAAAAGCAGAAACCATCAAAATAATGTTTGTGAGAAGGTCCCTTTTACAGTTGTTTTCTCACCAAATGCATATTGCTTTTTTTCATTCTGTGGTATTTAAGAAGTTGTTTGGATGTGCATGTGAGAAACACCTGGAAGTGAAACTATTAGGAAAAAATTAGTGTAGTGTGGATTTTGGGGTGGGGGGGATCACAGCCTTAGAGGAGGAAAATTATCATTAGAATTTCTAGATTCATAACTTTGAGCCACATCTTGAAATGTCATAAGGATCTGCCTGTTACTACCTAACTGCTTCTCTCCAGAATTTGCCCCTATGCCCACCAGTGGTTTTGAAAAAGGAAAAAATAGCAGGTGTTTTTCCTGTTTTGGCTTTTACTAAATAAATTACTTTGCTGCAATTGCAAGTTATCTTTGTGGTGCAAAGTGCATGACTCATTATTTCTCACACTACAGGAAGCACAAGTCTTATATTCCCTACTTCATCAAAATTATTTTTCTGTATCTTTCATAAAAATTTAAAATAATAATTAAAATAGCTTCAGGTTGCCCTGGATAAAGACCAAGACTGTGCTTCAAGGAAGGCAGCTAGATGGAGTATAAAGACCTGGGAAAGTTCAGTAAAGCTCCCAGGGATGGAGATGTTCCAATTTGACAGCATCAAAAATTCCAAGGTGCAGGACTAATCTGCAAATGGGATTTTTTAATGCATGTTTTGTGACATACATCCTGATTACAGTTAACTGATGAAAGGGTTTCATCAGATACACTCATTTTCTTTCAAGTTAAATACCAGAAGACTAAAACCCTATAACTTTACATAGGAAGTTTCTCAAAAATTCCCTGCTCTCTATATCAGGCTCGCTTTGAGAAGAAACATAATTTAAATGTTCCTCTCCTTTGTTTCTATTATGTGATCATTTTGTTTCTATGAAACAAAGATGAAGCCAGAGAGAGGTTTCCTGTAGGCCATTTCAAGTAACACAGTTTTTCCACGGGGAATATATACTGATTACTTCATTTTGGGACTTCCAGTAGAGGAAGATCTGTCTCCATCTCTCAGAGTGTTGGAAAATAATAAATTCATCTGTCATTCAAAACGTACATAGAAGGTAGTTCATGTGTGGGTTGGTGTCTTAAGTGCTGTAAAGCTATGGTGCTCAGACTCCATTCCCCAGCACATTTCTTTATTAATATTATTTATTTATTATTCAGTGTGCATTCTATCTTTCTATTTATTCCAATACGCAAGGTAAATTAAAACAATAAAAATGCAGAGTATTAAGCAGAAAAGAACGAATGATTTACAATTGGTCATTAAAATAATTAACAGTTAAAATCTTGGCAAAAGAGATGTTTTTGTACACTCTCTTTTTCTCTCTACACACACACTTACACACATATTACCATTCCTTCATTTTCTTAGTTCTTTAGATTTCACAAAATGATAACCATTAAATAGCCACTTTCTTCACTATTGCCTTTTCTCTGCTTTACCTGTTTTCTTACATATTTGTATGTGGGAAAAAGTGAGGCTTGCACACGCATTTCAGTAATTGCTTTCTTTTTCTCACTCTTATGTGTACCTATATGCACACCCACACAGGAAAATCTTCCTACTATACTGGGAAAAGAAAACTATATGTTTATTGCTGTTTCAGAAGGCAAGTTTATCAAAAAACTACTGGTGTGTGTGTGTGTGTCGTAAATGCACATGGCTCTCCAGTTGTATTCAAGGAGCTGACCTGCAGCTAATGCAGAGCTGAGCTCTAGCAGGTCTTCATTCTTATTCCATCTTAGCAGCAGGTTTCGTGGGTTGTCTTGGGTCAAACACTTGCTTTCAGTTTGGGTTTGTCAAAGATGATAAATTAGAATAAATGTTCTTTGCCTCACATAATTTTAATTATTTATTTATCTATTGGCTTGGACTTTCCACCTGAAAAGGATGCTCAGAGTGGCAAAATTGGGGAGAAATTCAAAAACAGTTTAATGAAGAACACAATTAAAACATAGATAAAATAATACCTAATATATTACTATAAATATAATATATTTATATGTAACTATATAAACTATAGTTACATCCTTGCATAATACTACATCAAAGAAATGTGTGTCTTGATTCCATTTCTAAAAGCTGAGAGAAGGGGGGTCATGACAATTCCAGAGATTAGCACATGGAAAAAGGCTTCTTCATCCCCAACCAACAGGCTTCTACAAATTGAGACTTTTTCAGAAGGGTCTCTGATGCAATCCTTAACATCTGAACAGGCTCATAATGAGAAGGAAGTCCTTCTGACAGCCCACTAGAAGGTGGTTGGAGTTTTAACATTTACAATCAGCACCTTAAATTAAGTATGGAAAATAATTAATAACTGGAGCCAGGCTACTGCTACACTTTGCTTCATTTGAAGCTTTTAAAGCTTCTTCAAGATGAGCACATTGCAGCCTCAGTTTTGATTTCTCCTCCATTTAAACAATATTTTTGTAAGCCTTTGGATATGAACCATTATTGTAAGAGTAAAAAATACTGGCCTAAATAAACTAGCATCAACTGTATTCAGAAAGATAGAGCCAGTTTGGTCCAGTGGTTAAGGCACCAGGCCAGAAAGCAGGGGATGGTGAGTTCTAGTCCCGCTTTAGGCATGAAAAACCAGCTGGGTGACTTTGGGCCAGTCCCTCTCTCTCAGCCCAACTCACCTCACAGGGTGGTGGTTATGGGGAAAATAGGAGGAGGAAGGAGTATTAGATATGTTCGCTGACTTGAGTTATTTATAAAAATAAGAAAGGTGGGATAAAAAAATCTTTTTAAAAAAAACCCTAAGGTTTGTGTTTGGTTTTAGGTTAGAATGTTATATAAAGGTAACTGCTGTGGTTTTTAACAGGGCTTGAGGTTTGTGCAAACCCTGCTGATTGTGGATTAATAAGTTGCAGTGTTGAAAGGTGTGTTACCATGAATTGCTTTTAAGAATGGCTTGCCTGCTTATCTGCCCTGGACAAAAATGATTTTCTGGTCACAAATGTCAGCATCACCCAGAGCATGAGAGCCTTGTGACATATGTAAGCAAACAACAGATACTGCTGGGGAGAGGAAATTAATGTCTCCCTTAGTTAAGTCTCTTTGCTTGATCTTGGAGCAATGTATCACTAAATGCAAATTCCAGAATAAATGGAGATGATTTGTATCACAACAACACTGTTTGCTGATAAATACACCAGCGTTCATCAAGAAACTTTGGGATTCCAGCTAGAATATAGCTTTGTAAGGCTAAGCAAGTCACACATTAAATACATAGTTTTGTACCTTTCCAGGAGTTTTGCAAATATCAAATATTTATACTTTATTGCAAATAAATTTGATATTTGCAAATTTCAGATATATTTGCTTTATTGCCCATTTTTTTTTCTTTTTGCTGGGGGATCCTCACTGAAAATTGCTATTTACATTAGGAGGAAAGATGGCACTTTCCTCTTGAGGCAAAACCCAGCTTGGTGGAGAAAATTATATCAGGACAGTGTTGTCAGGTAAGTGACTAAATACCTTCATCCTCTTGTTGAAAGTTTAAAACCATGCAAGGCTAAGTTAAGTATTTAATGTATTGTAGTTTGCCTCTAAAATTGCATCTGAATTGTCTCCTGTATAGTATGTGATTGGTTTTGGTGATAAGGGTGAAATTACTTTTGGATAAAAATTGGAGATGAGTGATCTTTTAGCTATGCCAGTGGTGAAATTAGTAATATGGAAGGTATGATTTTATCCTTTGCATTTAATGAAAAAGAAAATGCAAGTAATGTAACTTGGATGTGGTGGTACATATACAAATATGCATTTGTTTCAATTCTCCTATCTCGTCTGTTGCTTTTATAGGCTTCAATGGCTGAGAACAGTATATCTCTATACACTACTGCTTCCATGGGAAACCCCACTCTGGGCAGTTTAGCCAATGCAATGCGGGAAGATCTCAATGGTGCAATGGAGCATGCAAACAGTAATGGGAGTGACAGCAGTCCAGGCCGTTCCCCTATGCAAGCAATGTAAGTAGAGAGAGTGTTGTCGCTTCTCCTGTCTCTGCCCTCACCCCACCCCCAGCTGAATTAAAGTTCTGAACTTTAGAAAAGGGTTCAACATTTATCAGCTCATGTATTAAAACAAGAATAAACAGACATTAATTTATATGCTTTTTATACCATCCACGAGCATCAACAGCATTAAAAAATGTCCAATAGTATACATCATGTATAAAATATAGTAATACAAGCAACTGCAGCAGCTACCGAGAAGATGGGACCTTTTCTAAATGATCTCACAGACCATCTAGAATCATACTGGTTATCGAAACTTGCCAGACAAATCTAACTAGCCTTCACCCCGCATCCTGCCCCCACTTATTTGCCATATTGTCCTTTACTCCAAGACCACAGGATAACAATAAAGCATTATACAAGTACATTTTTTTAAAAGGAGAAGGGAAGAGAAGAGGCCTGTTAAATCATTCTTCAGTTCCAGTCATTTAACACAAAGTTCCACCAGTGACCATTAGTAGCTATATTGAGCCTCCTTGATCAGAGAGGATTTTGAGTATTAGATATTAGGGGCAAACCATAAAAATGACTTGGCATCATGATTTCTATTTCTTTGGAAGCTCCTCATATTCAGGCCACATTTCAATTAAATGCAGATGCATTTTTTTTTCTGGGCTACTGTTCAGCTACATAGTATAGAGATACAGACTGTCACAGTAGTTGACAATAAGCCTCTCCTTAAATGCTTCTACTCTGTTCCATGAGCCTTTGGGTGATGCTTAGCAAGGCCCTTCCATGCATCAGTTCAGGCTGGGAAGGAAGCAGGGGGAAATTCCACGTGCAGCTGGCGGCGTGTTTTTTACTAAACACATACCAGAAGCCAGTCAATGTACCAAGTAGTTTCAAAGTAAGGCCAATTAGGAATGTAGCGGGTCTCTTTGGCCAATTCCTAGGTCATAAATAGAATCTCAAAACAGTTTTCTCAGTGATATTGCTAATTTAATTAGTTTGGGTTTTTTTCCAAATAGGATTCCATTTAAACAGTGACTTCAGTAATCGTAGATACCTGTTGCCAGTAAGTCTTAGTGGTGAGTTTCCATAAGCATGGGGCTGAGTACAGTGATCTGCGTTACTGTTTTCATGGCAGCAGAACTAAACTTGGCTTTAAACTTTGCTTCCAAAATGCATGCCACATATGCACAAAAATTTGCTGCTAGAAAAACGTGGAAATTGGCAGACACCAGGTTCTTTCAACTAAAGACACCTAGTTCTAGAGCTGGGGAGCTTTGTAGTAGTAAGGGGCAAATCATTCAGAATTTGAATTGCTTCAAATTTAAAATGCACCATTTCAGGTTGGAAACCACTGTGTTATGCCCCAAACAAGGTGTTTTGATAATTTTGGAAGTGCTTTGGGCTTGAAACATTTCCAAAAATGGAAATAAACTACTTCAAATGTTTCAAACTTGAAATATGACATTTCAAATTCAGAATGATTTGAATTTGAAACACCCTTTGTAGATATTTGGAATAAGAATATGAAAATCCATCTATGAAAAATAAGAGGATGATCGTGCCAACAAAACATTTTGTTGCAAGACTCAGGAATTACATTTCGGTCAGCTGCCAGTGCTATTTTGTTCACTTTAACAGGGCTTTGATTGACTGTAGTGAGCAAGCTGTATCTTAAAAGTTCTAAATCAAAAGGTAGGAAAAAAATTAACCTGAAGCTACTTTAATTATTAATTGTGAAGATAATTAGCATTTAATGATTTATAACAAGTTTCCTACCTGCATAATATTTTGGGCTGGGGGTTGAAGAGGGAAAAACCCCTAAGATTCTTAATACTTTGATATTTCAGCATTTTAAATAAGTGCACATTTTGCTTTGAGAAAAAAGCTTTAAAGAAGGCAATATTCACTTTTGATAATTAATTTTAACATTGTCTTTTACCTTCAAAACATTGGAACAAATTTAGCTTTTATAGAGATTGTTTGTGCAGTATTAATTAGCATTCCCAAAGTAGCCTAACATGACATTACTTTAGCACTGTTTGAATGTTTTTCTCTTTAAGCCCCGTTAGTCACAAATATTCTTGTTCTTCCCATGCCAAGAATGCAGTACTGGTAGAAATGCTAGGCTGTTGGAATTTTTCAAGAGTAAGGCATCTTATTTTCCAGAAATACTCCATATTTCTCTATCTGTGTTGTGCTTGAGCACTTACTTGCAAGGGCACATTGTAACATTTCTTTCAGCTGTTAGAACGTTTGTGCTTCTGGACACATACAGTAATATTCCAGTATTCAGTGCAGGCTGTTGGTATTTACTGCTTTCAGATTTCTGTTGAGCACCTTTTACAGTGGGACTCTTATTTTCCTTTATGGAATACCCTTCCCATAAAGTAAATTGTTTTTAACTGTTGTGGTACAGTGGAACAGATCAAGCCTTTATCACAAAGTTAGAGGGCTTGTTAGGCAAGAAAGACACTTCATACTGTCATTCATTCATTGCTTGTTGTGAGGTTCACTCTGAAATGCTCCTATCTCTTCCCCATCCTGTCATTTCCCTTTCATTATTTTGAAGCATTAGAAAGAAGTCCCATAATTGCAGCTTGGGGACATAACACTTTCATCCTGACATACTCCAAAGGGAACAACCAAGCACATGTTTAGATGGTTTAGATTCTACACTACTAGAATACCGTGGCTATGAAACAGTCGGGCTGACTGCAGACACTTGCTTCCCAGAGTGGACAAACAAAAGAATTACTCAGATGTGAACAGAAGAAAAGTTTCACTCAGTGAGGTTATAGTTAACCTCTTCAGAAACATGTAAAGTCAAAGAACTGGCTGGGAATTATAGTATTAAGGAAGAAAAAAAAATGTCCCAATAATTATCTAAGCAACAACTCCCTCTCCCTCTCCCTCTCCCTCTCCCTCTCCCTCTCTCTGTGTATATCAATCTATCTTCGGGATTTCTAATGTCCTTTTTTGTAAATATTCTCACCAAAGAGTTCTGGTGTGTCAGAGATCCTTGAGTAATGTGTACATTAATGCAAGTTCATTTTCATATGTCTAAAGTGGTGTCCTGTTTAAAGAGCAGATACACATACACACACATACACTGTGAGTGTATTAATGTTTTCAACTTATGCCAGACAAGAAGTGGATAACATTAGGGTGGAAAACTTTAAAGAACAGATTCTATTTAAGAGGGAAACTAAAAGACAGTGGAACAGAAATTACCTATATATACATTTTTCATACCTTACCTTTCTTCAGTCAAATGGTGTTTACAGCAAGTAATTAAATTTTCTAAAACTACCAAATATAAATAAATTACAAGTGGATATTAAAATCTAAATTGCCAACTTAATAAAACAGATCAAATGTGTAAATAAATGTGTAAGAACTATAAGAAAGAAAGTTGGGGGGAAAGAGTTGAGTCATTACAATGACCCACAGATGTAGAATTAGCCTATCTTCAAAGCTACACTGGCCTAAGATTGCAAGAAATAATTGGCAACTGTCTCTGCTACAGTACAGGTAGTCCTCGTTTAGTGACCAGAATTGGGACTGGCAACTTGGTCATTAAGCAAAGTGGTTGCTAAGTGAAGTATCGTGATTTTACAATTTTACTTCCGCTTTCCTTTGCTTTACAGACCTGCGAAGGTCGTAAATGCAAGGACTGGTCGCAAAGTTACCTTTTCATCTCTGTCCTGACTGCAAACAGTTGCTAAACGAGGCAGTTGCTAAATGAGGACTACCTGTAGAGCAACTGTTATGTCGTTGCTGTGGGATGGTGACTGATTCCAACTCTCTTTTATGCACACTTGCATGGATGTGTGCAAGTCTTTGGACACTCATTCTCTTTTCTTTCATAAATCCTTCTAAGGATTCCCCTAAAAGTTCTCAGTCTCTCTGTTGTCCCCCCAACCCCCTGCTTTCTGCCCTTCTTCTCAACTCTGGAACTATGATATCCAAAACAGCTAATAGAATCCAAGGAGAATAACTAAAAATAATGTTTAAAAAAATAGCCACCGAACAAGCAATATTTTTATAATGTAAAGCTGCAACAGAATTAAAAAGGCTCTGGAAATTGTTTGCCTAAACCCAATGGTACAATAGCCCACCCATCACTTGGTTTCATATTTTCAAAATGTCATTGCATCATTCTTCTAGCAGAGAAAAGAGTACCATGAAACAATCCAGAAGGATATAGAGAATTAAACATATATTACATGTCAGCTTATACAACTACTTTGTTTAATAAATTTTTATAACACAAGATTATTCTTCCATGCTACTTGCAAACTTAAAGGATTGACACTTTTTCAAGGCGCATCTGTCTCATAAAAAGAGGCAGAGAGAAACACCCCTCAGTGCTCTAAAAGTTGTTCTTCCACTGTACAGTTACAGTATCTGTACCAATACTGTCACACTGGAGTACTAATTCAAGAGATTATACTGAAGGAAATATGTGAAAAGGATTCTGCCTTGGTAGGAGTGAGTGTACATCTGGAGTCTTTCAAAACAGTCGCCTATAAATGATAGAAACACTGAAATGCACAAATCGAAACAGTAGTGCTAACACATGACCTAATTCACTCTCATTTTACAATTACAATACAGATGCAATCACAGGGAGAAGCTTATTTTTGACTTCCAGATGTGGCTTTCTCCTGGTCATCAAAATTGTTTAGGGAGGGCCTGTCTCATTCATTTCCACTCAAAATGTGTAACTATCGCAAACCCCTTAGAAATGAAACTTCATACACTGGATGCTTGTAGTCCCTGTAATTTTTTCTTTAACTTAATAGGGTTAGCTTTGATTGACTAAAATACCTGATGCGGTAGGTTATTTTACTTAAATATCAGTTATTTACAAAACAAACTGAATTTGCTTATTGGATTGTGTTATAATTATTTACATGATATTGCAAATAAAATCAAACTTCCTTCATAAAGTCTCTTCAGAAGTCACCACTTACTGGCAGGGACATTTTTACATATGAAAAGCCCCCAAACAATAAAACAAGGGGAAAGTAATTTGTATTTGTAAAGGGGTTCGTTATGAATATGATTTACGGACAACATTTTTCAAATGTTATCATGCCCATTTTGTATAATCAACCCTTGATCCCTTGTGGGTTATTCATATGCTATTCTGTAATGAGAAATTTGGCAGATCTCATCTCCTTAGTGCATCCTTAGTGCCCACCATGAGCTGAGGATCATGTTTTGCCTTGTTTACAGCTGACAGCACTATTATTCTCATTAGGACTCTGCTTTCTTATCATATTGTTGTGTTGAGCGAGCCTTTTCCTCTCCGTTTGTGTTTCCTGGCAGGGCTTTTCTTCCCTTATTGACAGTTTGTAAAAATATGCATTAATTTGGAGTTTAAAGCATGTATCATGGTGTCTCTTTGCTGTGTTTGCTTGAAGTTGATTAATGATAGACCCTCACTTGGGGTCGTCCTCTGGAGACTTCCCTCACAGGTTATGCATGTTAACTAGAAAAGCAGAACACACAGTAACCGATGATTAGCCCGGCCTCCAGAAGCTCAGTAGGCTGATAAACCATGAAAACCAACCTTTACAGCTGCTTATTTCATTTATTTATCTGAAGATTGTATTAATCAAGCTAATGTGTCACTTGAGAGCATTTTCTCTGAATCCCAAGAAGAAATCCTAAGCTATAGCACTTGCTGTTTTTCCCTCTTGAAGCCCAGTATTCTTACACATATGAAGTGTTCCATTATTGGCAGCCAGTCTAAGTTGCAGAGCGTGAATTGTACATGTGACAAAAATGAGAGGGATGGGTTCGAAGAAGCTATATTCCATAACAACCACAATAGGAGGGATTTCAAGTAATTTAGATGTTTATTCTTTATCGTTCTATTTGTATCAATACCTTTGTTACTTTGCTGGAGAGATTGTACTTCCAAATTCTTGAACATATTTAAAAAGAGAATGTTAATTTCTCTAAGATTATAGGTGTCTCACCAGGTGGCAGCACCAGGTTGACCATGTCTGGCCGGGGATCTAAGCAGAGTCAGGCCTGATTAGTACTTTTTTGAGAGACCTTTTCGGAATACCAGAATACCAAGGGTGCATTGGGTATTTAAAAAAAGAAATCCTGAAGATAGTAAAGCTCTTCTGTATTGTTGCCAAAAAACATTTGGTTGTGTCTATGAAATCACCAGAAATAATGCTGGGCTTTTGTTAATACAGAAGTCAATAGTTTTATATTATGCAAAGTTTAATATATTTGAATTGTTTTAACCTGATTTTTTTTTACCTAAACAGCTTTTTAAAAACAGACAAGTAAGTTGCTCATCCACCCTTTTTCTGTGTGTGTGTGTGTGTGTGCATTTTTTTACAGACATCCTGTGCATGTCAAAGAAGAGCCATTAGATCCAGATGAAAATGAAGGCCCGCTCTCCTTAGTTACCACAGCCAATCACAGTCCAGAATTTGATCACGACAGAGATTATGAAGATGAACATGTAAATGAAGACATTGAATAAATATGTCTGTGACTATCATTCTGCAAATGAAGATCCTGGGGAGGGACGAAAAAAACTATCTTTCAGAATTAGCTGTGAAATCTCTCCCCATCATTGTACAGTCTGGAAGATACACTTGGTCCATTCTGACAGCTATAAAATATGTTAACACTTAGTGCCATCAAGTATCCCATTTGGGAGTATTTTTGATTTTTCTACTTTTTGTTGAAAAACAAAACAAAGGAATTTGTACTCTGTGCATTGGATGGACTTGTTTGGTACTCGGAATTCCTCCTCACAGTCAACATCAGTGTTGTAAATGTGTTCCACTAATTCGCTTATCCACAACTTGGCAGCAGACTTTGGACTGCAGATCTTCCACTATGGGACACTGAAGACATGAAGCTGAGCATGTACACATAAATTGCAGATCAAGCCTTTGCCCAGATTTTAAGGATTTCAGTGGACAATATATTTGCACAGTATCGCATGTTGATTATCACTGCCTTTATTTTTATTTTTTTTTGCTTCCATTTGGGATGGGGAAATCTTTTTGAGTGTGTGTGTGTATACTAAAGGGTTAAAAGAAGACTTTTTTTTAGTGTATAGCTTTAATTTTTTTTTTCCTCCTAGTTCTCCTATACCTTTTTAAGTTCTGACCTCAGGCCTCAATTGGCCAGGGCCTTTTGAGGCTTAATGTTTTCTGTACTTTTGTGATGAATGTTAATAGGTGTGTTTATTATACAAAGCTGAATGTTCTTTGAATTGTTTGTAGTTCTTTTTCTGCCATCCATTCCAAATTTCCTTCAGATGCCATCATGTTTTCTTTAGCTATGGAAAACATTCCATTTTGGACTATATGCCCCCCACACCCGACTCTGGAAAAAGTTCTAAAATGCTGCTGTGACCTGTGCAAAGTTATCTTACAACAGAAAGAAAGGCAGTAATGCAAGAGTGAGAATGAAAGGCAAACCAGCATCAAAGCTGTAGAATGTGGTTCTAAAGTCATTCCACAGAGCGTGTATGTGTGTGTGTGCACGTGTGTATATACACATGCACATAAAACCATTGTTTGCGGTTTTTTCCATTGGTTTTTCCTTGTTTGCAGCAATAGTGAAGATTTAGAAAGACATTTACAGCCCCTTCAGAAAGTGCACACCCTACAGAAGTTGTCAAAAATAAGTATAACAGTGTAAGGCTTTTATGCATTTAACTTTTTAATATAAATTTCTGGGCCAATCAGATCTTTCTGAAATATGTCAGCATATGTCCTCTTAGATTCTGATTTACCCACATGCATCACAGAATATTGTTCATGGTAGTTCTTCCAAGTTAAGTTGTTTGAGATTAATTGGTGGCATCCATCAGTTTGATTTCAGTTTTTGCATTCAATTTGTTGGGAAGGCAATAAGGCCCATTAGTTTGTTAAGTGTTAGTAATTTTTCCATTGTAGTTAAGATCATTACACAATATCACACCGACCAGTGTAAAACAAACAGTCTGAAACCTGTGGGTAAACTAGCGCTGTTGCAGACGACAGTGTTCTCCAAAGCAAATGTGGGCAGACGGCTGCAGTTAAAATGTTGGTACCCCTTTATCACCAAACTTCTAGTGACTTCATTCTCTAACCACTTTTCAGTAATCCACTCATTTATGTCGGACTATAGCTTTTAATTTCAGAAGCTTTTCTGATCTTAATTTATATTCTACTTTGTACCCCTCTCCCTAAAGTTACCAAAGATATTACACAAAGTAAATTATGTTCTCTGTTATATGCTTTATCTTATGAAAGCCAAATATCCTCTTATTGTTGATCAAAGGAGGTTAAAGAATTTCGAAGCAAATGACAAGATAATGGGCTACAGCTAACCTGAGAAGGAAAACTGCTCCTTTATTAAAGTATAATTTAGAAGACCAAGTAGATGGCTGAACCAAAGTTTTTGCTGTTGTCGTTTTAATTTGTTTTTCTTTACAGTGACCAAATGTATTTCTGTAAAGAGAGAGCTTTTTAGGCTGAGAAGTTAGAGAATGATACCTTGAGAAGGGCACCATTTGATGTTGAGGAAATAGGAGGAAGGCTTATCTTGCCGGAAAAAAACTAGAACGACCTGAAATGAAGAGAGTTACTTGAAATATGAAAGAGCACTCATGACTGAAACTGAACCATACCATAATTACTGAAGAAATTGTTGGTATGTTTTTGTTTGGGGTTTGGCCTACTCACTTCTGCTAAAAGCCAGCGCCAGGGCAATTTCTTGGTAACGTTGCCTACCCGTGCCCAAGATTTGAGAATGACTGTGGTGGTGGTTGTGTTGGTCTCTGCCCATCCCTTTTTGTTTGGGGTCCTCATCTTTCTTATAGGGAACACCCCTGTTCCTTTCTAAGCTTTGGTACCATTCAAGCCAATGGGAGATTTGCCATTAACTTCAACTGGATGTGAATAGCAATTTTTTCTTTTTCTTTTCTTTTGTTTTGTTTTTGCCAACAGTGAACTCCAGAAAGCTTGTTTTTTTCCTGACGTCCTTTTTCAAAGGAGGGCGGTCTGTAGTCATTTGAAATATTTTGGAACACACCATATTCAGGCAGCTCCGTAATGTGCAGGCAATAACCAGAGGGGATCACGAGACATACCTGTCCCTGTGGTTCAAAACTGAGTGGTTTTGCTGGTTAGCTTGGTATTCAAAAAGGGGATAAAAATCTGGTAGATTAGTTCATTCTCAGCATGTGTAGCTAGACATGAGTAAAGATAACAGCATGAGAAACTGTTAGTACGCATACCTCAGTTCAAACTGTTAGGGAATGAGTAAAAAAAAACAAAACCTACATTTCACTCAATTGCACTTAGTTGTATGTCTTGCATGCATAGACTAAAGACTGTAGCAAAATTTAAAAAAAGAAAAAAGAAAATTTTTAAAAACTTACCATACCTTGCAGGTATCACTGCCCTGCAGAAGAACCAAGAGAAGATCTCAGGCTTTACATCAAGCAAACTACGCTATTTTTACAGATTTCTGATTCTGCGTCCCTTCGGATCATAACAATTGCTCCTCTAGGGTCGGGTTTATTATGTTGTACATATATAGCCCAATGTGTCTCTGTGATCCCGTTTTGTCTTTTGGCGGGTGGGGGTGGGTTGGCAAGGGAAGAAAGGAAAAGGGGGGAAGACGGTCCTCTTTTTTAAAAAAAAAATCATTCCTCAAAAGGAATTAATGCAGATGTTTGTCAAAACACCTTTTGCTTTTTGTGCAACTGCTTTATATTAACCATACTTTGACAAATGCTTTGGAAAAAACCTACTGTATGTAATGGAATTGCAGAATATGCTGCACGTGTATTTCATTTAGTTACCCTTGCTTTAAAGACTGTGGGATGCCATTTGCTGACATGTGGGAGAAAATCCCAATCTCTTTGTTTTCCTTTTGGTAGATTCCCCCCCACCCCTGTTGGCTTCTAAACTGTAACATAGTAGGCAGATTTTTTTCCTCCCTCCGTCACAGATCAAATCATGTTTGTATAGGTTTGTGTCAGAGATTTGGTTTTTGAGATTTTTCTGTTTTTGTTGTTCTTATGCTATTTGTTCTTAAATACTTTCTCCGCCTCTTGTTATCCCCATCACTGCCTATCTGGGCGACCTTAAGGAAAAAAGAAAAAAAGGTTCAAAAGTTGTTTTTGGTTTTTTTTTCCTGCTGCAGTAAATACTTTGCATGATGAATTCCAAGGTCACACTTTCAAAAGTTTATCAGTGAAGTAGTGATTAATAATGGAAAGTGTCAAAACTATTGAACTTTTGTATAAAATGAAATACTTTACAAGGTGCCAAGATGTAAAGACAGTTTGTTACATGGGCTTTGTTTTTGTTTCCTTTCCTCGCAAAGAAAAGCAAGCGGGATGCAAGTAGGACCGCGTGTCAGGTGAAACTGCTGTTAGGAATGAGTCGAAGCCTACCTTGCTCACCCCCACGGCCCGGCACCGGGCTGACTGGGCCGCCTTTCCTTTCCCCTCCGGGACGTGCCCCGGCTGCCACCCGCCCGCCCGCCACGCATTGCTGGTCTCCTGCTGCAGCACCGGAGGGAGGGGGCGCTTCCTGGTCAGGTGGCTTCCAAATACAGCAGCAGGCCTGCAGCCTCCTGCTCTATTTGTCGATCTCCCGATGGCAGGGAACACCTACCACAGTCTCAAGGGTTAGATCTGGTGGATCCTTTTCGCCTGCGGTAAGAAAGGTCCGCAAGCAGGCACCTCATTTTGTACAAAGACCATCCTTTCCTTCGATTAGGACAGCACAGTTCAAATGCTTCAAACTTACTGGATTTCTGTTTCCTACCAAAAGCAGAAGAAGAGCAGAGGGAGAGAACCAAGGCTCATGCTTAAGGGTTGTTTTTGTTTTGTTTCTGGTTTTTTTGTGGGGGGGGCAGAATCTCCCTTAGGAGATTCCAACCATAATATCCATGATCAGGGGTGGGGAAAATGAATAAATTGTATTATTCTTCAAATAATACAGATCATTAGATATTTTTTATATATAAATATATATATCTCAAAGTTTTTAAAAAAATAATTTTGAAGTATTGTAGTTTTCAGAATGCTGACAAGCTACATTCCTTATAACAGGGAGAATGTGTTTTAAACTCTTGGAGAGCTTTTGGTACATTTTGGTTAACAGACTCGGATAGAGTTTTTAGATGTTTTAGATATAATTCCTCATTCTTAAGTCTTCAGAATTGCATTTGCTGATCTAGTCTACATTTTTAAACAAATCCAATGTAGGTAACAGACTATCTCCTTCCTATAAGCCTTGATGAAAATGGTACAGTCAGACTGTTAGCATGGTGCTTCATGTGTATGTGCTGCCAGTAATGAGATTCTCCTTTTATTTTATTTTTAGGCATACAAGAAACTCATTCCTTACATCAACTGTAATTCCATCATTCCGTGTCTGTTGATGCAGACAATAAAATGTTATGTAGTCAGTACTTATTACTGACATTATAGCATTCTCTAATGCAATAAAAGTGCTGGTTGTTCACACTGGTGATACATGTTGCCATGGGCTACGTGTTTTTGCTTTCCCCTTATGTGCAGATGCAGTACTAAGTCCACTTCACCTAAGCCAGCCTCCACCTGTAGACCTTTATCAGCAGGTGCTCAGCAGACGTTCAGTGGGCATTGCCACACCAGTGATAGTGTGTCTCCCAGGGTCATTGACCTATCGCTCTACAAAACAGTAACAAGGACAGACTTTCTATCACTTTAGGAATGACTGAGTAATTCTGCTGTTAAGTGATTACTGTATACACTGGTGACAACCTTACAGAAATCATGGCGCTTTTACCACATAGAAATGCAATAGAACAATGTTTCCTAAAGTGTGGTCCTAGGACCGCTAGGGGTTCCCCGAGACCCTCTCAGGAGTCCTCAGAATCAAAATTATTTGCCAGCCCGTGTTGAAAAATAATACAGTATTAAAATCCCGTCAGACAGGTGTGAGGAGCGGTAGCAGCAGCGAATACGCCAATTTTAATTTTTAATAAGTTAAATATCTATAAATGTAACCCATATGAACAAAAGCTCTTTTGGGGTCCTCCATAATTTTTAAAAGTGGAAAAGGGTCCTGAGGGAAAAAAGTTTTAAGAAATGCTGCAATAGATGATGCCAGATTACAGCATTATCAATTGTAATTTCCTGCATGGACATGGATGCCATATATTGAGATGACTAACAAGCTCATTTGGAAAATAATCTACCACTTTACTTTGTGGTAAATATCAACTCACTCGTGCTAATGGTAGCATTGTTACTTACAATAACAGAAAAACTTTCTGGTCATTTAATTCTTTAAGGCAGAGGTGATTGATTAAAGACCATCAAGTCGGTGTCAGTTCTCAGCAACCACATGGATAGGGAGCCTGTCTTTATGAGCAGGTGGACATATTTGGAAGTTAGTGTGTTGGGGACATTCCTACAAAAATGCTGTTAGGGAATAGAGTCCGAAAGTACCCATTAATGAAATGTAAACTGGTGAGACTGTTCCACACCACCCTCTCAAGCCTTCCAGGATGCATTTTAACATTTCAGTTTCTCTAAAGAAAGCAGTAGCAATCCGCCACTGAAAGATCCGTATAGTAGCCAAGAATTGAGCTTAACTTGAATCTTGAACTTTCAGACTGGCACTTTGTGTTTCAACATGCTCCCTTGCTTGGCTCATTTGGAATTAAAAGGTTCTAAATAGAGCACAGCATTTACTCTGCATAGAAACCCTGCTATTTAGAGATGTTCCCCTTTGCGCTAGAACTCTGATGGCAGAAACACCATTTCCTATTGTAATGTACCAATAGAGTTCACTTCGCAAATGCACAAGGGATTTCAACTGCTAAAAATAAGATATTGTATCTGGAAGAACAACAGCAGCATATGTGGAAGCAATTGCACAAGGGGGTTGCGAAATGGATGAACATCTCTGGATTTCATTTTCATTACACTTTTCTCACACAACCTATCTTCACCAAGTCAGAAAGATTCATGCATTGAGAGATTTCTTAAGTGAGGAAAGTTGTCGTGGCCACTGTAGGCCAAGTGAATGGTACCCTATGCAAATAAGCTTTTTCCTTATTTATCAGAATTTCTGATTATGCATTTTGGAGTTTCCATTCAGATTAATGAACTTCAAGAGTCATGCTGTGTATTCTCAGCAGTTGTGCTGATTTCAGTACCTTTGAGATAAGACAGTTGAACCTAAACAATACAGGTCTGATTTACTCCATCCTTCACTTGGGAGTGAAATAGCTTCAGAAAACTTTTTTGACTGGCACATAAGCCTTCCTTAAGGTGTTTCAGAACATCATCCCTTTAAACACATCTTAAGGAGGGATTATGAAACTCCCATCTTCTCTCTTGAATAAGCATTCGTTTATTTTCCCCATCAAGGAAAATAAAAATGCTTAATAACTAGCATTAGCTAGAACTAAATTTTCAGAGAAAAGCATTTTCATGAATAATTCATTCAAATTTCACATCTGCAAGATTAGTCATCCAAATAAAATGCTAATGTCAAAAACATGCACCGTCTATAATATTCTCATCAAGCAATCTTTTTGCATATAATGATAAATGGTTGAATTAGTAGCAATGATTTTATTAAAAAAAATTCTCCCACACCATTTAAAAGGGTGGTAAAAGGATGCATATTGAACTGCTATTGATTTTTGATCAATCGATGCAACAGAGGTCTTACCAGCAGAAATTCTTAAGTAAGATACAATTATGTCTGAAAAGTAAACATCACTCCAGGCTTTATTAAAAGAATAAACACATACAATTTGCTGATAGTTTATTTTGCATGAATGACTTTTTAGGATACACAGATGCCTTCCAAATGTTAAATTGCATTAAATGAGCTTCATTTTTATCTAAGGAAAAATGAAGATCGGAGATTCATAATTCCTAGTGCTATATAATCATACCAACACTTCCCTAAACTTGGCTTGAAATTGATAGGGATCATATGTCTTCTGTAGAGTAGACACAGTCCCAGTTCAATCCTTGGTATCTTTTGGTTAAAAAAAGAAAAGAAAATCTCAAGAGGCCCTAAAGCAATCTTCCCTAACTTGGTGTCCTTTAGGTATGTTGGAATGACACATATAAAGCAGCCTCCTATGACTCAAATGCGTACGTAGCCTGCTTGGGCTTCAAAGTATCTAAAGATGGCTCAGAAGTTCTCAAGGGAATAAGATGGACGGTGCAAGCAGGCTCACCATTGCCCCACATGTTATCTTCACAACAGCAGTAGGGAAGCAGCTTCCTCTATGCAACACTAAATCTGGATTCATCCTTGCTCTAAGTATCAGGTTTCTCCCAGCTAATGCTGGAGTTAGAAGCTTTGCAGATGTAGCTCTCTGATGAGTTAAGCTGACTGCCACTGAAGAAATCCAGCAACTGCCAAGTGCAAAATGCAAACCCTGTTTATAGTAGAAGCAAGGTCCAGTTTCAGTGCATCTCTTCCATCTGTGTAGCATAACAAACTGAGGGCCTCACACTTCGGGGTAGGAGAAGCAGTTAATATCTGGACGTTGTTAGAATTAAACAGTCTACTCTCAGGCCTTTTGGCTTACCCATTACCTAATCTAGCTTTCACACTAACTAGGAATGTTATTTGTTTTGCTTTAACTTAATGTGATGTGGAAGCCTAACCATTGTAGCTTGTAAACTACGGTTTATGCTTTTGCTTATTCGACAAACTAAAAGCAAATCCTGCCTAGCCTGATTTGTAAACCACTGCAATGTTTGTTCTGATATGAATGCTGAGAGGGTGGGATCATATAAATCCTAACCATGATGATGTCAAGATGATGAAATATGCATTTTAACATCTGAAGCAATTTCTTTTAGTATTTGTATTCCAACACTGCACATAAGGGGCAAAATTTGTGTTATGATATTGTAATACATTTTGTCACTTGACTACCACATACGGACATTTAACACTGCACTATAAGATGGCATCTTCTAGCGCAGTGTTTCTCAAGGTCAGCCACTTTAACATGTGTGGACTTCAACTCCCAGAATTGCTGTCTGGGGAATTCTGGGGGTTGAAGTCCACACATCTTAAAGTGGCTGACCTTGAGAAACACTGAACTAGTGGCTACAATTCTCTCCTCCAGCGTAAGTCCCCTTTGCCTGATGTTATGGGAATCAAATGGCTGCTAACAGAGATTCCAAGGCCATAAGTATAACTTTCCCCTCACTGCATAGAATCTTATCAGCTTTTTATTTCTCAGTTTGACTAGGACCTCAGAATGTCTGATTAATTAGCATCTCATGAAGCCTTTCTATATGTCCCCAAAGTGCAATGCTTCTACTATTACTGACTGACTGAACAGACCTGCAGACTGTATGTGATAAAGTCTGGCATGACCTACTGAAGAGCCTTGAAAACAACAAATATTCTGATGTGAATTAAGCTAATCACCCATAGGTCTTAATAGTTAGAGAGATTGTGGGGTACACACATACACAAAAAATCACCTCACAAAAGTGGGGGGAAAAAACTTTACTAGCAGTAAAATGCTATACAGATTGATAGGTGAAAGACTGACGGGGTCTTCACCAAGAACCCAAAAGATCTTCCTGCAGGCAAATTTCCTAACCAATGGAAAATCGGTACAGTGATTAATGTTCCTTCCTTCAGACACTCTGATCCCAAATTTGCTAGGGCTCCCTCAAAAGCTGACAAATATCAAGTGTCCAACTATCTTTTTTTGTTGCTAAAGACGCTTACCCTGTGATACAAGGGATTGTTCCTGGCAATCTGGCTATGCTCTAAATGAAAGAAGCCCTCCTCAGCATTGAATGATGGCAATCCATTCCTCTACCCATCATCTTCCTTGATGATAGGCAAATAGTGAAAAAGTGGTGGTAGGAGGAAGTATCTGATAGGAGGCACCTGTCACCCACTGATTTCATCGTTGTGAAATTTATTTTTTTATTTTATTTATTTATTTATTTGAAATATTTGTATGGCTGCCCATCTTAAAACACAACTCTGGGCAGCTCACAACAACAATAAAAACCCCGAGCTATAAAAACCATAAAACCGTAAAACAACCAAAATCCGGCACCTCGCTCATCCCCTTGGGATGCCCCAGCAACCCCCAAACAACCTCCCTCTACTCCAGCGCCTGAGTAAAAAGCCAGGTCTTGATGGCCTTCCAGGCAGCTAAAAGGATGGGGGCCTCCTGGATCTCCAGGGAGAGGGTGTTCCAAAAGGTAGGGGAAAGGCATGCTTCTGAAGTCCCACTAGATGGCAACATTTCAGGGAAGGGACCTGGACAGACCTATCCTATCTGATCTGGTAGGACAGGCAGATACTCTCAGGGAGTGGTGGTTGTGCAAATACCAAACAAAAAAAAGTGTGAACAAAAAAAAAAAGTTTGCTGACCCAGGGCCATCAGATCTTTTTTCTTTCTTTTAAGGAAGCCAGATGAAATGTGATGTGCCAAACTGGTGGCTCCATAGCTGCAATCCCCCCACCCCCACCCTATGCATGGATCTGGAATCCAGCTCAGTGGAGCAACTCCCAGCTTATTCTCAGAATTGGCAAACTGCTGGGAACAAAACGGGGCCATGGAGTTGGATGTCAACCTCTTGGTTTATTTTCCCCATTGATTAAATTGAAAAGAATGATTTGTTGCTTCTCTTGCCTTGATCAAGGACTTGCTCCCAGAGACATACCAATATATGCCAATACCACCTAATTACAAGGGGACTGGAAATCAGATAGTACTGAGCTTTTGTAAAAGAAATCATGAAGCATTTTCACCTTTATTGGAGATTACCTTTAAAATGGCTGTCTCTTCTGATGCTATTTCTCACCTGTGGTAATGCACTCTGGAACTTACATATATCTCACTCAATTAGTCCTCTTCATTTGGAGTATCTTCTTTATTACCCCATTTATATGATTGCCCATCTCACGCAAGTGACTCTGGGGGGGGGGGGGGTGAACAGAAATTAAAACATCCATATAATATATGGAGATATAAAAGAATTCCCCTCTCACCCATAGGGTGGTATGTGTCTTCCTCAATCTTGGGTCCTCTACCAGAGGCCTGGGAGTTTGAGGGTTCTGCACAGTATCTGAGTTGTTCCTAGCACTGCACTCTTCTGTACAGAGCTCTGATGTTGTTCTTGGAATCTGCTGGAGCCACTCTGTAGCTTAGGAGTCACAGCCCTGAGTGCTCCTACCACCACTCGGACCACTTTGGCCTTGACTTTCCACATCCTCTCTAGTTCCTTCTTCAGGCCCTGGTACTTCTCCAGCTTCGCATACTCCTTCTTCCTGATGTTGCTGTCACTTGGCACTGCTACATCTATCACCAGTGCTGTCTTCTGGTCCTTGTCTACTACCACATTGTCTGGTTGATTGGCCAGTACCTGCCTGTCCATCTGGACCTGGAAGTCCCACAGGATCTTAGCCCTGTTATTCTCCACCACCTTCTGTGGAATCTCCCACCTGGACTTGGGAGGGTCTAGCCCATACGCTGTGCAGATGTTCCTGTACACAATGCCAGCTACTTGGTTGTGCCATTCAGTATATACTGTTACTGCCTGAATCTTACACCCTGCCACCATGTGTTGGACTGTCTCTGAGGCCTCCTTGCACAACCTGCACCTTGGGTCCTGTCTAGTGTAGTAGACCCCTGCTTCTATGGATCTGGTGCTTAGTGCCTTTTCTTGTGCTGCTATGATCAGTGCCTCAGTGCTGTCTTTTAGTCCGGCCCTTTCCAGCCTCAGATAGGATTTCCCGATGTCGGCCACCTCAGCTATCTGTCGATGGTACATCCCATGCAGGGTCTTGTCTTGTCATGGCACTTCCTCCATTTGAACTCCCTCCCATGTCTGCTACTGCCTCAGCCATTCTCTCAGCAGCTCATCTTTGGGTGGAATCTTACTGATGTTCTCCTGGATGCTCTGGGTTTCATCCAGGACAGTGGCTTTGACACTTGTCAGACCCTGCCTGCCCTCTTTGCGGCTGGTGTACAATCTCTGGGTGTTGGACTTGGGGTGGAAACCTCCGTATGTTGTGAGGAGCTTCCAGGTCTTCACATCAGCAGCCTCCATATCCTCCTTTGGCCAGCTCACTATACCAGCAGGGTATCTGATGACTGGCAGGGCGTACATGTTGATGGTGTGGATCTTGTTCTTCCCATTGAGCTGGCTGGGTCTCAGGAACTGTCTTATCCTGTGGTGGTACTTGGATGTTGCTGTCTTCCTTGTCTCCTCATCATGGTTCCCATGTGACTGTGGAATACCAAGGTACTTGTAGCTGGTCTGTATGTCTGCTATGTGGCTTGCTGGTAGTTCCACCCCATCGATCTTAACTACCTTCCCTCTCTTTACTATCATTCCGCCACATTTCTCCAATCTGAATGACATCCCAATGTCCTCACTGTAGATACGTGTCAGGTGGATCAGTGAGTCGATGTCTCGTTCACTCAGCTTGATGTCATCCATGTAGAGGAGGTGGCTGATGGTGATTCCACTCTTGAGCTTGTATTGTTATCCAGTTCTTGTGATTATCTGGCTGAGGTGGTTTAAGTCTATGCAGAACAGCAGCGGAGACAGTGTATCACCTTGTTATATGCTGCACTTGATGGCCACTTGTGCGAGCTGTCTTGAGTTCACTTCCAGTGTTGTCTTCCACAGTCCCACTGAGTTCTTGAGGAAAGTCCTTAGTGTCCTGTTGACTTTGAATAGAGCCAGGCATTCACAGATCCATGTGTGCGGCATTGAGTCATAGGCTTTCCTGCAGTCAATCCAGGCTGTGCTCAGATTGGTCTGCCTAGACCTTGAGTCTCGGGCGACTGCTCTATCTAGCAACAACTGGTGTTTTGAGCCTCTGGTGTTGTTCCCAATGCCCTTCTGAACTGTGCTCATGTACTGGCCCATATGGTCTTGTAGCTTGGCAGCTAGGATGCCTGATAGGACCTTCCATGTTGTGGGGAGGCAGGTTTTTGGCCGGTAGTTGGATGGTGCTGTTCTCTTGTGAGGGTCTTTCATGATCAGCACTGTCCTTCCTTGTGTTAGCCAATCTGGGCAGGAGCCTGCTGCTAGCAGCTGGTTCATCTGTGCTGCCAGGCGTTCATGCACTGCTGTTAGTTTCTTTAGCCAGTAGGTGTGGATCATGTCCAGGCCAGGTGCTGTCCAGCTCTTCATGTTCTCGACCCGCTGTTGGATGTCTGATACTGTGAGGGTGACTGGTTCCTGTTCTGGGAGATTGCTATGGTCTGCTTTCAGGTCCTGCGGCCACTTTGCATTGGTGTTATGTGTCTTCTCTTTCTCCCATATGTTCTCCCAGTACTGTTCAGTTTCTGCTGCTGGTGGCTCTGCTGTTTCTGTGTTGTTGTACTGCAGTTGGGAGTACACCTTGGATGGTTCTTTGGAGAACAGGGCATTTTTCTTCTTGGCCTCTGCTTCTCTAGTGTATCTCCTTAGCCTGGCAGCCAGTGCTGTGAGCCTTTGTTTAGTAGTCTCTAGAGCTTCAGATGGAGTCAGGCCCTTGTATGTTTTCAGTAGCCAAGTCTTATCCTTAATCTCCACACCCTTCTGTAGTTCCACCAGCTGACTAACGTCTCTCTGAGTTGCCTTGATTTTAGCCTCCAACCTCATTTTCCAGAGAAGGTATGTACTACTGTTCTTCTTGATCTTGTAGCCAAGCATTTCCAGGTTTACAGCAGCTGTAGTGTATACCAGTTCATTGGTTTGTGTTATGGTGGTGATAGGGATTGTCGTGAGGGCTCTATTGGCATCTTCTAGCATACTCTCTGATGGTACTTCTCCACTGAGCTTTGGTAATCAGTCTCGAGGGTTGACTGTAGCTATCCATGACCTTATGCCTCATATCAGCTGCTGTGCTCTGTAATGGAGGGGGCAGCAGTGACGTTCTAGCTTCAGGTGTTGGCTGCACATCCAGTTGTTCTTCCAAGTCTGCTTGAATCTGGGTTGTAATGTGGAGTTGGTCTATCTCAAGTTGTGAGAGCAGCTTCCTCTTCACTATGTTGAAGCTCTGGGTAACTAGTTGTTTCTGTTAGTGTGGATGTAGGTGTTCTGTTCATCCATAGTTCCCTCATATGTTTCATATATCCCCTCTCATTAGGTCTACTGTTGTAGTACCATCCCATCAATTCCAAGTTCTCTTGTCTCTTGTTATATATATAACAATACACAATAAAAGTTTTTAAATGGTAGCCAAGATCCTCAGTGTTAATAGCAATAACTCACAGGCTCACCTAACCTCCTGACCCCCATGCCTGGGAGACCATCCAAGAGGCTATCAGGGTGGGGGCCAACCCAGTCCCAGAGGGAATGGGGTTCCCAATGGCTGGACCAGCAACTATAGCCTCAGAGTCACTGAGCCCCTTTTACTCTTTGCTTAGAACAGTATGAATGTCTTCAAAGCTGTCCTCTTTTTCTGCACAGACACATGAATCTTCGGTCAGCTCTAGGACCGACTCAAGGCTTATTTGGCCTCCAGAACTATATGTGTACGATTTTTTCATAGCACTGTCCAACCAAAGAGACAAAGTCCATTTTTCTGTCACCTTGCAGCTCTAGACACATCCAGGACTGTCCTAGACAGTGGAAACCATGGAATGTGCACACTTCATTCTTGCAAGGGCCTCTACTGATTTTCTGTCTGCAAGGTGGTCAGACCCAAATGTTCTTTAACACATCACCCTTTCCCTGTTACTGGTAAGAACAAAGGCCATTTTGTTGTTTGTGGAGTCATCCTGTGAGCCAGTCAAAATTATGGGAGGAAGCATTCTTTTTCTTGTATTTGGAAGCTTTGGGGAAAGGAATCTGGTTTTGCTGAGAGTGCTGGGAAAGAAGCATAAATGCCTCCCAGTGCAAGCAAAACAGAAGGTTTTTTTAAAGTGGGTACAGGGAGTGCATGAAGGTGAGTCTTGTGTGAACAGGGGAAAGCAAAGCAGCAGGAAAAGCCAGGCCACGTGGAGATGGGAAAGGCACCCTTGGTGAGAGGGCAGAGAAGGTATGTCTGAAGGACAGAAGGAGGGAATGAGAAATGAGAAGGAGAGAAAGGCCAGATGAGAGCAAGGTCACCATCCAGGAGAAGGAAGGAGAAAAGGAAGGAAAGGGGGCAAGGTGGGTGGGAGGAGTCTGGAGCCCTCAGAGGCAGAGGAGCAAAGAGTGAGTGAATAGAATTGGGGGGGGGGGAGCAGAGAGATGAAAAGAAAAAGGAAGGAAGGAAGGAAGGAAGGAAGGAAGGAAGGAAGGAAGGAAGGAAGGAAGGAAGGAAGGAAGGAAGGAAGGAAGGAAGGAAGGAAGGAAGGAGGAGGAGGACAGGACAGGACAGGACAGGACAGGACAGGACAGGACAGGAGAGGACAGGCAAAGAAGAAAACAGAAAAGAAAGTGGAGGAAAAGGAAGACACAGGTAAAAAAACAGGGGCTTGGGGCTTGGCAGGAGAGGCATACAATGAAGATAAACATAACAGAGACAGAGGGGAAAAAGCAGCTAAAGTGCCCCCATACATGCAGCACACAAGCACACACACACTATGTGAAACTGTGAGTTGGAGGAAGAGATTGGGGGGGGGGGGGGGAGAACAACCAGGAAAAATGAAAGAGCCAACCTATACCTGGAGAGAGGGATGAAGGGACCATAGGCAGACTAAAAGATTAGCGGTTTCCTTATCTGTCTTTTAAAAACATCATGCAGCCTCTGGCTTGGTCCTGGGGCACTATTCAAGTATGCACGACCTCAAAATGCTTTTTAAAAGTTTGTTTTAATTATCTGCAAAATTCTTCGCTTCATTGTGCTGTAGTAATATGAGGACCACTTAATTATGATCCTCTAGGAATAGATACATCACACTAGATAGCTGTAATAAACACACACACACACCCAAAAAATTACAAACCATGTAATTTAATGAAATTATTATTTGAAAAAAGAAGGGAAAAAAAGGCATGGAAAATTATAGCAGCAGTGATACTGAGTTCTGCCCTAAATATAGTAATAATAGGTCAAGTTCAAACTGGGTGATTTTCCATGTCCTGGACTGCAATCAAATTTATTAAACTTTATTTAACATGTTCAGTACAGAAAAAAAATTGGTTGTAGTAACCTCATATTAAAACTAAAGAAAATTAATTACACATTTTAAAAAGCAACTGTCCACCCAGTTTACCAGGACAAGATATTCAGACTTGCGATTCCAAACATCACTAAATAATTAATACCAACCCCACCAGCTTCCTTCAGCTTTTTGTAAGAGTACGTTACTGTCTCAGGAACTTTATTTCTTTCACAACCTCTAACCACTGTAGAACTTCAGAAGCAGTGTTGGCCCGTGAGGCAAATAACAAGAGCTTTGCTTGAATAAACTGCAAGGAAGCACCTTGAGGTAAAGCCAACAGATTTCTGTTCTACACATGTTTTTAAAACCACTTAATCAAATTTGAGTTGATTCAAAATGATATTATGAGGCCAAATCACCCACAAAATGGAATAACCTACTATTTCTATTTTATAGTTATCCCATATTGTTGGCTTCTCATGGGTAAAGGATGAAAATTCTATCTGTCTCTTATCTTCTGTATATATTTTGAGGCATAAAGTGCAGGTATTAAAACTGTTTGCCACACACACAAAAATGTACTACCTGCATTAGGAGTTATACTCCTAATGTACAGAGTATTAGGAGTAATACTCTGACATACTATTATTATTATTATTGTTAAAACAGAGTGAATGATTTATCTACCTGAGAAGGGAACCAGTTGACACGATGTTTTTCTGAGCATTGATATATAATAATAATTAAAAAAATGTACTACCTGCCAGGACCTCAGTAGAGTGTAAATAATAATTTCCAAGTTGAGCCCAAAGAGGAGTTGAATTCGGAAGTTCCTTATTCTAACTAGTGACTGACGTTAAAATAGAGTGAGGTCTTACCCCAAGCGCTGGGTTAGGGTGAGGTGGGAGCCTATGGATGGCTTCGTTGCGTGCAGCTGAGGAGTATGGCTGAAGGGGCAAGTTTTTGTTTTTATTGTTTTCTGGTTGTGGTTGTTATGAGCCACCCAGAGTTGTATGCTTAAGATGGGCCATACAAATCTTTTAAACTAATAAACTTAAATAAACAAATACCTAAATATCCAACATATCATTGTAATTTTTGGAATGAAAATTTCATAGGATGCTTCTGCCAAAGAAGATGATTCACTAGCATATACACTTACCTAAAATAATGTGATATAATAAAACTAGAAAGACTTCTCAAAATGTAAATTAACTTTGGAGTTAAGTTCATTTTAATCACATTTACCTTACCTCAGATACTCAAAGCAATTCTAGATCATCTCTTTAAATGTTCTTTCATTTGTACCAAAATAGGGGTTAAATTCAAATTTACAAAATGCAAAACTCCCCAGCAAACATCATTCTCTATTACAGTGACTTTCTTGAATTCACATGGTTGGATTTATAAACATAAAGTACACAATGTTTCTGTAGATATAAAGTATAAACTGGGTTTTATTTACACTATTTTTTTATTATTAAACTTAACTAATTTTTAATTATTTCCAATTAACAGCAATAAGAAAACACCACATGCAAGTTATAATTGGAACATTATTTTATTTATTTACTCAGTTTGTACCTTCCACAATTGGCAATTCATACTAATATAGAATAACACAATAGAACACCCGTGGCAAAAAAATGCAGCACACACCCCTAAGAAATATACCAGTATACAATGAAAA
The DNA here is from genome assembly GCA_030867105.1 of Liasis olivaceus. NCBI lineage: Eukaryota > Metazoa > Chordata > Lepidosauria > Squamata > Pythonidae > Liasis > Liasis olivaceus. Next base: position 30,323,672 of record CM061348.1, on the reverse strand, counting down.
TGAATCAGCATAAGTCAGCATTCTCAGTTTCTGTAGCCCTCTGGATTGCTGCAGTCTTTAAGAGTGTCCAAGAAGCCAGCTATGTGAAGGCCAACCAGAGGTCACCTGGGAGGCTGTTCCATAGCATAGGGGTGGTTGATGAAAAACAGCAACCATGCATCTCATCAATATGAGAGATTGTGTTGAGGCTGAGCAAGGAGCAGGAGTTTTCTCTAGACACAATTAGCTGATGGGAGAAGTTGTTGCTGACTTATAAAAGAAATTGATTCTTTGACGGTCATGCAAACGGTTTGGAAAAAAGAATTTCAGAAAACTTCAGTGAGAATCTGGCTTAATGCACTCACTAACAAAGGAAGCCTGGAGGATTCTAATCTTAGATTCTGTACTCTATCCCCTCATTCTTGGCATGAAAACTCATTAAAGAAAATCCATGTAAAACTTGCTTCCTTGATTATGTTCTGCAGTGAAGGGGCTTGATAGATCTCCTTCCCACTGCAGTAGCAGGGAACTGCACTTCTTCTGTGAACACATGGATCAAATGGGTTGATTCTGGCTGTAGAATGCTGTCCCCAAGACACATCAGCATCTCAGCACCAAGGCATATCAGGCTTTATAGGTTAAGACTGCTACTTTGAATTACACTAGGAAGGGAAGAAGAAGCCTGTGCAGGGCCTGAAACCTGCAGTGAAGTGTTGACAGTACCCCAGATCAAGCTCATTAGCCCCGACCCCCATGGCGCTCCTATGTAGGGGCCAGAAGAAGCATGGGTCTAGCCCATAAGTGGCCAAGTCCATATCAAAGAGCACTCTAGCCACTTCCTCTGACTCTACAAGCCAAGACTACCTGGCAAGAAGCCTCCCTAGCCATCTTATCAGACTCTGCCCACGAGGAATCATGAGACTGGCAAATCTGAGCAACTTTATTAGCAAAAAACCCTGTGCAAGTTGGTCACAGCAGTCAGGCATGAAGTGTACCTGTGGCTCTCTCCCAAAAAGGGGTTGGCCCCCCTAAATTAGGCCACCAGCTCACAGCTAACTGATGCAATAATGGACAGTGTTGCCTTTTCACTGCAGATTTTTTTTCTTATACAAAACAGTGCATTTGCCAACTTTGTACTTTTTACAGAGCTACTTTATCTGTTTACTTATTTGCTTGCATATTTACATACTAGGCTTGTATGCTGCTATAATCGTGACTGACTGAGTGTCTTGCAGGCCTCCAACCAATAGTAAGAATAAAGACAAATCACAGCAACAACAATATCAATTATCCAAAGACCTAGGAACAATCCTTTTGTTGTTGTTCAGTCGTTAAGTCGTGTCCGACTCTTCGTGACCCCATGAACCATATTGCGCCAGGCCTTCCTATCTTTCACTGCCTCCCTGAGTTTGCTCAATTTCATGCTCATTGCTTCAGTGATGCTATCTAGCCATCTCATCCTCTGCCGTCCTCTTCTCCTTTTGCCTTCCATCTTTCCCACCATCAGGGTCTTTTCCAAAGAGTCCTCTCTTCACATTAGGTGACCAAAGTATCTGAGCTTGAGCTTCATTATCAATCCTTCCAATGAGCAATCAGAGTTGATTTCCTTTAAGATTGACTGGTTTGACCTCCTAGCAGTCCAGGGGACTCCTAAGAGTCTTCTCCAGCACCACAGTTCAAAGGCATCAATTCTTCGGCGTTCAGCCTTCTTTATGGTCCAGCTCTCACAGCCATACATTACTACTGGAAAAACCATAGCTTTGACTATGCGGATCTTTGTCAGCAAGGTGACGTCTCTGCTTTTTAATATGCTATCTAGGTTTGCCATAGCTTTCCTCCCAAGGAGTAAGCGTCTTTTAATTTCATGGCTGCAGTCTCCGTCTGCAGTGATCTTAGAGCCCAAATAAATGAAGTCTGTTACTGCTTCCATTTCTACCCTGTGTAAACATTCACCCTCCAGAATGGAACAAATACAGACCTCAAGGTGTGATTATTTTTTTATACTATAAATATATTATTTATTGTTCTCTTGATGTGTTCTAAAGGCTGGTATTCTCTCCTGAGTGATTATGTTGCTTAGTAAAGTTTGTCCCATTTAACAGTTTTTAAGGCTTTTGCAGTTACGATACAAAACCAAGAGAATGCAGCCTCATCATTTCAGCTTTTTCCTTGTCGTGTCAGCAGTTTGAATCCTGAATGCTAGAATTTAGTAGATTCCCACTGTGCCTGTATTTTTTATTATGCTGCTTTTGTTAATATGAATGCTTCAAATCTCAGATTTCATTTGATTAATTTTATATCACAAGAATTCTGAAGTCATGCGATATAGCAATCAGAATAGTTACTGACTGTTTTGTTTTTCCAACATAACGCTAATCATACGAAGTAGTGTCATTAATCAATACATGCGTGAATACAGTGCAAAATAATAATAGTTTATAGCGTGTTAGTGTTTTGCAAAGCAGCTCACATTCGTTATTTCAGGAATTCAAGCATTCCTGAAATATAGGCTAGTACTGTTCCCTCATTTGGAAGAGAAAAAGGGAGACCCAGCCAGCAGCTTTTAGGTCATTCAGAGAATTTGTAACGAGCAACTTTTGATCCGTGGAAATCTAACCTTATACCAGCTATGAATATGCACCTAAGGATCTCTTGTTAAGCATTTTCCAGAATGAATGTGTTTATTATGAGTCATCAAATGATTTCAGCCATGTACTTTTGAATGAACCACTTTTGCCAAATTATCTGTGATAGTTAATCTTAATACGTACCACAAATGTGTTTATTTAAACCAATTCTGTATTCATCCATATATAGTAAGTGAAGTCTGAAAGCCACTTTGTCTCCAAGTTGTAATGTTAATTTGAAGGTAACTGTCCTTTCCATGATTAATTCCATTCAAAGCAATAACCATTATTTACCAGAGTTTGACGGTTTTATCACTCATCATTTTAGTAAATTTCCATTGAAAATGCTAAAATTGTTCATCATAAGGCACATAACTGCTTCAGCTGTAAAAATGACCAACACAAGTGCCTGTGCTCAAACATTAAATTATACTGTAATTAATAAAGACAGTTAAACTGTCTACTAGCAACAGCAATTTAGGTAGCCACATTTGATTGGCTATAAATTGTAACTACATTAAAATTCCAGAAATATTAGCAATATGGATTCCTTGATGGAAATAGGTGCTGATCACTAGCGCTCTGGTTTTATAACAGAAGCCCAGGTCATGTTGGACGCAAAACACTGGGCAAAGATCAGGCCTAAGCACTTTTAATCTTGTGAAACAAGCAATTACAAATAGGTGCATCGATCTGTTAAAAAGCTTTAGGTGACATAAATTGCTTCCTGTTTAGCTTTTGGCTCTGATATAGAAATATCACTAAGTCTAATATTAATTAGGGTCACGAAACAACAAGGGTCAGTTGCTACACCATACAATCAGGGCCGCGTCAGTTGTTTTATGACAAAAGCTAGCTGCTCTTATTTGTCCTGCTGCTAGAAATCCTTGCCATTTTGTTTTTAGAAAAGACCAAAGAAGTGACAGTTTCATTAAAACGAACATTCATTTAAGATTGCATATAATTTAAAGTCACAGTATACGCTAGCCTGTTATAGCTTTATATTTTTAAAATTTGAGAGCCAGTTTGGTGTGGTGGTTAGAGGTGCCAGACTAGAAACCAGGACACCTTTTGTTGTATTCTGCCTTAGGTGTGAAGCCAGCTGGGTGACCCTGGGCCAGTCACACCCTCTCAGCCCTAGGAAGGAGGCAATGGCAACCCTCTTCCAAAAATCTTGCCCAGAAAACTGCAGGGACTTAGTCACCAGGAGTGAACATTGACTCAAAGGCACAAATAATAATAAAAAAATATTAGCTGAGTCTTAGACTGCTAAGCTGACTTGGGCAAGTCTCATCCAAACTCTCACTCTTGTGTTTAAAAGGGGGATAATAAACTACTTCACAGCTGAAGAAAGCTATTTTTTCCGCTCTCTGAATTGGAGAGGGCAGGCAATAAAGGGAGAGCTTGCTTAAGGACATTTTATCCTATGATGAGTTTTCCTTCAATTAGTGAATATCACTGATGAATCTAGGCATTATATTTGAGTTTTTCTGTACTGGTAGACAGCATGCAAGAGAATTCATAGTTTAGGTGAGCATAGATAATAGAGATACTTATTCAACATGGGGGGCACTTGCCAAGGGGTTTTCCCCATGCTGAGGATAACTTCTGGATCAGTTTGTAGTTATAAAGCACAAAGTGAGTACCTCAATTACAGAAAGGCTATTTGTGATATGTATTGCAGTGTTCCCCAACTGGCTACTCCCTGGATTATTTTCAAAGGTAGCCCCACAAAACAGTCACTATGTCAGTCATCCAAGCCAGTTAGGGACAGAGATGGTTTATCATTTGAAGCTGATAGAAGTGATGTTAAATGGCCATTCATCATCAATGCTGGATCCAGGAGGAGCTCCAGGCTGACCCTATAGGGAGAGTACAACCCTAAACAGAACTAAGATTTCTCCAGACCCTGTGATCCATCCTCTGTAATCATTAACAGTTCCTTCTGATTAGCACCAAGTTTGAATTTATTCTTCCCTATCCTGTTCCTTACAGCTTGAAGATAATTCAGATGTCCTAGAGATATCCAGAGACCCAGTTTGGTGCAAAGCACCAGGCTAGTAACTCGAAGACCAGGAGTTCTAGTCCTGCTTTAGGCAGAAAGCCAGCTGGGTGACCTTGGGCCAGTCACTCTCGCTCAGACCTAGGGAGGCAAGGGCAAACCACTTCTGACATCTTGCCAATAAAACTGCAGGGACTTGTCAACACTGACTCAAAGGCGTGTGCGCATGCACACGTGCATGCGCGCGCACACGCACACATGAAGAGATGTCCAACTTCAACCTAACAGCAAAAGATACAGTATTATCAATGTATTGTTGCGGACTAGCTACAAGCCCAAGAATGATCCTTCTCTTTGGCTTTATACAAATAGAACTTTGTAGTATCCCAAACGATGATTCCCAGCAGGTTGAGAAGAAGCTTCCCAGTGTCACTTTCCGGTAGCACCCTAATTGCTCAAACACATGTACATACAAAAGTCAACAATATCAAAAGCTGCTGAGAAATTAAGTCGTATCAACAAGATTGCATATTCACTGCCTCTCTCTCCTGATCTACTTAATCAGCACTGTCTCCATACTTATTCCAGGTTTAAGATTATTGAAAAGGATCAAGATAACTGTGTGTTCTAAGAATTCCCCAAAATGCGGTGTGACCATCTTCTCCACCAGCTTGGTTAAATTGCCCTGTGCCAGCAGTTACAAGTACAGGAGATCAGATTAGATCAGAGTTCTTTTGTTGTTGTTCAGTCGTTAAGTCGTGTCCGACTCTTCGTGACCCCATGAACCATATTGCACCAGGCCTTCCTATCTTTCACTGCCTCCCTGAGTTTGCTCAATTTCATGCTCATTGCTTCAGTGATGCTATTTAGCCATCTCATCCTCTGCCGTCCTCTTCTCCTTTTGCCTTCCATCTTTCCCACCATCAGGGTCTTTTCCAAAGAGTCCTCTCTTCGCATTAGGTGACCAAAGTATCTGAGCTTGAGCTTCATTATCAATCCTTCCAATGAGCAATCAGAGTTGATTTCCTTTAAGATTGACTGGTTTGACCTCCTAGCAGTCCAGGGGACTCTTAAGAGTCTTCTCCAGCACCACAGTTCAAAGGCATCAATTCTTCGGCGTTCAGCCTTCTTTATGGTCCAGCTCTCACAGCCATACATTACTACTGGAAAAACCATAGCTTTGACTATGCGGATCTTTGTGGGCAAGGTGACGTCTCTGCTTTTTAATATGCTATCTAGGTTTGCCATAGCTTTCCTCCCAAGGAGCAAGCGTCTTTTAATTTCATGGCTGCAGTCTCCGTCTGCAGTGATCTTGGAGCCCAAATAAATGAAGTCTGTTACTGCTTCCATTTCTACCCCTTCTATTTGCCAGGGATTGATGGGTCCAGATGCCATGATCTTAGTTTTTCTAATGCTGAGTTTCAAGCCAGCTTTCGCACTCTCCTCTTTCACCCTCATCAAGAAGCTCTTTAGTTCTTCTTCACTTTCTGCCATTAGGATGGTATCGTCTGCATATCTGAGGTTATTGATGTTTCTCCCTGCAATCTTAATTCCGGCTTGTGATTCTTCCAGCCTGGCATTTCTCATGATGTACTCTGCATATAGGTTAAATAAGCAGGGTGACAGTATACAGCCTTGTCGTACTCCTTTCCCTATTTTGAACCAATCAGTTGTTCCATGACCGGTTCTAACTGTTGCTTCTTGGCCCGCATACAGATTTCTCAGGAGACAGGTAAGGTGGTCTGGTATCCCCATCTCTTTAAGAATTTGCCACAGTTTGTTGTGATCCACACAATCAAAGGCTTCTGCATAGTCAATGAAGCAGAAGTAGATGCTTTTCTGGAACTCTCGTGCTTTCTCCATGATCCAGCGAATGTTGGCAGTTTGATCTCTAGTTCCTCTGCCTCTTCAAAACCCAGCTTGTACATCCGGTAGTTCTCGGTTCACGTACTGCTGAAGCCTAACTTGTAGGATTTTGAGCATAACCTTGCTAGCATGTGAAATGAGTGCAATTGTGCGATAGTTTGAGCATTCTTTGGCATTGCCCTTCTTTGGAATTGGAACGTAAACTGACCTTTTCCAATCCCGTGGCCACTGTTGCGTTTTCCAAACTTGCTGGCATATTGAGTGCAGCACTTTAACAGCATCGTCTTTTAGTATTTTAAATAACTCAGCTGGAATACTGTCATCTCCACTAGCTTTGTTGTTAGCAATGCTTCCTAAGGCCCACTTGACTTCACTCTCTAGGATGTCTGGCTCAGGGTCAGTGACCACACCAGCATGGACATCAGGGACATTAAGATCTTTCTTGTATAGTTCTTCTGTGTATTCTTGCCACCTCTTCTTAATCTCTTCTGCTTCTGTAGGTCCCTGCCTTTTTTGTCCTTTATCATGCCCATCTTTGCACTAAACTTTCCTTTGATATCTCCAATTTTCTTGAAGAGATCTCTAGTCTTCCCCATTCTATTGTTTTCTTCAATTTCTTTGCATTGTTCATTTAAGAAGGCCTTCTATCTCTCCTTGCTATTCTCTGGAAATCTGCATTCAGTTGCTTATATCTTTCTCTTTCACCCTTGCTTTTCGCATTCCTTCTTTCCACAGCTATTTGTAAAGCCTCATCAGACAGCCATTTTGCTTTCTTGCATTTCTTTTTCTGTGGGATGGTTTTAGTTGCTGCCTCTTGTACAATGTTACAGACCTCCGTCCATAGTTCTTCAGGCACTCTGTCTACCAAATCTAATCCTCTAAATCTATTCATCACCTTCACTGTGTACTCACATGGAATATGATCTAAGTCATACCTGAGTGGTCTAGTGGTTTTCCCTACATTCTTCAATTTAAGCCTAAATTTTGCAGTAAGAAGCTCATGATCTGAGCCACAGTCAGCTCCTGGTCTTGTTTTTGCCGTCTGTATAGAGCTTCTCCATCTTTGGCTGCAAAGTATGTAATCAATCTGGTTTCGGTATTGACCATCTGGTGATGTCCATGTGTAGAGTCGTCTCTTGTGTTGTTGGAAAAGAGTGTTTGCTATGACTAGCTTGTTCTCTTGACAGAACTCTATTAGCCTTTGCCCTGCTTCATTTTGTACTCCAAGGCCAAACTTGCCTGTTATTCCGATTACTCCTTGACTTCCTACTTTAGCATTCCAATCCCCTATGATGAAAAGGACATCTTTTTTTGGTGCTAGTTCTAGAAGGTCTTGTAGGTCTTCATAGAACCGGTCAACTTCAGCTTCTTCGGCATCAGTGGTTGGGGCATAGACTTGGATTACCGTGATGTTGAATGGTTTTCCTTGGATACGCACTGAGATCATTCTGTCGTTTTTGAGGTTGTACCCCATTACTGCCTTTCCCACTCTCTTATTGACTATGAGTGCAACTCCATTTCTTCTAAGGGTTTCTTGCCCACAGTAGTAGATATAATGGTCACCTGAATTAAATTCACCCATTCCCGTCCATTTCAATTCGCTGATTCCCAAGATGTCGATGTTCAATCTTGTCATCTCATGTTTGACCACATCCAGCTTGCCTTGGTTCATGGATCTTACATTCCACGTACCTATACAATATTGTTCTTTACAGCATCGGACCTTCTTTTCGCTTCCAGATACATCCACAGCTGAACGTCCTTTCGGCTTTGGCCCAGCCGCTTCACTCTTTCTGGAGCTACTTGGAATTGCCCTCCACTCTTCCCCAGTAGCGTATTGGACACCTTCCGACCTGAGGGGCTCATCTTCCGGCGTCATATCTTTTAGCCTTTTAACATTGTCCATGGGGTTTTCTTGGCAAGGATACTGGAGTGGGTTGCCATTTCCTTCTCCAGTGGACCACATTTTGTCAGAACTCTCTGTCATGACCTGTCCGTCTTGGGTGGCCCTGCACAGTATAGCTCATGGCTTCACTGAGTTACACAAGCCCCTTCGCCACGACAAAGCAGTGATCCATGAAGGGCAGAGTTCTTTAGGACAACTACAAATCTCATCACAATGTAGGAGTGTGAGAACTCAAGAAAACAAACAAGCTTACTTCAAAACCCAAAGTTCTGTGCAGACAAATCCAAGATACAGGAATCAGAGTTGAGAGTAACCTTGTACCAATTGAAAGATCAGTCAGGGAATCAGAAGCAGCATATATTCAGGACGTTTGCCACTAAACATCAGATTGCCAAGTCCTTATTTTATACTGTGTATTTTCCTGAGCCATGCCTCTTTTTTTGAGGAGCCTCACTGAACATCTTTGTATTCCTCACATTATCTTTCTGCATATGTAAAGGCTGAGGATTTTTTCCTGCTCAGGCTCTAGGACAGGTGACTTAATCTGCTGCTGTTCTTCTGCAAAAGGTGGCTGATTACCTAACTGCTCCAGAACTACAGACTCATCTTCCAGCAGGCCCTGATCTTTCTAAGCCTCTTCTGCAGCTATCTGAGGGCCCAATGATTCATTGCAAGGTCTCAACCTACAAAGCCCTGCTCCTCCAATTCAGAGTCTGGCTTATTACATAGACGCATTACCATAGATATGGAATTGTGGCAAGATGCCTTTCAGAATGAGGTATAGAACTGTGAAGTTAGTGAAGTCCCATATGAGGACACAGAAAGGCAGTATCCTTTTGGACAATCAGAATTACCCCATCTTCGACCAACAGATCAGTACCACTTACTTTAAGATATAGCTGTCTAGCAATACATGAGTCCAAATAGCCTTTAATGGACCATGTCTTTATAATACTTACCAGGTTGGCTTCTATTATTGGATTATGAACATTATCTTTCATTAGAAATCAACCTGATATTCAAAAGGTATAGAACCAATATATGTGATAACTGCCCATACTGCTCTGGTAGATCAAGAAGAGAAGGAATAAACCATTCTTATTTAAAAGATCTGACTTCCCTTTCAAATCTACATCAATTTCTACCTCCATGAAGAGATTATCTGATTATGTATTGCTGATGTATCCACAATGACAGAAAGGTCTCCGAAATGCAACCTGCCCCTGGTGACCAGCTACTTATTAGTATGCATATATAATCTTTCTTGTTTATAATAACACAAAACATTCTAGTTTGTTCTAGACATTTATTTACTTATTAACTACATGTTTAGTATTTAATTATTAATACCACTTCTATCAACCAACTCTGCTTGGTGTACAGAAGAATCTCAAAAAGCAATCAGTATATAAAAAGTAAAAAGTATGTGCTAATCAGCAACAATAAATAACCATACAGTCCAAAAATAAAATAAAATAAAATGATCCCCTTCCATCCCCACTCCATTGTCAAAAGACTATAAGACATTTCCTGAAGACCAGGAGTAAAAGGGCCAATGCATTCCATGATGGAGGCAGTGCTGTTGAGAAGCCCTGCATTCTGTGCACAGCCTTCTCACTTTACATGAAGATGGGATCCTCTCTGAGTGTCCTGACAGGATGGACAGAAACATTATGGGCAAAGTGGTCCCTTAACTATTCAACCAGCACTTTGATTTAGACCTGAAAACACTGGCCACCAGTACAGTTACCATAAAACTGGGGTTATTCTCTTGTGACAGGATGTAGTGGTTCCTGCATTTTGTAATGTTCCCTATGACATTACATGTCATCTTCAAAGCAGCCACACTGCTGAGCACTTTGCAGCAATTCAATTGTGTGGTGACAAATCATGGTAAAAGAATCCTGGCTTATCATTATGTATGAACTGGCTATAACCACACAGAAGTCAATCTTTTACTCCTTCTCTTTATGCTTGTGTGAACAACATAGAGTGAAAATTACTGGTGCAGACAAAAATCCTGACACTGACACTTACATGGTTGGATGGAGAAGTTGCACAATAAATGATACTGTAGAATTTCTAAACAACAACACCATTATTATTCTAATACCACATTAATTTCATGTTTCCTTTCATATAACACTATATAAATATGAGCAGAAATATTGTTCACAAAAGGTTCTTTTCCTTCACAAACACACTCATTTCTCCATGTGGAAATTAATGTCACATTATAGTCTGGTACGTATTTGAAGATTTCTGTGATAATATTTTTTTAAACTTCTCCCAACTTCCAGTAAATGGAATTGTGCAGGTTATTTGCTTAATGTAAATCAAATGTATCATATCCAATGTTTTCTTTAGATTGGCACAACACAGAAAAATACAGTTACTCAGTTCTTTTTTTTTTTTTAAAAAAATTCTGGATAAAATGTATTAAATATGATTTTCACTGTAATAGAATATTAATGGAACCCAACTCTCATTTTGCATTAAGCTGATCTCGTTTTCATACACACATGCTTTTCATTATTTTGCACTCATGCAAAGATTCCACATTCAGAGAGTTTCCATCTAGTTAGGAATGTCTCTGGCTAACGCTGTGCAAGAAATATCAAGCTGGGGATGAAGGGACATATACCAAATGATAAGAGGTAGTTCGCCAAAGATAAGAAGTGGTACAAATGCCAGTGACAGAACAGTGGGTAAAAACCATCCAACCTAGAAAGAAAAGCTGCAGAAATGATTATAGTTTAAATCCTTTTTTTTTTTCTTACTCTGGTACTGCCGAGATGAAAATGGTTGATTTGCAGCATAAAAGATTCATTAATTACCACTTCAATACTGAAAGTCGTTTTGCCAGCTAACAGAAGGAGGTAAAGCGCTGAATTAAACCTGCTAATAAAATTGTGTAATATAAAGTTTACCAGGGATTCCTCAAGCTCCTGAATTCAGAAAAAAAAGTTTGTCAGATTATCAGACTAAACTCCCAATAGTTGACTGAAAAATTGATTGAACCTGTAAATGGAACAAACTGAAGATCTAAAAAAACAACAACCTTTGCTTCTTCCAGAAGATGGCCTGCTGTTGGTATGACCAGGCTGTTGACTTTGGCTATTCAAGTTAGCCTTTTGGCAGCTGTTGTCCACTGATCTGGTGCATTTCGAGGGCTCTCTTCAGCTCCTTAACAAAGCTTTTGAAAACTTGGGTCTTCTTCTAAGCATGGGAGGGCCAGATGTTCTGCAGAATAAACCATATTCAAGTATTGATGGTAGTCCTTTACAATATTTGTAAACCATTTTTCTACTGAAATAATATACAGAGCAGCTTGCTTGCTTGCTTGCTTATTTATTTATTTAGGGCTACTCATTCAGGTTATATGGCTGCCCACCTGCAGAGCTGTTGTTATCATTTTTTAAAAAATAATTTTTATTAATAGATTTTACACAGATAATAAGACGTACATCCACAGAAAGAAAAAAAGAAAGAAAAAATATAGCAAGGTAAGTGTGTAAAAGAAAAAAGAAAAGAAAAAACAGAGAAATGAAGATAGAAAAAGAAGAAAATAAAAAGACAGCATGAAAAATATATATATACTCCTCTTAGGAGTTATACATACAGTTCTAACCAAACCACTCTCTCAAATTTGATCATAATTCCCTTCTTTCTACAACCTATTCTTTTTAATCATCAAACCCATAAATCCAAAATCATTTTTTTTTTCTCATGCAAAAAGTCCATAAGGGGTTTCCAGTCATTGATGAATGTCAGTAATGACCTTTCTCTAATCAAAGAAGTCAGTTTGTCCATTTCAGCAAGTTCTATCAATTTCACCAACCATTCCCCCATGATGGGTAATCTTTCCATCTTTGTGCATGTAGTAATCTCGCCGCAGTAATCATATCTTGAAATAATCTTCCACTGTTCTTTTCTAACTGTTAATAATACTAATATTAAAGATTAATATTCAATTGAAGCCAGAACTTTTCCTTTTAGGATTGATGGATAAACTTTAAAATCCTCTGTATCAATATATGTATTTGAATCCATTTTTAAGCTTTTTTATATAACCACCAAGCATGATAAAAATGTCCCTTCATGTTGTTCATACTTCCAACATACGTTTGAAATGCCTTTATATATTCTAGATAATTTCTCTGGTGTCATGTACCAATGATACATCATTTTGTAAAAATCCTCTTTAAGATCTTTAATGTAAATTTCAACGCATTTAACCACATATTTTTCCACTGATCCATCTGTATATTATAACCAAAATTCTTAGCCCATTTTATCATACATTCTTTAACCTGTTCTTCCTCTGTTTCAAATTTCCACAAAAGTTTATACATTTTAGCAATTACACGTTCATCATTGGTACACAAGTGTACTTCAGATTCTGTCCTACTTTGCTCCATACCAGAAGAGTATCCATTTTAAATCTTTCTGATAACTGTAAATGGGAAAACCCATTTAGTTTAGTTTAGTTGCTCTCTTGATTTAATTCTGTATTCCCCTTGATGATTTTCCAATAATTCCTTGTACGTTAACCATTTGTCTTTGGCTGCTATTTCTCTTCTACAAAAAGCTTCTTGTGCTGAGATCCACAGAGGTGTTTTCGGGTACAGCCTGGGTTTATATCTATTCCATATTGTCAATATGGCACGTCTAATAAAATTATTTTTAAAATCCACATAAACTTTAACTCTATCATACCATAAGTATCCATACCATCCAAACCTCAAGTCGTGGCTTTCTAATTCTAAAAGTTAGTTTCTTGTTTCTCAGCAACACCCATTTTTTTCATCCAGATCAAGCAACAAGCTGCAAAATACAATTTCAAATCCTGTAAACCCAGCCCTCCTCTTTCCTTTGCATCTTGTAACACTTTATATTTAACTCGTGGTTTTTTCCTTGCCACACAAATTTAGATATACCTTCCTGCCATTGCTTAAATGGTATATCAGTTGTCAGAACAGGTCTTGTCTGAAACAAAAACATCATTCTAGGCAAAACATTCATTTTTATCGCGGAAATTCTCAGTGACAATTTTAATTTCTCCCATCTTAACATGGCCTTCTTAATTTCATTCCATGTCTTAACAAAATTATTTTGAAGTAACATACAATTCATACGTCATAATAATACCCAAGTATTTTACTTTTTTCTCAGTCTTAAAACCAGTTTTCTCCATTAGTTCTATTTGATCTTCTATTTTCATATTTTTTGTTAGCATCTTTGTCTTCTGATTATTAATCTTAAAACCTGCTAGCATACCAAAGTCCTTTAATTTTCCCATTAATGTTTCTACTTCCTTTAGCGGATCTTCCAAAACGAACACCAGGTCATCTGCAAATGCCCTTAACTTAACTCCTGTGATTCTCTCATCTTGTTTTATATCTCTATTCAGTGCCTCAGGAACTAAAATGAACAAAAGTGGAGACAATAGGCATCCTTGTCTTTCCCTTTTTGAATCTTACACGGTTTTGTTAGCTTTCCATTAAAAATTATTTCTGCTCTCTGTGAAGTATAAATCGATCTTACCCATTTAATAAAATTATCTCCAAGGTTCATATGTTCCAGAACTCTAAACAAGAAAATCCAGTTCAAATTGTCAAAAGCTTTCCCTGCATCTTAAGAAGAACAGTGCAGCTTGTTTTTCACTGTGTTGCTCCAAATACTTCAGAATATCCGAGGCCTTTCTAATATTATCTTGTAATTGTTTTGTTAGGTAAAAACCCACATTGAGCTTCACAAATAAAGTCCTGTAAAATTATTTTCAACCTTTCAGCCAAAATCATGGTAAACAATTTATAGTGATTATTCCATAAAGATATTGGTCAATAATTTCTTGTTAAAGTGAGGTCCTGGGCCTCTTTAGGTATTAATGTTATATTAGCCTCTTTCCAGTTGTCAGGAATCTTGCCATTCTGTAAAATAATACTCATTATTTGTTGTAAACGTTGTAAAAGCTCATCCTCAAAACATTTATAGTAAGAGACTGGCAGACCATCTGGACCAGGTGCCTTTCCTGTTTTAGTCTTTTTGATAGCTTTACACATTTCCCTTATTGTTATAGGTCCATTCAAAATTTGTCTCTGGTTCTCTGTAAATCTTCGGTAAATTCTGTTTATATAAATATTCATCCACTTTTTCCAAGGAAATTTGTTGACCTTTAAGGTAGAATAATACTGATGAAACACTTTTTACATATTTGCATTATCTGTTATGACAGCATTTCCTTCTTGTAACTTTAGTATCACTTCCTTTTCTTCTTCTTTTTGCAACTTATATGGCAACCGCTCCCCTTGTTTATTTGCAAATTCAAAATTTCTTTGTTTTGCATAATTCATCTTTACTACCATCTCTCTCACTGTTAACATAGATAGTTGCCTCTATAAAAGCTTAATTTGGTAGATAATAGTTGTCCTCCCTGGGGATTTTTAAAATTCTTCTTCCTTTATTTTTATCTCATCCAACATCACTTGCATTTTCTCTTGCCTTTTCTTTTTAAATTCACTATTATGTTGTATAAAATATCCCCTTGCAAAAGCTTTGCTTGCATCCCAAACTGTTCTTACTTCTGTACCTTTATTAAGATTATCCTTAAAAAATTCTTTTTTTTTTGCAATCCTCCACTACTGTTTCTTTTTGCAGCAACATCTGATTCAATCTCCACCTAAAACAGTCATTTTTCCTTTTAAAAGTTAAAGGCACTGGATCGTGGTCTTTGGTAATATCTCTAGTTTATGAACATTAATAGCCAAAGTCTTAGAGATCCAAAACATGTCTATTCTTGAAAAAGATTTGTTATCATTTTAAAATCATTTCATGATCAATTGCTGTTTAGTTGTTAAGTCATGTCTGACTCTTCGTGACCCCATGAACCCTATTGCGCCAGGCCTTCCTGTCCTTCACTGCCTCCCTGGTTTTGCTCAGTTTCATGCTCATTGCTTCAGTGATGCCATCTAACCATCTCATCCTCTGATGTCCCCTTCTCCTTTTGCCTTCAATCTTTCCCAGCATCAGGGTCTTTTCCAAAGAGTCCTCTCTTCACTTTAGGTGGCCAAAGTATCTGAGCTTGAGCTTCATTATCAATCCTTCCAATGAGCAATCAGGGTTGATTTCCTTTAAGATTGACTGGTTTGACCTCCTAGCAGTCCAGGGGACTCTTAAGAGTCTTCTCCAGCACCACAGTTCAAAGGCATCAATTCTTCGGCACTCAGCCTTCTTTATGGTGCAGCTCTCACAGCCATACATTGCTACTGGGAAAACCATAGCTTTGATTATGCAGATCTTTGTCAGCAAGGTGATGTCTCTGCTTTTTAATATGCTGTCTAGGTTTGCCATAGCATTCCTCCCAAGGAGCAAGCGTCTTTTAATTTCATGGCTGTAGTCTCCATCTGCGGTGACCTTGGAGCCCAAATAAATGAAGTCTGTTACCGCTTTCATTTCTACCCCTTCTATTTGCCAGGAACTGATGGGCCCAGATGCCATGATCTTAGTTTTTTTAATGTTGAGTTTCAAGCCAGCTTTTGCACTCTCCTCTTTCACCCTCATCAAAAGGCTCTTTAGTTCTTGTTCACTTTCTGCCATTAGGGTGGTATCATCTGCATATCTGAGGTTGTTGATGTTTCTCCCTGCAATCTTAATTCTGGCTTGTGATTCTTCCAACCTGGCATTTCTCATGATATGCTCTGCATATAAGTTAAATAAGCAGGGTGACAGTATACAGCCTTGTCGTACTCCTTTCCCTATTTTGAACCAATCGGTTGTTCCGTGACCGGTTCTAACTGTTGCTTTTTGGCCTGTATACAGATTTCTCAGGAGACAGGTAAGGTGGTCCGGTATCCCCATCTCTTTAAGAATTTGCCACAGTTTCTTGTGATCCACACAATCGAAGGCTTTTGCATAGCCAATGAAGCAGAAATAGATGTTTTTCTGGAACTCTCGTGCTTTCTCCATGATCCAGCGTCATGATCAATAAAAATTGTAAAATTTAATTATTGAGCCCAATATAAAAAGCACCTCTTTCTGGTACTGAACATGCAATGATATGCATGCATTGCTCTCCCATACAGCTCTTCCACAAGCCCCAAAGACTGTTGAAGAAGGCAAGAGACTTTAATGCTCAATACCAGCAACTTCCTTTCACCACCTCTCCTTCTGCCTCAGCCCTGTGGCTGATGTTGCTGATGCTGCTTAAATGGTCTGCAGGCATGACTGTTGAGGCCCTGAGATTGCTTGCAGCCATTCTAGAACTTACCCTGTGATCAAGCCCAAGGTCATTGCAGAAACCGCCCCCCCACCCCGGCACCTGCAAAGTAATTTTAGTAGCCCCTTAACCCTTAGTGGGTTCTATGATTCCTCACACAGATATCTTAGAATTGAGTTTAGAATTAGAGTGGCTTCTAGACAGGCTCAAGGCCTGAGTGGTCCTAGGCAGCTGCATTTGACAGGAGCAATGGTGACAATATTCAATTTTGCAGTTTGAACCAATCCATGAATTGAAACTTTGCTGTCATTCATTACTCCCAGTTGGCCACATTTTACAGTGCAATTTGCAAATAATCAAAAGTATTATACAGAATGCATGTAATGGGGAAATTATTAGCAAAAATTGTTCATTAGGCAGAATTAAAAAAAATTGTTTGGAGAAATGTGCTCTTAAAGGGGGTATATATGTGAATGTGAACAGATTGAGAAGGGTTTATTCAAACAGGGTATACAGGCACAGTAGATATAGTCCTATCTGAATCTAAAAGGGTCCAACTTGGTCCAGAAATTACAACCTTTTAAATACAGTGTGGAATTTGAGCCAAAAAATGATCTTGGCATCAGTGTGTTCAATGAAATTTTGTCCTTGTGTATCACTACTATCAAAAAGGTATCAAATTCTATGCTGGGGATTGTGAGGAAAGGAAATTGAAAATAACTCTGCCAATATCATAAAAAAATTAAGCTCTTGACCACAACTGGCACAGTGTGCCTGGTTGTGGTTCCCACATCTCAGAACAGATATTGTCAAGCTGGAAAAAGTGCAATCCAAATTTTCCTAAGGATGGAACAAGTCCTCGATAAAGAAACTTACAATATGTTGACTTTTTTGTCTTGAATATAGACTTAATAAGAAAGTTATTAATAAGGGATACAATAGGAGTATTTAAAATTATTTCTGGTGAAGGAAAGGAAAAGGTTATTACTGCTCATCTTATAAAAAATCCAGGATCATACCATGATGGTAA
Organism: Liasis olivaceus; assembly: GCA_030867105.1. Classification (NCBI taxonomy): domain Eukaryota; kingdom Metazoa; phylum Chordata; class Lepidosauria; order Squamata; family Pythonidae; genus Liasis; species Liasis olivaceus. The sequence continues at coordinate 30,306,044 of CM061348.1, read as the reverse complement.
ATGGTAAGAAATCCAAGTCAGATAACAGGTCATGCACAACTTAGTTAAAATATTACCCTCAAATAAGATTTATATAGGATGAGGTTATCAATTGGTAATTGTCATTATGGCAAAATCAATATATCTTTGAATACCATTTGCTGACAAATACTTGTGCTTGTGGAGTTCCCAGGAATATTCAGTTCACCACTGGGATACCCGGCTTTTGGTCTGTTCCAACAGGACTTTTAGAATGACAAAATATGTAGTTCCTCTCAAATTAGTTTCCCAAGACCAGTTCTGTCAGACTGCCCGTGACATAGGTGAGAAAATTAACACAGAGGTCTTGTAGAAATTCATTTTAAAACATATTTTATATAAGTCTTTTAGTCCACAGGCAACCTTTCTAAACTCAGAATATGACAACTTTATCACTTATTGAAAATAAATTATACAGTCAAAATATACTGTGTGAAACAGCTGCAAGAAGATAAAATACATATGGAGAAAAGGCGCATTAGTAAAATACAATTCTCAAAAAATTCTTGCCTATGCCCAATCATCCAAATGCTTATTCATCTTACATAGATGTTTTGCATCTTTTTACTTCGGCTGTTCATCAGATAATCATGCCTAGGGATTTTAATCAAGCTTTACACCCCTTACTGGATCATAGTATAGTTTGAAGTAAATTAAGATCTAAGTACTATAAGCCTGTTAGAATTTAATTTTATGAATACATGACAACTTTTCTGAGTCAGGGTGTATATACTTTATTTTCTGTTTTTCACAAGACTTATTACCAATTAGATTTTTTAGAATCTCCATCTTTAGTTAATCAGATAGAGAACTGCAATATAGATTCAACTAAAATTTCTGACTGTACTCCATCTGAATGAAAGAATAAATGAATGAAAGAGTTTTATTATGGCCTTTGGCTAAACAAACACCCCAATTACATTATCATTTTTTAAAAAGGAAAAAATAATCTAATATGCCAAGATGATATTTAGAGGCATCATTGTTAAAAGAATCACACCGTATAAAAAAAATGAAAGAGTTTCAAAAATTTTTTGATACAGATATTCGGTGAATGCAGGGCTTATATGCAGTTTTTTTTTAAGCCAGATGGCGCTTACTCTTCTTTATGCACCTGACAGTGAATTTTATTTAAATATTTAATATTGACGATATTTAAATATTGCCAAGCAAGACCATTGGGAAAGGAGAGGAAAATCTTTTAAATTATTGGCTTCCAGTAAAACAGCACTTTCTTGCTTCAGCCTCTGAACCTCTCTAAAACGTAAGATCAGTAACAGATTGTCTCTGATCTGATATTGATCTGATCTGGTATTGACTGAAATAGACAGTTCTGCAGATATTTGTGTGTGAATCCATGAAGAGCTTTATAGGTTAAAACCAGCACCTTAAGTTGTAGCCAGAAACCAATGGCAACCAATGCAGGGTTCGCAAAAACTGTGTTATAGGGTCTCAATGACAGGAGCCAGAAAGTATGTAGGTCGCACCATTTTGGACCAACTGTAATTTCCAAGTAGTTTTTAAAGGCAGCCCCAAATAGAGTGCATTATAGTAGTATAACCAAGTGCTGATAAAGGCATGAATTACTGTAGCCAGATCCTCCTTTCCCAGGTAGAGACACAACTGGTACAAAAGTCTGACCATGGCTTCCACCCGCTCCCCCAAGAGGAGCTGTGAGGCCAGAATGACTGCCATATCATGAACCTCCTCCATGACAGGTAGTGCTTGTCCATCAAGGAACCACTCTGGTGGACACAGAGTACCCCAGTTTATCCTACCTCCACTTACTAGGGTTCAGCTTCAGTTTCTTCACTTTCCCATGCAGACCCATCAGCCTCCAGGCACCAAGAAAGGACACTGACATCATGGCCCAGGGTAGTGATGTACAATTGGATATCATCTGCATATTGATCATACTGAATCCTAAACTGTTGGATGAATTCTCCCAGTGGCTTCATATAGATGTCAAACGAGATCTCAAGTTGTGTTTCTGGTAAAACAGATGGGAAAGCTTCTTTATCCCATCTCATGCCATGCTGGAGGATGTAGAAGGAAATGTGCAAAACCAAAGATGGTTTGTCATATTAAATTGTAACTTAGCAAAATATTCAAATGTGACCTTTCTAACAAAAAGCAATCATAATGCTTTTGGTTTGTAGACAAATATCCAAAATCCATAGTTGTATAACGCCATTATTAAGTCCAACAAATGATGCTTTCCAAGTCCAGCAGAGTCAGAGTCTCATGCTGCTCGTTCCACACTTGTTTCACTTAGCCAGAATACCCAAGGTCAAACTATATTTTTTGTCTACAGAGCCAGCCTATACATTCAGATCAGAACCATTGTCTAACCAAGAGGCCAAATTTGGAAAATCAGTGGTCATTTAATGCACATGAATTATTCATAGCAACATCTGACTTCTATATTGAGTAGTTTAAAACTTTAAGAGAAAGTGTTCACATAAAAGGGAGAAGGTTGGAGAAGGCAGAGTTGCTGCCTATGCACAGCCTTGCCATATTAAAAATAAGCCATTAAACAAGAGATTATTTGAAAAAAATACAATTTGATGAATGAAGAGAGATTTCAGTTCATGTTCATAATTCCTTTTTGAAATAAAATGAGAGAAAGTTTAATGTATGCCATTGCTTGGAAATCCACCTGATCATGTGTGGAATCAAAGTGCATTGTTTAGTCCTGTTTTGTTTAAAAAAAAAAAAAATTAGAATGGCTGTCATGGCCTATCTAGCCCTGACGCTTACTGCTGCTCGACTGTGGTTTTAACATTTCTAGAATAAGATTTTGAATTACTCAACTCAAAACAAAATCACATGATAAAAACCAAGTGATAGGCTGATTACTGCAAAGTTCATTTCCCTTCAAAAGTCCTTCTTTAATTAAGAAAGCTGCAGAATACATTTCCTTTGGTGTGCAAAAAGGTGTGTAATTAAACCATCAGTATAATACCTTTCTACATGTAAAACCTGCACTTATGAACTTTAACTGCTGGATAAAAACTCCTATTACATGACCATTAAGTATTATGAATAAAGTGAGTCATTGTAGTACTTGATTAATTTTTATGCACTAAGCTTTGTGTTCAGCAGAATTTTGATTTCTATTGGTATCTGTACCCGACAAACCTAAGTAGCTTTGTGGATCAGTCTCCCACCCCTTCTTATTTCCTCCCAGTCCACCACTATTTCATTTTATATCCTATACCTTCATTTAGGTATCCAAAGCCTAAATCTAAGCATTGAACTTAGAACCCACACTTCACTTTTCAGATTGCTGCTATTTTTATTTGTTTGTTTGTACTTTCATTTGTAGTATTCTGATCTCCTCAACACATCCAAATAGAAATGCAATTTACTTGCACATCTATACTGAAATAGATGGGCTGCAAGATTATATTTGTGGTCCAGCATACCTATTAGGCAACTATCGTATCTAGGCAATTGCGTGAACTGAAGAGATGGTACACGCAGAGACTCCATTGCAGATCAGTGATCTAACATTAGTCTTTCCTCTTATGCTGCAGAGCCATCTAACCACATTTACCAAGCAAGTGTTTTTATTTCCCTTCCTCCCAGCTCTTGCAACTGCAATGGATTGGTAAATGCTCTATGAACATTAGTGGAGGGCCTAACTTTCCTAGGCCCTGGGTGGTCAGTAGAGTGGCTCTGCCACGTGAACAACATTAGTTCATTCTGCATTTTAGCACACAATCCAGAAAAGAGCTCACCAACCTTAACAAGGCAAGTATTGTGATTTACAGAAGAACACCTGATCTACAGAAAGTTCTGACAGGAGGAATTGGGATTCTACATACTGTATGTTCCAGGAAGTGCAATCAATATTTGGATATCCATCCCAATGTGGAAGTCATTTATAATTTTGAATTGGGTGGATCCAAGTAAGGAAGAGGCCCTTAACTGAGATTCTCAATCCTTTACTTAACTCAGCCTGGTGCTGCTCAGATGTGTTAGGCTACATTCATTTTGGCCCAACTGGATGAGAATGATGAGAGAACAAATCTGGAGAGCGTCAGGTTGGAAAAGGCTGTCAAGGAAACCTGTCACCTTAGAACTGTGTTTTTCCTTATCCCTGGCTCTGCCTCTTGTTCACACTAATAATCCAGCTGAATTACAGATAGGTGCAATTTCTTACTACGCTATTGCATAAGTAGTTATGTTTATATCCAACCTTAGACTCCTTTTCCATTTTTGTCTGTGAAATATCACTCTGGCAACCTATGTTTAAATGAGGAAGCAGGGGGTGAAAGATGCCCTCCCCAGTGTGTCCTGCTTCTAGATAAATGTTTGGTTCAGAAGTCCTGATGAAATTACCAATCAAGCTTTCCTCCGACGTACTGACTGCCTTAATCAGGTGGCTGGGGGAGCAATTTTTCATTAGCAGCAGGTGGTTGTTTACACATTAGATAAACTCCCATCCTTGGCAATGCTCGGCAGGGGTGTCTGCATTTTGCTTCAACATCTGCTGCTCCTTCTCTCACTAGTATGCAGATCAAGGAACACCCTTCTTTTCCCTCCATAGAAATGAGTCCTAGTTTGGATGAGCTGAAACACAAATGTCATGCTTCACAGTAAACATTTGCACTAGACAGTTAGGAGATGGTGGTAAATAATTTTATCCTGTTCTGCTGTCCTCTCTTCCTCTAGTCTACATTGTTATTTCTTGAGGATGCCTTAGCAAATGAGAAATGCAAATATGAAGTAATGCTGAATGTTGAACCCTCCACATGCTCACCTATTAATCCCTCCCCATGTATTTTCCCTTACCCAAAGAATTTGGGGATATTCTCCAACATTGTGATCCTCTTGTGGGCTTGCTCCTGCTGTTTGATTAAATAGCTGGTCATGTTCTAATCAGAATGTTGTTCACACACACTAAAACCCTTTAAAAAATAAGAGAGCAAGGAGCTTGTACACCAAATGGAGGTTTTGCTCTTTTCTTAGATTTAATGCTACTATAATAAGTAAACCCAACTCTTTTCTGCTGTGACATATTTATATGTATGTCACATCCTGTGGCAGATATATCAGAATTCAACAGTGAGGCATTTAAGTAATTAAAAAAAAATCAAATTAACTTCAGTTTTTTCCATAATCAAGCCCTTATAGTAGTAGAGGAAAGATTTAATAAACATTTTTGCATTGAAGCTTGCATCATCTTTTACTTTTATCTTTGGCTATTCTTTCTTATCTGCTACTTCTGTTTCCCAATACTACTGTCAGATGTTGAATTTAATCTTTTACTGCTTCTTAAAATATTGTTAAAGGTGGCAAAAGACCATGGCTATATAGTTGCTTCTAAAAGCAAAAGGGCTTGCAGTTCTGTAATCCATTGGGATAGATTGACTCACTCTGGAATTGTATGAATTCCAGCAATCAACAGAAAATGGACTTTAATGACTGATGAATTGGAGGCCTTGTTAATCTGCAGAATGATACACCAGCCTAGATTATAGAAACTGTACAAATAAATTAATCTTACAAACTCAATTTCAATTAGCTTCTAAGTCTTCTGTCTTAAAGTTTATTTCATCCTACTTCTGTGTCTGCCAAATTGGTATGCATTTTAATTAAGTAATACGGTGCTTGACAGGAACACTTCACTTCAAAGTGAAGTGGCACCCTGATTCTATATAGCAGAGGGAGGGGGGCTGCTCTGAAAATCCACACAATTATTGGGCATCCACAGCACATGTACAAAAGCCCCTGTTACTGAGGCAGACAAGGCAATTCAGTCAGGGTGTTGAGGTGGAACAATTCTTCTCTGTGAAGTGATGTGTCTCATTGAGATAGATTGTAGCCAATCCTCATAGGCCTAATTCTGTATGCATTTCTCTCAACATGTGCATTTTTGTATGCATTCAAGCAGGGGGATGTGTTTTTGTAGACCACACGTTTTATTGCCACAGGTTAAATTCTGCTTCTAAAGTTAATTTCTGGCCAACAACACTAGTTCCTCTTGTGTTTTTATCTCCTATTCATTGCAGTACTTCTTCTCCTGCCCTATTAACTCTCTACTGCCCTATTAACTTTCACTAAAACTCACATCATGGGCATGAATATATTCCTAGAGCTCTTCCAACCTCACTCCTTACCCTTTCATATACTGACTTCCTCTCACTCATAATTTTCAGATTAACTTTCCCTTTGGGTTTTTTCCCCCAAGCTCGCTTCTTGTAAAGTCACAAATATTTCTTGGTTCTCTTTTACTTATGAGGAAGAGTCACTCCAGGTCAGTTTAGAAATACTTTGAAATCATGGCAAAACATGTAACACTTTTCAGATTTTTTTTTTTTAAATGGATGCTTTTGGGGAAAAAAAGAGAAAGATATGCAAGACGTAGCCATCAAGTCTAAATGTTGCTACTTTAAGAATTTAAAATAAATTACTTACAACCTAGTAAATAACATTTCAGGATTTTATTTTATGGAAACAAGAATTTCAAACATAACCAGTATTAAAGATGAAATTATACATTTATTGACAAGCATCAATTAGTTTTGCTAGCTAGAAAATGGAAGGGGTCATGGTTTGAAAATAGAAGCTATCAAATTATAATAATCAAAAGACATGTTTTATTAGCTAAACTTAAAAATAATATGTACACTATTATGTAGAAACAGGAGTACTTTAGAGGGAAAAGATCAGAGTGATTCTATAATGAAGAAATGCAGTATTTTAAGGTATGGATATTCACCTGCACTTTATGTGTATACTCTCTGTGAGGATGACTTTGGCTAACTGTGCAGGAAATTTCCAAACTCTTGGATTGTCCTGGGACTCTCCACTACTTTCAAGATGACCAACCACTGTAATTTTCTGCTGACATGGAAGATAGGGAAAGAGACACAACTGGAAATTTCATCCCTAATGATTCTACATAGTTTAGAAAATAATTTTAAAAACTCATGCAGGAACATAAGAAATGAAATCAGTTTTAATTATCAAATGTTTTAATCTCAAGGCAAATTAGCTATTTCCAGGATTTTTTTTTTTTAATAACTGTTGGGGAACATAGCTTTCAACCTATTCTAGGTGGGTTGGTGCTTCTTGGTATTAGATATTTTGGAGGAAATCCAAGTAGTCTTGATGTCGTAAATAATTTTCCAGTTTTAACACTTTCTGGGTAAAGGTAGCCCAGGCAACATTATTCATGTCCTGGTTATTCAACCTTGTACCCTTGGTAAGCTCTAGATTGCATCATTACAGTAGACTGTATGGGAGGCTGCTTTTGAAGACTGCTTGGACATTTCTCCTAGCTTAATATTGTGACTGTTGGCCACAGAGTACTACAGGAATGCAAGTACTATAGGAAGAAGAGGTAAAGCAACTTGCCCATTTTAATAAGTTTTATTTAATAAGGATTTAATAAAATGCCAAATTGAATCCAACCAAAGCAGAAAAATAAGCAAGCCTTTGAACGTCCCCAGTAAAATAAAACCCTGCTCTTTAGAACATCAGGACCCTACTTTAAAAAATATATATATATATCGAGTTTCAGAAAAAAGTAAAATACAGAAAAATCAAACAGAAAAAAAAATAACAAAAGAGAGAAAAGTACAGAAAAAGAAAAGTAACTTTCGACTTTCTTTGGTACAGGCATAGGTACAAAATACATTGACCTCTTACTCCAATATCTAAAAGTTCACATAATAAAAAGTATCCTTTGATTTAACATTTAAAAAGATTACAAAATAAGTCTATATCAACAAGAAATATAAAAAGAGTAATACAAGATATTTCTGTAGTTAGAGAATAAATCAGTCATCAAATCCCAAAATCAAAATTTCATTTTTTTGTGTATCGAGTAAAAAGTCCAAGAGTGGTTTCCAAATAGAAACGAAGCTAGACAATGTCCTTTCTTTGATCAAAGTAGTCAGTGTCGCCATCTCCGCAAATTCCATTAACTTTAATATCCATTCTTCAGCTGTAGGTATTTGTATATCCTTCATTTTTGTGCAAGAAAAGTCTTGCTGCTGTTATCATACAAAGAAACTAATGTCCATATTTTCTTTCTATCTGTTTGTCCATCATACGTAAAAGAAAGGTCTCTGGTTTCAATTTTATGTCTATTTTTAAAAATTTTTAAATCAAAATACGTATCATGTCCCAATATTTCTTAGCTTTTTCACAGGTCCACCATAAATGATAAAAAGTGCCTTCATACTGATTGCATTTCCAACATACATTTGAGATTCCTTTATACATCTTAGACAGTTTATCCAGTGCCAAATACCAATGGTACATCATTTTATAGAATTTTTTTTTTAAAGTTATAATTAAGAGTAAACTTCAAACCTTTATTCTACATATTTTCCCATTGGTCCAGCATTATGTTATATCCGAAGTTTTTTGCCCATTTAAACATGCATATTCATCTTCCAACTTCATCTTTAACAAAAATTTATACATTTTAGCAATAAGATGTTCATCATTAATACATAAAGCATATTCAAACTCTGTTTTCTCTGAGGTAAATTCATAACTTTTCTTATCCAGTTGAAATCTTTCCAACAGCTGTGCATAGGTAAACCCTTGGCAACTATGACCTCCCAGTCAGGACCCTACTTCTATGGCAAGACATGGGACTGACACCATTATTAGAAACCAACTTACCAATCGCAGGCTTAAGATATTTATTAAAAATATTTATAAAAGGGAAATAGGATCAGTCTTTATATGGTAAGTTAAAACAGTTAATTATACAGTATATAGGTTTAATATTAGTTACTCTCCCTGTTACTTAAGAGAATCTTTCACCCCCATAAACCTCACAATGGCTTTTCCCTCACACCCAATTTCCTGACCCTCAATAGATTTCTTTGGCTTTCAGTCATTTATGTTGCCTCTGGCTTTCAGGATGAACAGTTTCTCAGATCTGTTTGTTGCAACTCTCTCCAGTCCTGGAATTTCTTGGGGAGGGGTGGGGCAGTTCAAAAAAAATCAAGATGGTTGTTGCAATGGAAGCCCTGTGTGTGATGTTGGCTCATGTGCAAAGGAAGTGGGAGGCTTCCATCATGGGATCACAGTTGCCATCTTGACTTTTTTACCTCTCCCGTGCAGATATTCCTGGTCGAATCCTCTGGCCCTGAGGCTTTGTTGTTTACTTAGGCATCACCATCACCATCACCATCACCATCACCTCTTCCTTCCTTTTTTCAGCTAGCAACTTTGCCTTTGGTCTTTTTCCTTTGTAATTCCTTTAAATTACAAGATTTGCTCTATTCCCGACTTTGAATTCTGCCCCCTTCAGCTACAAGCTGAAGGCCACTTATCAACCAATACTCTCCAACTGATCATTCCACACTTTACATCGTGACCAGAACCTAGTTTCTTATAGGCTTTCAAATCACCAATCCAAATCTGATGATCCCTTGACCAATTCACATTGTATTCAAATCTTTTTTTTTTTTGAATGGCGGTGTATAATTTTATAAAAATAAAACTAGAATAAAGAAGTACATTCTAATCAGCTAGAAGCATTGATTTTATAACAGCTGTAATCAAAGAAGCCACACTGAGGTCTTTCATGTGATTTCTTTACCAGGCTGACAAAATACTCATTTATACAGAATTTACTGATTAACCAAACGAAATCAACATTGTCCAAGCAATTGAATGTGCTTTCCCTAAATCTTTCCCTGCTGCAGGAATTCCACTTCTCCATCAGAAATCCACCTTATTCTTGTCATTGTTCAGATTTCTCAATGCTTCTGAAGTCAGTGGTGCGGGTGGGGAGTTGGAAAGGCAGATTTCCTGTGATTGTTTCAATGGGGGAAAAACCCGCTGACTTACCTGTTTGTCCAGGTTTCCCCAGACTTCATATGGTCAGGTGCTCATTCAATTACACTTTCTTTCCTCTCCATCTGGCTGGGTTTCAAAAGATTTCTCCTTACAATGTATGTGCTCAGACACTCACCTGGCTAGCCTCCAAATGGCTTTTGTTGTGTTTTCAGCAGACAAAAATATGAATTGGAAAGAGAAGTGAGGAGGCAAAAGAAAGTGGGGAGCATGTTCTTTTCTTGTCTTTCTGGGAAGGTATTTTCCATCAGTTGCAGGATTTATCCATGCTCCGACACGAGGACGGTCGGGAAAGGCTCAGAACAGAACAGTAAAAGCAGGCCTCTTTCAGAACACAAACCTTACAACACACAAGTAAAAGTTACATGTTTCTCAGACAATTAATACTATTCCTTAAACAATCTGACAAAGTGGAGTACAAGGGCAAATCAGCTAAGATTAAGAGCTTTTTTTAAAGTAACAGATAAGTTGTCAACTTGTGGAGCTTTTACAAAGTGAGATCAGAAGTGAAGAATCCTGAATGGGCATTCTAAAGTTTGAAGTCAAGTCCCACATGGAATTACATTCCTAATTTGATTGTGCTACGAAACTGGACAGAAGGCTTTATTTTATTCGCTGCCTCCTTTAGCCAAGCTTTATGTAACAAGACCACTCTCTGATATGTGTACACACAGGAAACCTTTCTATGCATCAAGTTTATGAGAAGGCAGCTTGTCTGCACACAGTCATCACATAAAATGAGATCAGGATCCAGTAGCATGCTCCTCTTCCTCCACCAGGGCCTCTTGAGTATATATGGCACTTTGGATTATATATAGTCTCATTGCAAAAACAAAATAATGTCCTATATATTCTTATAGAAATTGGCAGTCCAACTTAAGGATAGAACAGATGTACATGGACTCCTTCCCCATGTTCAGCTCTCCTTCTTCCTTGTTTCAAAGTTTGGAACGACTACTATGTTGAACAAGGCCATTGGGTGTGTCTATATTCCTGTGGCTCACATTTTGAACCCCGACTCAGTTTGTTATGGCTTTTAATGTGCTGCTGCTTCAGATCAAGAGCGATAGCAAGAAGGAAACAACCAGCTTTGCAGACTACCTTTGCTAGCATATGATGATGTTAAATACAGCCACCTTGTATTTTTATAACTATTTCATAGTGTTGCAAGAAGGATAGCCATTTTTAATGTTTTAAATATTTTTCCTGTTGGGCTTTACTTGTAATTTTTGATCAAAAGTTCTCCCAAACTTAGCCATGCCTGAACATCACCTTTCCAACTTACCCAGCAAAGCCTATCTTCTCTATTGCAGTCATGAGACTGTTCAAGTCTTATAATAATTATAAAACAGCTGAAGTGTTAGGAGAAATACTGTACTGATATTCCCCAATGAGCATAAATCTTTTTATAAATTGTTTCATTCCTATTGACCATAAAGCAAATGTAACCATGACTGCTATAAATGTTTATACCTGCTAATGGTTTGATGGACTCATATATCCAGTATTGGCAAGGATGATCATTAGACTGAAGAGGGTCAAAAAAGTGTTTTATCACTTGAAAATGGAATCCTTTCCTAGAAAATAAAACTATAGGTTTATCACTGATTTTAAAAGGTCAGGGTTAAAAAGCTTATTAGAGTTGTATTACTTACAGTGGCTGTTCAGAATACTCAGCTAACTCAGCAATATAGCATTGTTACCAGCTGTATCAGGGACAGCTGAATCTGTGAGTCCTAACTGATGCTTTGGAAATCTTTTAAAATAGAATACAAATAAGCAAATGCCTTTGTATACTTATGCTTTTTTTCATAATGGCAATGCTCAAAGGATCTAATACAAGAATTCTAGTACTGATGAAAAAGGGCCACAGACAGCCGAAATGCAAAATCGCAGCTGGACTGGAATTAGATGGATCATTGGAAGAGATCCAAAGGCTGGTAACAATGAAGGTAGAGTCAGTTATGCACTGACATCTGTTCAGGGGAAATCCATGGAGATGAAATCTATGGAGAACAAGTAATTCAATAGAAAAGATATTGACATACTGGGAGTGAAGTAGGTAGGTATTAATATAGTTGGTAATATGAAATATATGTGAAACACAGTTTGGGAGTTATATAAGCAAAGTTGTCTTGCTTAAGCCAATTTTTTTAAAAAAAATTATATTGATGCAAGGTATACAGAGATTAAAGGTTATTCTCAAATGAACATCCAAGCTCCATGGATTCACATAAAAGACCTAGATTCCCTTGTGAGTTCTTCTGTACCAGATGTCCTAAAAAAATCCCTCTGCACAATAGATGTTCTATGGCAGGAGTAGGGACACCTAAAATATTTTTGCATTCATAACATCAACAGAACATTACACCTGTGAAACAACATAATCTCAAGTAGTGGGATGATTTTGAACTAATTACGCTTTAGTCAATGATTTGTCTAAACTTCTTAAAACTACTTCAAACTCAAGATGTTAAGCTACCTAGTAGGCAAAAAATTTTCGTACACAGAGAAATGCTCACAATATATTTTAAGTGTATCAGAGTGTATACATACATTTGCTGGCTGTGCATATATAAAGTGAGCAAACATAAAATGGTTGAGGAAAGAAAAGTATTATGAATAGCCCTTGGATATGGGTTTAGATTATGTCCACTTTAATTAGAGGAAGGAAATGGATAAAGCCAGCTAGCGTCGAGCTATCAACAATCCAGATAGTCTAAAGGAGATCATACGACACATATTGTCTCCATAGGATGGCTAAGTCTGGTTGGGCTTTCTTGTTTCCATGCTGAAAGAGAGGACCTTGTCCAGTTACTTGGCACATGAAACACCACTACTCCATGAGCTGCACTGGTTGCCAGTGTGCTTCTGGGTGCAATTGGAGATGCTGGTTGTCACCTTTAAAGCCCTTCATGGCTTGGGACTGGATTACCTGAGGGACCATCTTTTCCCAGTTGTTTCTACCTATCCAATCCGGTCTGGCAGGTTGGGCATGGTTCGGGTCCCGTCGGTCAGAAAATGCCAGTTGGTGGGGCCCGGGAGGCATGCCTTTTCTGCCGTAGCACCCACCTTCTGGAACATTCTCTGTCTGGAGATTAGGATGGCCCCAACCCTGCTGGCTTTTTACATTATGATGGAAATTTGTTTTAAATTTATTTTATGATTGCTTGCCACCCAGAATCACATGTTGAGATAGGTAGCCATACAAATTGAATAAACAAATAAATAAAAATAAATAAATAAATAAAATAAGTGGACTTCTATTAACATTCACTTAAAGAAATAGAATGAGAGAGAGAGAGAGAGAGAGAGAGACTACAAAAGAAGCAAAGTTGGAAAGAAGACGGGCCGGATTATTGGAGGCAGTGTAGTGTACAATCTTTGTTTTTACACCCTGCTTGGATAAAATGCCTGGAGAGACTGGAATGTCTACTGCTGGATGCAATTCATCATTCTTTCATGCTTTTTCCTCTTCCCTTTATTGATGATTCTGTTATTAACTTAATGATTCCTTCTTTCCCATAAGTGCATATACTTGAAGTTAATCTTGGACAGGATGACACAAATCAGTGTTTCTCTATTTTGTGTGAATTTATGCCAGGGTCTCAGCCACAAAGCATTTACAATTAGGAATATTTTTATAATGCATACAGGGCATAATTTTGTTTAATATAACTGCATAGCAATGCCAAACTCTAGATGATCTCTTTCTAACAAGGGGGCTTATTTAAGCAGCAAGAACTAAATGTGAACACTTTTTCATTCTATCTGCTTCCTCTCTCCTGCTGCTCTACTTTCCAAAGCAAACACTTTCATAAAAAGTGAATATCAATCATTTATGTTAGAGGTAAAAGTTTAGAAGTTTATATAAAAGATTAACAACAACAATAACAAAATGTTTCAGAACACAAAGACACTTGGCAGAAAACTGATTTTGTTTAGAGAAGTTTCCATGAGCAAAGGGAACTTTTTTGTTCAGTTGGCTTTAATGTGTTTTTGGCTATGTTTGTTGAGTGCTGTTACATTATTCTGTTGGCTCAAGTCACAAGAAAAACACCTGGACCAAAAAAAAAAAAAAAGACAAGCATGATACGCTCATTTCACAGTTCAGGCAGTGCGTTTCCTCACTTTGATAGAAGAGGCTTATCAAAACCATTTGGAAATGTATTATTCCACCAAAAGTTCAGGAGATACCAGCTCAATTTGAATTCATAAGACTGGTGTTCAATACCTGACATTTCCGGATTGGTTTTGTGTTTGTTCTGTGCCATCAAGTCAGTGTGACCACATAAGATTTTCTCCAGAATTGTCTGTTCCCAACCTGATCCCTCAGGCCTTCCAATGTTGCACCTGTTGCCGCTGTAACGGAGTCCATTCACCTTGCTGCTGGTCATCCTCTTCTGTTTCCTTCCACCTTTCCTAGCATTAGAGACTTCTCCAGAAAGCTAGATCATCTCATAACGTGTTCGAAGTATGACTATTTGACCCTGGTAATTTGTGTTTTGAGTAAGAACTCTGGATTGATTTGTTCTATGATCCATTTATTTGTTTTCTTGGGGCTATCCGTGCTATTCCTAGGAGTCTTCTCCAATGGCAAACTTCAAAAGTGGCAATCATCTTGCAATCCTGCTTCTTCAACATCCAACTGTGGTTTTCAGAGAGTGTCACAGGGAGAACTATTGCCTGCACAGTTCTGATCCTTGTAGGTATAGACACATCCCGGCATCTGAATATCTTTTCCAAGGCCTTCAGTGCTACTCTACGAAAGGTTAGTCTGTGCTGTCTATTGGACCCTATAGTACCTGCTATATTGCCTTCTAGTCTGTACATTTAGGAAGTCTTTAATCCCCCCCCCCCCATAACTATGGGAATTTGAATAGGTTTTACTGTCTGTTACTGATTAATTGTACCAAAAGATCTTTAAACCTGTTTTAGACAAGTTTTCTTTAGCAAAAGTAAAATCTTCTTGTGGGGATCTCTGAGTCTTCTGATCTGCAAATCTTCCTAAACTGCAGGTTGGAAAACCTGACCTTACATTATATTTTCACCTCAGTAACAGAGCCAGAATTGCATTCATTCATCTAGTATTTAATCTCCTGAGTGTATTGGCCAGCAAATAAAAAAATGGATTTATATGAAAGTAGGGACTGGATTAAGAAGACAAAGTGGACTTGCTGTCTGAACCCTGCTTGGAGTATGTGATATACAAATGTGATAAATAAATAAGTTGAGACCAGAACTGTAGATCAAATATTTAAATTCTGCTATCTTGGAAAGTTGCTGTCAATTAAAGAGGATAGTACTGGCCTAAACTGACTCATGTCTTAAATTCATTATTAAGCTATTTTTTTTTTAAATTAAAACTCTGGGTACATTTCAACTAATTTTAATTCTGAGGACTTTCTACAGAGAAAACATTTGTAGAATTCTGAGGGAAAATGCAAATGTTGTGAGCTTTTTCTCTCTGTCTGCAATATTCTTTAGTTATCCCCAAGCTAATTACCAATTGACACATCTCTATCACAATTCATAATTACCTGAATGAATTAACTGCCACAAAAGGTTGCAATGATTGCTATACATGCAGACGGTTATAAAAATAATTAGATAGATTAATGGAGGATAATTTTTTCAGCATCTGTAAGGAATGCTAGCTCAGTGAAGTTAGTTATTCGTGGGACAGTGTTTTGTGGCATGTCAGTATGACATTGCTAACTGAAAGTTTCACCCCAGTCAGAGGATAATCTATGTTACATTTACATCCAAGACCTTTCTTGTTACCCATAAATAATTTGCCTTATCAGTCTACATCAGAATTTCTCAACCTCAGCAACTTTAAGATGTGAGAACTTCAACTCCCAGAATTCACTCTGCAAACTTCTGTTAACTTATCAAATCTCTGGTTACTGAGAAAGAACATCCCTACAATATCTAACGCTTCTGTGTAGGCAGAAATTAGAAGCAATTACTTATCTGTAAAGAGATAATATTTAAGAAATGGGAGAAAAAAATCTTACTTTATGTTTGTATTAATTGTTGCCACGCATGATGGTTTATATCATAGCATTCACTTATGTAAGTTGTGATGGATTTCAACAAGACAACTGATGCACTTAGCCTCAACAAATATGTGCAAGCCAGAGCAGACCACATTGAGTGTCATTAAATTTACAATTGTTTTCTCCCCTTGCTCTCAGGTGACTCTCCCCTGCTATGAGATGAATTCTCAGGTCTCTGACCAAGATCCAATCTTTTTCCCCTTATCAAATTTAATAGAAAATGCTCTAGTCACAAAATTACAAGCATGCCTCCTGGATAAATATCAATCTATTTTTAAATGCAAGATCAGCACTGACACTTCTGCAAGAGTGATGCATCATTTCAAGCCTACATGGTGCCTCTTCATTGCTTATTGCTCTCGAATCTAACAGCCTTAATTTTGGGACCATTGACCCTGCTGTGGAATGCTGAGACACTGTCACGAAGATTTTAGTCCACTTTCTGAAATCATGGCACTTGGCACAGAGTACTTTGGGGTAAAAATATGGAGCTATCCAATTTCTTACAGTGTCTTATCTTCTTTTTGCTTTGATCTGGAAGTGAAAAAGTTACAAGGAACTTGAGGATTTGAGAAACTAGGGCCAGTTTGGAATACAATGCAACACAGTGTTGATCCTCACTCTATATTTTGTAGGATAAATGGATGTACTGCAATTGCATTACTAAATTTCTCGGTGATAGCTAGGTTAGGGTTAGGAGACTGCTGCTGAATTCAGGCAAGAGGAACCATTCCTGAGACTGCCAAGGAGATAGATTTTCTTGTGATTAATCAAGATTGCCAAGCTTATCCCTGCTGATTGTGAACCACTTAGAAATGAACTAAAACAAAATACTCCACAAAAAAGTACTCATTTTTATGCAAAGCAATGAAAAGCTCTAAAAACAGCCCGCTGCACTTCTTTACTGTGAGACTGCCTTTTAGAAATTAAAATCCCAGCTCTACAGAGAAATCTCTTATGCCACATTCCCACTTCCCACCCCAGTAGTAGATTGTGGGTTCTACTATTCTTTTTGTATGTGTGGTCCCCCTGCCCCTCCCCACCCAAAAAGACATCAATTCAGAGTTTCATAGCACAGACATTGAAACTATTTGGCAATTGCATAATACTGCTTACAAGAACGTGCTGATAGGAACTGAAAATTCCAAACTGAGGATAGGAACAAAGCTGGTACAATTTATATGATGGTTTCTTTTGAAAAAGGACTGCCATAGTTGAAATATTTTTTTTTCAAAAAATTGGGATTGCCTCAATTGCAGTACCTTTCCACTACCATGAGAAGACATTTTTTCAAATTAACATGACCTGTCCATAAAGCCTGCTGGGACATAAACTCAAAAATAATTCCATCAGCTCTTATGGGATGTCATTGACCACCTAAACTGGTCCAATGTGAATTATATGCTATTTATTATGTGCTGAACTGTGTTGATGTACCTGACTCATCTCTATAATGTTCTCACTGATTTTGTCTACTGACTAAAGTGTGAGCAAAATAAAAAGGAATGCTTAGGTTTATCTAACATAAATCTATCTTTAGTTTTAGGGGAAAATGTACAAATTAGAGTAGCGCAAGACTAAAAAAAAAATTGTTCAGGCAAAGCATTGTCTGCCTATTCCTTCACTGCATTACATGCACATATAATTCATATCATTCCCTCACCTCCACCATCCCCCAATGTATTTGGATCAAATTGCTTAAGACAGCAATATCCTTACCTTTTTCTAGCATCTTAAATTCAGTACTCTAACTATAATATTATCTGAGGACACTGAGATAATGCAAAAGTATGGGAAAAGCAGACCCATTTAAAACTTCAGTTTAATCTTCAAAAAAAATGTTGAAGATTGTTGTAAATATGTAAGCCTATATTCACAAACAAATGAAATATGGACACACAAGCAATTTAATTGAATGGACCAACAATAGCATATTTTTTTCAAAGTACCCAGATATTATGAGAATGGAAAGGCTATATAACATAGGTACCCAAGAGAGGAAGAAGAAAATGTCATTGACAATTGAGTTTTTATGCTCTGTATCAATTAAACATCTATAAATGTGCCCATCGTTGTAATATCGTCTGCAAGGGATGGATATGCTAAGAGTATCCAAGTTACAACTTGATTGATTTGTGACTAATGATTGTTGTTGTCATAATGCAACCATAGGGAATTCAGAGCTGAGCTTACTTGAAAGGTCTCAAACTAAAAACATAATCAAAGATCTTCTTTAAATATTTAGCGCTGATGTTCATCTGCATACTCTTCAAGCAAAGTCTGCTAAAGACTACCAAGGTCACATAAGCTGTCTGTGAGTTAAAACTCTTGCCACCCTGCTGTGAGCTAATGTGGCTGCAACACAATAGTTTGGACATAGTTGGGAAAAAAAACCCTAGAAATATGCTGGAGTTGTAATGAAAGATATCTAACTTAAAGTACTCTTAACCAACACTTTCAATATTAGGACCAATGGGCTGAGCAGATAGGGCTGCTGTGTACAAGAAGAAGGGGTTTATAGGTATGTCCAAAGAAAGAGAAAGAAAGAATGGAAAGTGGCTTGCTTCTCAGTAGTGAGAAGATAAGAGAAGTTGAAACTTTTTCATTTATATTTTGCTTATTATCTCCCAAAACAGAATAATAGCCGTACAAATGATGAGGGATTTTGACTGCAAATCAAGACTGATCAGGAAATTCAAGTCTAGAAGGCAAGCTGAATTACAAAAGAATTGTCCTGATGCCTCTCAGAAAATCCATGTCTTACCTTTGAGAAAAACTAGAGAATAGGCCAGGTGCCACAAATACAAGGAAATGTAATCCTTAATCTCAAAACTGACAGTGCTGGGCAGTCTGTATTCAATACCGGCAAAGATCCTAGAATATCTGATTAAAAGATCCAAATTAATCTTGTTAATAATGTTGTGATTAATAGATTCCAGCACAGATTTACCAAAAATAAATCCTGTTAAACTGATCTCACCTCCTTTCTTGATTGATTTACTCATTGAGTGGATTGTGAGACTACTGGAAATATATATTTTCTTCATTTCATCAATGTTATTTGACAAAATTCCCCAGGAGATTTTTATTAGCAAACTGGCTAAACGTGGACTAGTTTATAACACCATTAGATGGACTCATAGCAATGTGGAAAACCATACTCAAAATGATTGAGCTCTTTTACAAGTGAAGTAGAAGGTCTGAAGATACATTTGCAGATGACAAAAAAATGGGAAGTATAAGTAACAGAGAATTCAAAATGATCCAAATGAGTTGTTTCAGTTCATAGCTTATCACAGACTTCAAAGGTAATATAGTCCAACGCCCTGTTCAATGCAGGATCTACTAAAGCTTCTCATCCTCTTCCCGAACAGCTCCAAAGAAGTGGAGTATTCTACTTCAAGAGGCAACCTATTCCTCCTGTCTGAAGAGTCCTTGTAATATCTAATCTAAATCTACTTCGCTGGGTTTCAGCCCATTGGTTTTGATCCACTCCCTCCTCTGTGTGACAACCCTTTAGTTTTCCGAAGATTGCTATCATATATTCTGCCAGTTTTCTCTTCTATAGGCTAAATACTGGTTCTTTAACCATTCCTGTTACAGCTTCGTTTCTAGATGGCTCATCTTCTTGATAGCCCTTCTCTGAAATTGCTCCTGTGTGTCTTTGTCCTTTTTAGACTTGGACTGGAAGTAGTATTCCAAGGGGAGCCTGGGAAGATAAAGCCCAGTGAGACTCTTATTTCTCATGATCTGGATTCTGTGCTCCTATCATTACATCCAAAAGTAGCATTTGCTATTTCCACTTAAAGCAGGGATAGGAACCTGCAGTTTTCCAGGTATTGCTGAACAGCAGCTCCACCCATTACTGAAATGGTGGAAGTTGTAGTCACAAGTTCTCTACCTTTAACAGCTCTCAGATTACAAGCCTTTGCCAATATCAGTTCTTTGAATTTGTGTGTAGCTTTCCTCTGCTGTGGTCCATTTCAGTAACTAGGCAATTTATCTTCTCCAAGTCTCCTCTTTTTCCTGGGCAGGAAAATCTTTTGTTAAGGTTTGCTTGAATGACAAGGCAATTGCAATGCTTCTTTGGTAGTTCTTCAGGCCTGTCTGCCTGCCTTCCTGCCTTCTGACTTGTTTCAGACTCTTCTCGGATCACTGTCCTCAGTCCACCCTACCTCCACCCAATCCAGCCCTTGGAGTGAGTTTTGATGGAACTGTTGCCACCAGAATAGAAGACACCAGACCAGTAGTACTAAACATGTGAAACAAATAAAAGAATTCAGTACTGTTTTTTGCAAAGAGAGAGGAAAGAGAAAATGACATTTTCTTGAACTGATATAAAGTCAATGTAATTTTTGGAGCTTTTGCCACTTATATCAATGGGACTCTTTAGAGATATGCTAACAGCCTCTTCTTTCAAGAGAATATGGGAAAATACATTTTAAAAATCCTGTTGTTCTGCACAGTTTGTTGAATCTTCTCTGCTTTTAAATTCTCATTGCCTCAGGCAGTTAGATCAATCAATTTTTTCCTCTCTGACTAGTTTGCATCCTTGATATAGAGAACAAAGAAACAATTGATGTGATCTGAGTTTAAAAGATTAAATGAGAGGTGTCATATTTGTAACTGTACCATAGTTAACATTCAACTGTTTTAAGAATATATATATTGGAAAGCCCTATGATGTTGTTGTTGTTGAGATTATATATATAATCTCAACAACAACAACATCATAGGGCTTTCCATTACTTTCCTGACTTTTCAGAAAAAGATGTAACACAATCAAAACATGCAACTATTTCTAAAGAATATGCATTCATAATCATCACTTTTGTTTTAGGGACATCTACACTTTAAACATAAACTTAACATTGATCATACCTTCAATTCAAAGCATTCCTGTGATTTTCTGGTTTTGACAGTTTGCTGTGACTTCCAATGAATTTTATTAGTGAACATCCAATTAGAACAACTCCTCCTAGTAATTACTTTTATATTAAGAACACATTATTTTCCTATGGATGATGTATCTCTTTGTAAAATAACCTGAGCAGATTATTCGATTATTCTAGAATGTGAAGAATTTTTCTGATTCACAGAAAGTAAATATAGAGAAGCATAGATTTTATCAAAAATGATCTGGGATTAGCAGAAGTCAAGAAAATTTCTTGATTTGTAAATCTCAAGTAAATTAGTATATTAGCCTTAATGACTAAATTTTGAATGTGCTTCCATACCTATTGTGGTATGGAATCAAACTACGCAAATAATGTGTTTTTTGGGGGAGAGGGACAGAAATAAAGCAGGCTATTGCCTCAATGTTGTATGTGGGCTTCCTGGAAGCATCTGTCTGATAGATGAAAACAATTTGACAAGATTGGGGTCATCCTAATTTAGCTTGGTCTCTTTTCTGAACAAGGATTCATTTTCCAAATAAAGCCTTGGCCTGTAGCTTCCCATCATTTTATTTTCTGTGAATGCTGATGGAGGTTCTGTGGAGCCCAAAGGCATTTTTGTAAATATGGATCATGCTACAGACTTAAGCTTTCCTCTGCAGCAAGCAAATTTTCCATTTTTTAATTAAATTATCAGCTGTGAGATGGAGCCAAACAGGCACTAAAGAAAGTATCTGTAGGCATATTGATTGCTCACAAGCCATACCTTAATTATCCCCTTCAGTCTCATCCAGTAGGATGGCTCTTATATTTATGTTTTTAAAATTGAAGAACGACATATAATATTTCTTCTCCAGCTTGGCTGAGTTAGCAGCTGTAGAACAAAAAGCACCAACTTTTTCTTGATCTATTTATAATCAATTATTTAATTAGTCTTCTTTTTCAGTAGCATGTCCCATAACTTTGTTGCTTTCAGTTAACCAGAGCATTATTGGCCATAGTTCCATTTCATGCCCCTTTCAATACACATCACCAATTCTTTTATTTGACCCAAGTCTACCAACATCTCTCCTTCTCCATTATCTTTAGATAAACACTGTGTTATACGATGAGCTCCACCTTTAATTTTCTCCCTTTTTTTTCATAGGGAAATGATTTTGGTAATTCTCTCCTAAACCCTTGTGGGGCTTCAAATATCATTCAGCAGTGAGGAAACCAACATTTACAAAATACCAGATACTGTAAAGATGAATGAATTTATTGGGGCATGATTATTTGTAATTCACAAAAGTATATGCCTTAATAAATTTCTTATTCTTTAAGTGTCCCACCATATTCAACATGAAATGCAGATGGCCACTTCTCTGGACACTTCTTTTTTGTAAAAAAATGTACGAAATGCTATGTGATAGAGTTACGTTTTTATGAGAGGTAAAATTAATTAATTAGATACCACAATGTGATTGCCTGGCACCATAATGGATCTAAAACAGGATGCTGCATTTTTTGATTTGTGATTTTATTCACTTTTCAGCTAATTCTTATTTCATTCAGCTTTCCATATAAATGGCATTTTTATTCATTCAATGACTGAATCTGTTAGTTTATCACAGGTAGTGCTGGGCAGAGAAATTAAATTCTCCTGCATATTTCTTTTTTTTTTCCTACCAGCTGTTATTCAATTTCATGAAAGGAAATTTATGTGAGAAATTCTTTTAGTGGAAGAGAGTTTTGGAGAAATTCTCAAGGCTAGGCTATTGTGTTCTTGCACTTTTAGTTGTGAGGCATAGCCAAAAGAATGTCCTGTCTTTCATTACACAATAATTTTTCCACAGAACTTCAGCCTGCTTGGCATCCTATGCTGCAGATGCATCTTAACCAAAAACTCATAAGGGAATGCTACTTTATGGGCTTTTTCAATAAAAGTTTTACTCCTCCAGACACTTTCTCTGAAGTATTTCTCTGAATAACTATTGGAGAATTTCTCCATCCATTACTATACTGGAGAAACTACCGTGCAAATTTGGTGGAGAATTTCAAAGACCACCTGTGTCCAATTAATCACAGAAAATATGAAACTGTATTTCAGTACACTTTTTTTTATAGGTTGCTTTTAATATAAGATCCTTACTTTTCTTTATCTATTTTGGTAATTGAAAACTTTGAAATAGGTAAAGCATGGAAAAGTGCATAAGCTTAACCTCTTTTGTAAATATACTATTTAGTTTACAATGAATAGACATAGTGCACTGGCATACAAGGCCAATATAATTGCCTAGTTCCCTGATTTCTAATAGTGGGCAATACCATGATCATAGAGGGGAGTGCAACGCATTATGATGTTTAACAGCAGCAATCTCTAGTCATGTAATGCTAATATATACTGACATCAAGAAGATGTCTTTTCTGGCTTTCTAAATGAAGGACTGTTAACCTAATGAACCTAGTGAATCATTTAAAAAAAAGTAAAATAGAAAGGGTGCCTAGAAATTATATAAAACAGCATTGTTTTAACCAGGCAACTAAGCATCCGGTTCAGAAAAAGTTCACTTCAAACTATAGATGTGAGGATTGAAATAATGAAATTATATCTCTGAAAAACATTTGTACTTTGAAAATTATAATTTGCCAAGGAGAAGTACATTCTTTCCCTGCAACATACTAATTTTGTAAAAAAGAATAGTTCAGCTGTGACATCAATCACGTAAAAGGTATTGTTTTTCTGAACATACAAATCAGACCTAAGTCACTCAACATTTGTAACCTTCTTAGAGAAAATAATATTGCAGTGGAGATCTGAGCACAGAATTAGAAGTGTAGTTATAACAACAACGTTTATTAGTTTATTTTACTTTCTTTATAGGATGCCCTGATCTGCCCTAACATTTTCTTCCTCCTTTTTTAAAAAATACATCTTTGCCTCAAAAGTTGCTAGATGAAAGCACAAACTCTACAGAGTGCCATTATCAAACAAGTATCTGACAGAAATGTCAAAGGCATAAGTTATTGGTTCTGTCCTCTTGAAACCTCAGGATATGTTCCCCAAGTCAGTCTTTTATAGAGATATATTATCTCTGAGAGAATTTCCTGTCAAACTATGTTAAATAAATAAAAGAGAGAGGTGAAATATCAGCAACAAAGCTAACAAATGGAACCAAATATTACCCTTGAAAGAACAGTTCCAGGTATTTCCATGCTAATCTGATGTGTATTTTTAATATTTTCAGTGATCTTTAATATAGGTGAGGGCCCTAACACTTTCTGCTCATTTAACACAGTGATATATTCATGCATGTATATAGTTGGAACAGTATAATTTGTAAAGAGAATGATTTTGATGTCATTTCTGGAAAAGTGGGGATTATTAAACGAGGAACTGAAGTCTTTTTGTAGTTTGACATTCAGAATATGAGATGTTCTAATTCAATCCTCTTTTATTAGTACTTAGAAGTACCTCTGAGAGAGAACAGTTTTAAAAACAAAAACAGGATTCTGTGTCCTTATATGTATCATAAATGTCACAGGTCATGATCGACTGGTACAATCAGTGTAAGTCAATGAGAAGGCACAGGAATAATTGTGGTATTGACTCCTCTTTGGCTTGCAGAAGCTACAATTTAGGCCTCATGGGATAACCTAAACTTTTGCTTCTCTCTCTCTTGGGTTAAAGCAACAGTAGGAAGATGCATTTTCTCTGGGCGATGCCTATATAATGCATTGTTTGATGAAGGAGGAAGGTAACACATCTCACTTACAATATATTCTATGGATGGGGCTCTCTGGCCAATGGACTTGTCCTCTCAATTTATGTCCTTTCCTTTCCTTTCCTTTCCTTTCCTTTCCTTTCCTTTCCTTTCCTTTCCTTTCCTTTCCTTTCCTTTCCTTTCCTTTCCTTTCCTTTCCTTTCCTTTCCTTTCCTTTCCATGGGGGATCCCATAACGATTGAATCATAATAATGCTGGAGAAAATCTGAGGTGCCAGGCTGAGCTTTGAACTAATCCTGTTGAATGCTAAAATGCATTTAATAAAAACAAGATAATATTTGTGATATTTGATAGTTGAATTTTATGGTTTAGGACTATTTAGGAATATTTATAATCTACCTAAAGCCACAAAATGGATGTGATTCTTTGAACTGTGGTGCTGGAGAAGACTCTTAAGAGTCCCCTAGACTGCTAGGAGGTCAAACCAGTCAATCTTAAAGGAAATCAACCCTGATTGCTCATTGAAAGGATTGATAATGAAGCTCAAGCTCAGATACTTTGGTCACCTAATGTGAAGAGAGGACTTTTTGGAAAAGACCCTAATGCTGGGAAAGATTGAAGGCAAAAGGAGAAGAGGGCGGCAGAGGATGAGATGGTTAGATAGCATCACTGACACAATGAGCATGAAACTGAGCAAACTCAGGGAGGCAGTGAAGGACAGGAAGGCCTGGCATGATATGGTTCATGGGGTCACGAAGAGTTGGACATGACTTAACAACTGAACAACAACAACAATATATTTAAACTAGTTTATAATTGGCTATGGACCATAAACATATTTTTAGAAGTTATATATTTCTGAGCATCACTTACTGGGAGCCTACAAATGGGAATCGCCATCTTGGCTTCTCTATATGTTGAATTATCCAGTATTGGAAAACCAACAGTTGCCTATTTTTTGATTCAGCAAAGAATGTTTTAAGTTCCTAAATGTGTAAGGCTTTATATTATATCTCTGAGTAGTAAAGCTCATGCTGACATATATTTTCCAACCTAATTTGCTTTGTGTTATTCTTCCTGGGTGATTATTAGCAATGTATGGCTACTAGTAAGACAGAATGTCACTCTTAGTGATAGTATTCATGGCTTTTTAAAAAATAAATAGCAAGACAGTGAAAATAAGGAACCTATGGAATTTCTTGCAATAAGATGCGACAATGGCTACCAATTTAGATTGTTTAAAAAAAGGAATCATAAAAATTCTTGTAGGATCAGGCTATCAATGTGACTTTTCTGTGGAGCTTCCTGAATCATAAAAAGCATACCAGTAATTAAGGAGTTTGCTTCCCAAACATATGGCTGGCTGGCCACCATATAATGTTGAATGCTGGGCTAGTTGGGCCCTTCACCTGCTCTAGCAGGGCTCTTCTTATGCAAACTAATTCTGGGATAATGTGGGGTGGTGTCTGGTTTTTGTAAAATTCCCATGAATCTTGGCATTGCTGGTTTATTAGCAAAAAATATGATGTGCAAAATCATGCCCTGCAGCTGCTTGATGGTTTTATTTTTTTAAAAAGCATTGGTGTAATGTTTTAGGCAAGTATATTTCAATATGTTTAGGGTTTTTGTTGAGGGGGATAGGGTTCTTGTTCGATGCGTTTAAGACACTATTTGCATTGTTAATACTTGATATTCTTCAGCCTCCTGCCACTGCTCTTGTTCCAGATCCTCTCCTCTGCACCGCTGCACTAAATAAATTAACAAGTTAGCAACATGACTGCCACACACCAATACAGGCATGCCTATTACACGGCCTGTCAGTGGCACTCAGGAATCTGCTCAAATGTGACAACTTCACGGCAGAAGGTCACTTCCCCCAGTGACTTTCTTCCACATAACTTGGTAACCATTCTGAGCCAACCATTCTGAGGAATGATTTGTCAAGGAAGAATAAAAGGCATGTTGTATCTTTTTAGATAATTCATTTGGGGGGAAAAGTCCCTTTCAATGAGAGGGAAAAACCAGCAGGTACCTGAAATGGCATTTAATTATATCTGAACCTAAAATCTGTAAAATGTACGTTAGGCTGCCCCAACATATATATGTAGCATTCCTTGTGATTTCTGTTTGTTCTCTTGGGTTGAGATCAAAAATGGCAAACATTTCTGTCATTCCTTCCTGAGCCATTTTAACAGTATTATCCTATGAGCATTTTCTAGGAAGAAGATCCTAGTAAAGCTAGATGGATTTATTCTCAGGCAGCCTAGGTAGTGCAATTCATGCTAGAGACTGTAATTCTAAGAATATTTGATGGGCCAATGAGTGAAAGAGAAAGTTGTATTTCATTTCTGAATCCTTTTAGTCAGATTTTGGAACGGGAGCCCCCACTTTGCTACCTTTAGAGAGATACTAAAATTGTGCTGCTGTGTGAAATTTAGCCATTTCTGACTTACTATTGTCTTCCCTCTTATCATTTGAAGTTCCACACTTTATAAGGTCCGTAGGCAGTTTCTTTGAGCTTTCTCTGCATTCTCCCACCTATGTTAACCACCTTCTTGACTGACTGTTGTCATATGTTTATGCCAGGGTTTCTCAACCTTGGTAACTTTAAGCTGTGTGGACTTCAATTCCCAGAATTGAAGAAACCCTGGTTTATGTGGTCCTTGTTTGACTTCCTCCCTAGAACAATGCAAGGCCCAATGCTAGACTGACTGTTCTGTTCTAGGGCAGCCTCCCATTTTAAAAACCAGCACTTCCTGTAAGTTTAACATTTTATAAAATACTTATGATCGCCCCTCTTTCCTTTGTGCCTCAGCAGAAGCTTTCCTTTTTTTTTTTTTTTGACAACAAAGCCTCCATTTCCTTCTCTTCCCTTGGCTTGCTGCCATCAACACATGCTAGGCAGCCACAGTTTTTGTTCTCTGTTGGGGAAATTTCATTTGACCCTCTCAAGTTGGGCAGGAGAAGATATTAGATTTGTTGACACTGAAGTGCTTTTATCTGAATGCAGCAAAAGAGGTACAATGAAAAGATTGCAGCTGTTCAGCTAATGTGTTAGACCTATTACAGGGATCATATGCATTTACAAGTGGCACATCACTGAAAGTCCTACTTACCTTAACAGCTGTGCACCTCTTTCGCAGCAAATGTGTACATCTCTCGGCTCGCTTTCCATGCCTTGCATAGCTTGGAGTAAAACAAGTGGCTTTTGATGAACTGACAACCATAGCGAACCCGGCAGTTACAAGCTTACATGGTGGTCCTTTATCTTTACCCCGTGCTAAGTCTTTGAGCTCGTCTCCATAGAGTACGCTGCGTTTTTATGTAGTAGATATTTAAAGATGAAACATCCAGAAAGGATCCTCACTCTAATCAGTGTTTCTGTGTTGCGCAACCCTCTGCTTGATATTTATTAAAGCAATCATTTCTGCCTTTTTGTTGTTATGATTCTGCCACAACGCTGCGCATCTCTTTGCCAGGAAAGTGTGACAGGGCTCTCTAAGGATGGTGACATGTTTGATCCAACACAGGTGGATGGTTCTAGATTGGAGAAAGCTATTTTAGGGCGTGTGCTCACTTTGTTCAGGACAATACTAAGACTTACACTCAGCTCTTCTTGTGAACAGAGTGCTTGTCAAACTATGCCAAACACCGATGTTTAGTAGCAGCAGACTGGGGGGGGGGGGGGGGGGTCCTGATTCAAACCTTTGAGAAAGGTGAGCATTGATCATATATTAATTCGCCTTCCACATGGGTTCCTAGGCAGGCTTAGAGAAATTCCTCAGCAAACATGTGGGTGTGAAAGAGTTCAAATCAAAACTTTGAAAAGCACTGCATTACAACTTTGAAAGTACAATAAAACTATCCACGGGCAAAAGACTCAGAAATGGAAGGTGGAGGCGGGTGAGGGTGGGGAAGCCAACAGAAATGCTCACTTGTATAGCATTAAGGCGCTATGTTTTGTAATATGAAAAATGCTAAGCTGCCTTTGTTTTACTGCCTAACTATGGAAAAGTTTCAACAGTTCTGGAAGTGAAAGGTTTGACAGTTTTCTGTTCTTAGTCCTGTAGTGCTTGTAAGAAATCTCCAAAAATATGATTTTACAAATCACCAGTTTCATGCTTTGTTCTTTTCCTGGAAATTAGACTATGCTGTTCCAGCTTCTCTTCATTTTACATTATCGGAGGAAATCTTAGAGCTGTGTTGACAAGTGGCCAAGGCTGAGCTGTTGCTTAGAAACTGACTGGCTTTCTTCTGTTATTGCCTGATGTAATAGTTATATTGCCCACTTGCATCTGTTAACAAGCAATGCAACAGAATCCACAGGTACTTATAAAGAAATAAATCTGGCACTTATTTCTTTGCTTGAAAATTCATAAATGCCCTTTTTCACTTGGCAGTTGGGAGGAAAACATTTTGTTCAGGTGTTAGTTAATAAACTGAGATTGTATCAACCCTGAATGTATCTCTCCTATTTACCTAAATCTATTTATTTTGCTTTGTGGTATATACATTATAGGAAAAGTACAGTATATTATTATAATTACAGTTTTATGGAACTGTTAGTCAGCCCACAATTATTGGATACGAGTTGTGTCTATAAGGCATCGTTTGTTAACAGAATCTGATTTAAAACATACAAACAAATATAAGGATTACATTTCTTCATCTCTAAGCACAGTAGGACAGGATTGTTCAAGTAAGTAAGCCATTTTGTAGATTGCAGCAATCAGTGGTTCAAGCAACCAACTAAATTATATCACCTTTGAAAATCAGAACTATTTTCACTGCTTGACTTAGTGGCTATGATCTTGCAGGGCCAAGAGAATGAACCGAGGGCCCTAACAGTGCAATGCTATATATTTTTGCCTTCTTACAGAACGGGTGGAAAAACTCTTTTTCAGTATACCGACGTAGAAGTGCCATGCAGCTGTAGAAGTGGGGAGTTTGGGGTTTCTGTGTGCCTGTAGCTGGTGGCAGGGCATAGCTGAGAGTCCAACCCCTCCCTTGCCCATTGCCTTTACCTTCTCTAAGTTCTTCTGGGTAAATGGCATGGTCTGGCCAGCTTGAAGAAAGACAGGGGAGCCTCTCTTTTCATGCACAACTGACAACCGCTCTCCGGAGACTCTGCCTCTCCCCTCGTTTGCAAAAGGCACATGCTCTGTCTGCTTTGGTGAAGGCAACCTCGTGTGAAGGAAATGTGGGTCTTTCCTTGGGTTGCTGTGATTCGTTTTAGGGTGATGTGGCCCTTAGTTAGGAACTTTAACAGGTATGGCCTTTCATCAGTTGATTGTATGGGGGGGGGGGGAAGAAGAAAGGAAGAAGGAGGATCAGGAGTTGAGACACTAGATGAAGTATTTTAATGTGAATAAACCAATTATGGGGTGTGGGTTTTTTGGGTGCTTTTTTTTTTTTGCAAAGAGGATGATGGCAGAGGAAGCATTTCTAATGTAAACAAATCAGTTGTGGTTTTTTGGAGGAAGAGGATAGGTACTAGAGGAAAGCACTGTTTTAATGTAAATAAACATTAAAAATGTGAGGCTTTGGGTGGAGGCAAGAAAGCCAGTAATCAAGGCTGTGGAGGAAGAATTTTAATGTTAATTCTGCCAATTGTGGGTTTAGGTTTGTTGTTGCTGTTGTTTTGTTTCTGCAAATAGGACTAAGATTTTTATTTTCAGTTTGTTTTCTGGGGAGGGAAGGAAGAAACAAGAATTAAGGCAGCAAGGGAAACAGTTTTTAATATAAACAAACAACACTTTTTTGGGTGGTGGGACAACATGGTTTTTGTTTGCTTTATTTTGGGGGTAAGAGGAAGTAAAGAGCCAGGATTCAAGGCACTAGAGGAAGCATTTTAATGTATATAAGTGCACTGTGTGTCTTGGCAGCTGGGAGGTATGTAGGATTTCACTTTTAAGTTTGTTATTTATTTATTTTTGCGATTTCTGTCCGGCAAACCTTAGCAGCTGATCATGCCATTGAACAAAGTAGTGTCCTTAGAACAAAGAAAAAATAGATATAGATAACAAATTCAGCATCAATATTAGTAATAAAATAATTGACTCTTCAGCCCCTGACTATGCACTTAAATAGCCAGGTGTTAACAAGGTTTCTGAAAGGGAACAGTAAGAATGCTGGTTTTATTTCTGGAATAAGTGAATCCAGAGGAGGGGAGCTCCAAGCAGACAGTGCTTGCTACTTCATGGGGAATGAGGACTCTTCATGTGCATTCAGGAAAATTCTTTCTAGTACCAAGCAGTCTCAGCGATACTCAGATCCAAGCCATAGATGACTTTATAGGTGATTAGGGATGGTTTTCAAGGGCAGTCCCCATGTAGGCTGACTTACAAAAGTCCAGTGTGGAAGTGACAACAGCATGAGTGACGGTGGCCACTGTCTCTTGTTCAAGGAAGAGCCATAACGGGTACACCAGTTGAAGCTGGGCAAAGCAAGAAGTAAGGGAGAGGAACTAAAAAGCAGAGGAACAGTTTTACCTTTTTGTCAGTTAGTATAAAAGAATTCAGTGCTGCTATATCTGTTAATGAGAATAAATACAGGTTCAGTTAAAAATTACAATGATGACTTAAACCTTGTGTGTATACAGGTTAAAATAGCTGAGCAGGCTTCTCCATTAAGGGGCTACCCTCCTTCGGAAGATTTTTGGGCTAGCTACTGGCCTGGCTCTCTGCATGTTATTGAACTAAAATGCTTAGGAGTGATGAATGATGATGTGAGTTCATCAATATCTGGAAAACCACAGGTTCTCATTTCTGCATTAGACAGAAACCTGTACAGGGTTGTTGTGTGGTTAATATAGAAGAGAGAATGGCATACTGTCCCTCCAGCTTTTTAGATGAAAAGCAAAATATTCCAGATTAGGTAAATTGCATGGGCTAATTGTCCAAAGGTGGTGTTCTCTTCCACAGCTTTCAGTTTGAGCAATTTCCATATTCTAAATTAAGTACTGCTTAATTTTATAAGGGAAAATACACAGACCCACACAAAATGTGTATGTGCTATGTAAGTATGGACACAAAGACTATCATCTTGCATCTCATTGCATGGAGATTTATGCATATGAACTCACACTAATGTTAAAGTAAACAATCTGTACAAATACCTGCCCTTCAAAATAATAATGTACCCCTTAATTTCTAATTCACCTGGGTCTCAATTTCAAACCATTTTTGTACAGTTTGTCCTAATTACAATAATTTCTAATGTCAGCTTTAAAAATTGTGATTGTCTTATCAGACAGAGCTTAATTTCTCATGTGAACATTAATGTTGTATCCTGGGAATTTGTAGACATTAGAAACACTAACAAAATGGTATTAAATGTTAGCTTTCCTTGTTTTATGCATGATCTATGCTCTTTCCGCTTTGATGATTTTTGAATTAATCTTAGCCATTGATTTTTCATACAAAAACAGAAAAAAGGCAGAAGATGATTTGAGATAACCTGTGATCTCATTCATATATATATATATATATATATATATATATATATATGATTCATATATATTGATGATTAAGAACAGCTGTTCTGTATCAGGCCAGGATCCAGCTTAGACCAGCATTTTGTTTCTCACAGTGGCAGACCAAATGCCTTTGAGGTGTTAAAAGCAGAAGATGGAGACTTACCCTGTTCCCATTGTTCTTCCCCTGCAACTGGTATCTGGAAACATGTTATCTTGTTATCAGTGGCATCTGCAGGGGGTGGGGACGATGTCATCATACAAGCCTAACCCCCTTTTTACATGCATTGATGTCACAATACATACAAAGGGAGTAGGACTGTAGCTGTGGACAAAACTAGATATGGGATTCTATTCTGGGGGCACAAATAGCATTTAAACATTGTTCTATCACTTTGGGACACAATTTTTAAGGCTACTTTTTAAGTCAATGAAAAACATATGAAATATAGTTTGATCCTCAACAGTAGTTGGATTGTTTTGTTTGTTTGTTTGTTTATTGCATTTAAGTCTTTCTCTTCTATTGAGGATTTAAAGTGTGTACCTGGGTCTTCCCTCTTTTAACTCCATAAGCAAGTAAAGAGATTGCAACTGGCTTCAGGTCATCCACAATCCAACCAACCTTCATGGTTGATTGATGATATGAATCACATTCTAAGCATTCTTATTTGAAAATGAGCTCAAAAAATAACGTTACTTATATCCAGCTAAATCAGATTATAGTACTCTTTAATATATTATGTTATTTATATGAATACATGAATCTACCTTATTCAAGTTCTTTTCAGACATTAGAAATGGCTAAATGACTGAATAATCATCATGTTGGTAGGCACACTCATTTACCCTCATTTAATATAGAAAAAAATTAAGACTTTTTTTAGAATTAAAGTATTTGGGTTAGGACCATTTTGGAAAGTTTGAAGTATTGTGGAGATTATCACAAAATGGCTGTCACGGTGATGGATATTTAACCGTACACAAGAAATGGACTTGACCTGTCAGAAATTAAACATCATCGTCACCACATAATGGAGTTCCAGTGTGGTATAGTGGTTGAGGTGTTGAACTGGCTCTGGGAAGAAAGCTCACTGAATGACTTTGGGGCAGTCACTCTTTTTCAGCCAAAGCTATCTCAAGGGGTTATTGTTGCAGGCCAAAATACAAGGAGGGAGCATTGTGTACTGTGCCTGGATGAAATCTAATGAATAAATTAACATTGAGGGAAGGCCACCTGTCTGCATCAATTTTTGCAGTCCCCAGAATATCATAGGACCGTGCCAATGGAAAAAGAAACAAATGAGTCACCTAGTAGCATGTCATGATGATATGACCCCTCTAAGCCCCCTTGGGTAGCTGTTTCCACTTTATTTTCATAGACTCCTTTTTTTCACTCATCCATTTTTCTCTTCGCTTCATAATCACTGTATTGCAGTGTGGTGAGACAGAGTTGTATTTTAATAATGGGATGGTTGGATTTGGATAGGACCACATTTCCAAGGGAAGAATATTTGGATCATTCAGAATTTCTATCAGCCAAAGGTTTAGTATATGGCCTACCATGCTGTTCTGTCAAAATTACAGAGAGGAAACATTCCTGCCAGACTACAACTCTTCAAAATTCTCACTTCTGCTAGAAAGTGTTGTTCCTGTTTGTTATATTAGTAGTTTTGAAATACTGTTTTATGTCTCTGCTCCTATTGTTGGCATTGCTTCTGGTCTAGGAAAAATAAAAAAAGGGTCACAATTTGTTCCTCTGGTACAATAAAATCATACTCCAGAATATTTTTAGTTTCCTCTACAAATACAGTCATAAATTTAGAAACTAATCCATAATAGACAAATCATCTGTAAAAGCCTTCATTGTGTTTTCATGACTTTGCTCAAGAAATCTGCTTTAAAAAAAGAAGAGGAAATGCAACACTACAAGAGTCACGTTAAGCTAGTTATTTTTTAAACAAATAAATGGTGGTCATACAAAGTTGCGAATACATCAGAGACCTTTCTCCTCCATGCAGATTATCCAATGCTTGTTGCAATAGGCAACCAAGCATGCACTCGCTTTGTAACTCCCTTCCCATATGAAAAGAGTTTAAGTGTATTTGAGTAATGTACCATAAAAAAACAACATATTTTTCCTCCTGAATGCCCGCAGATTTCTAACTTAAGTGATAGAACTAGCCAAATGTGGTGGACTTTGTGAGCACTTTCAGGAATATGAAAAGAAGTGATCTTAAACTCACATTCTGCTGGCCCAATACAATTAGTGCTGGTGTTTGATGAGTGTGCGTGAAGGGAGAAAGAGAGAAGGATAGCGCAAGGTCCACCCCCAGCAGACTGCAGCAGCTATTGCTGAGGGGGGCTTATTTGGGCTCGGATAATCAAAGGGATGAGCAGATTAGGGATAGGACCAGGGGACAAGATGGTCCTTTCAGAGGACTGGACTCCCTACTTTTCACACACAAGGATCCTAATTCAATGCACTTACGCCGAAATATAGATACATACATATTAGTTTGTCTCTATTCTTCCAACTCAGTGTATTTTATGGAGGTCTAGAAGAAGGCATCATATATCATATTAGGGTATATATCCATCTACTCCAGGAGCTCTACTTCAGGGTTCAAATAGAGATCTTTCATATTGTCTGCTACTCAGTTCTCTTTAACTGGATATATGTGTGTGTGTGTGTATGTGTGTGTGTCTATATATCTATATCTGTATCTGTATCTGTATCTATCTCTGAGCATACAGCTTGGGCCCTTCTGCATATAAAGCAGACATTCTACTATTAAGTTATGACCTCTTCCAAATGTTAAATAAGACTCACGATTGAATCTGAACAGGAATCAGTATTTATAGATGGTTTTATTTTGTTTATCTAGGCTTCTTCATAGAATTTAAGTAGTAAAAAAAATGGGATGATTCCTAAAATTTATATTCTATCTATCTCTGAAGCTTAGCCACTCACTGATGCATGTAAAGTCCCTGGTGATCCTTTGTTCTGAGAGTTTGAACCCTTTGTCCATTCAGTGCCATCCTGCTGTTGCAGAAGGCTTTACATTTCCCCACATGTTCCTTAGGGCCAAATTGGGAAAATACCTTGTTCCCTTTTGCTTCTTTGAAGGAGGAAAGGAATGTTAGAGATGGTATAATATGTACAAAAATACCCAAAACAGTCCCCAAGTCTGCCATCACAGCTGTACAAAGATCTACCTAGCCTAACACAGGATTGCTGCAATTTTTTGAGTAATCGTCCTAGCTCTAATGTAGAGAGCTACATTTGGAACTAATTTGTGCTTAATTCCTGACAATCTGAACTTCTTTGATGAGATGCACATTAACCCCAACTGCTCACCTCACTGAATTTCATGAATATAAATTGGAATGAGTGCCTTTGCACCACTTCCACTCTTCCACGAATCTAGGTCCTGGAAGATAGGCTTGCCATGAGAAGAGTATTTATTATCTTGTGTTGCTAGTCCTCTTCTTACTCATCTTCAAGTGCCAAGTGAGTCATGATAAAAAGAATTTCTGGGGATGAAGAGGCTTACCATGGACAGTGTAGAGAAGTTATCCTGGGTTTCTATGTAAATGGAAATGTGCTGTTAAATTTGTGTTTAATTTTGCAATGCAAGTAAGAAAGAGCAGAACTTGTGTTGTGATATCCTGACACACATGGCATCATTTTGGCATTGTCATGTTAGAAATGGACACCTGTGGTAGAGGGTGTTAGATCTGTTGTTCTCTCTTCTGTCTCCCCACTGAAGGAGATTACTGAGACTTGAGTTTATTTTTCCTCTTGGACAGAAGCTTTGGTTCTTTTCTATGTTGTAGTGAGAAATGAAAATTAAAAAATCACACAACCCCCAGAGCATAAGCAAACATCATTAAGGAGTAGTCCTTTGCAAGCTTACTGACAGCACTCTTTCTGCTTGTCAGTGGAAAGGATTATGCATACAAAAATAAAAGGGGACTAACAGAAAGCAAACAGCATTGGAAGATTAGCCTCAGTTCAAAGGAATCTGGACAAGTTCACAATGAGATAAGATTTTTCCAACTAGGGAAACTTGAATTCTTAATCAATTCAGGTCAGACTTTTCCCTCTCCCTCTCCATACTTTGAATCCTCAAAGTATCAGTTCATGTATTCTTTTGTGTTTTTTCTTGGCCATTGAAGAATGTATCACAGTACTGAAATCTATCACTTTAAACAATCTGAAAGGGGATACGTTCGAAGTGTTTTCACTCAGAAATATATATATATATATATATATATATAGGAACTTGGAATGAGCGTTCCATAAATATGCAAATTACCTGTCAGATTGGACAGGCAGCAAACATTATAAGTGTTGACAGGCAGCAGCAAGGCATTATATATATATATATATGTGTGTGTGTGTGTGTGTGTGTGTGTGTGTGTATACCCGGAAGCTCCTCACAATGTACAGAGGTTTCCACCCCAAGTCCAACACCCAGAGACTGTACACCAGCTGCAAAGAGGGCGGGCGGGGTCTGATGAGTGTCAAAGCCACTGTCCTGGATGAAACCCGGAGTATCCAGAAGTACATCAGTAAGATGGCACCCAAAGATGAGCTGCTGAGAGAATGCCTCAGGCAGCAGCAGACATGGGAGGAAGTGCAAGCAGAGGAAATACCATGGCAAGACAAGCCCCTGCATGGGATGTACCATCGACAGATAGCTGAGGTGGCTGACACTGGGAAATCCTATCAGTGGCTGGAAAGGGCCGGACTAAAAGACAGCACTGAGGCACTGATCATAGCAGCACAAGAACAGGCACTAAGCACCAGATCCATAGAAGCAGGGGTCTACCACACTAGACAGGACCCAAGGTGCAGATTGTGCAAAGAGGCCTCAGAGACAGTCCAACACATAGTGGCAGGGTGTAAGATGCAGGCAGGAACAGCATACACTGATCGGCACAACCAAGTAGCTGGCATTGTGTACAGGAACATCTGCACAGCGTATGGGCTAGACCCCCCCAAGTCCCGATGGGAGATTCCATAGAAGGTCATGGAGAATAAAAGGGCTAAGATCCTGTGGGACTTCCAGATCCAGACGGACAGGCAGGTACTGGCCAATCAACCAGACATCGTGGTAGTAGACAAAGACCAGAAGACAGTGGTAGTGATAGATGTAGCAGTGCCAAGTGACAGCAACATCAGGAAGAAGGAGCATGAGAAGTTGGAGAAGTACCAGGGCCTGAAGGAGGAAATTGAGAGGATGTGGAAAGTCAAGGCCAAAGTGGTCCCAGTGGTGGTAGGAGCACTCGGGGCCGTGACTCCTAAGCTGGGAGAGTGGCTCCAACAGATCCCAGGAACAACATCAGAGCTCTCTGTGCAGAAGAGTGCAGTGCTAGGAACAGCTAAGATACTGCGCAGAACCCTCAAACTCCCAGGCCTCTGGTAGAGGACCCGAGGTTGAGGAAGACACGTACCACCCATAGGGGTGAGAAGGGAATTTTTATTTGCTTTTCTCTTTCAAAAATAGGAATGATCCAAACGGACAAGCCTTTGATTAGCTTTTGCACTTAATTTCATTTGCCAGAAGATGTGTTTAAATGCATCTTTAAAAATCCTTGTCCCTTCAATTAAAGAGGTGCTATAGAAGATGAAACACAGGATATGAGATGCTATGGCCAAAAGCCCATTCTTTATGTTGCCTTAATTATATTAATTAATTATATTTTTTGTTCAGTAAAAGAATGCTGTACTCAGCACTAGTAAATCATCATCTATAGGTTCAGGGAAACTTCCAGACCATGCAGTACTCTGCTGGCTTCAAAGAATTTTATGAAGATTGCCTTTTTATCGCCTGTCTTTTTAAATCCTTCCATGTACTTCCCACCAGGTCTTCCATTCTTTTTCTGTAGCACTCACAAAAATCTGTTAAGGCAAAATAATAAGGTTCCTTTTTACTAATAATTCTAGGAGTTGATTACCTGGAAGAATTCATTTATTATTATTTTTAAGTGCAGAAGAAAACTGACAAGTTGGGAAGCACTAAAAGAAGGATAGTGAGGGCAATTAAACCATCTAAAAGAGATGTTGCATTATATCAAGAAATGATGAAAGAACTAAGTTAAGCACTTGTTTATTAATAAGCATGCATGAGGTTGGTTGCATAAGACAAATTTTTGTTGATGTTGTTCAGTCGTTAAGTTGTGTCCGACTCTTTGTGACCACATGAACCATATCGCACCAGGCCTTCCTGTCCTTCACTGCCTCCCTGAGTTTGCTCAGTTTCATGCCCATTGCATCAGTGATGCTATCTAGCCATCTCATCCTCTGCCGTCCTCTTCTCCTTTTGCCTTCCATCTTTCCCAGCATCAGGGTCTTCTCCAAAGAGTCCTTTCTTCGCATTAGGTGACCAAAGTATCTGAGCTTGAGCTTCATTATCAATCCTTCCAATGAGCAATCAGGGTTGATTTCCTTTAAGATTGACTGGTTTGACCTCCTAGCAGTCCAGGGGTCTCTTAAGAGTATTCTCCAGCACCACGGTTCAAAGGCATCAATTCTTCCACGCTCAGCCTTCTTTCAAATTTACTGATACACAATTCCTTTTCTTTTCTATCAGAAGATCTGTGTCCTAGTTCATATGGTTCATTATAGCTATGGTGAACTGCCATACAGCCCTCCTGATCTGGCAAACACATTGCAAACCATCAAGAATTTGAAAGTTAAGTAAAAATAAACAAAAATAAAATAAAATATGGCAAAATATTAGTTTGGACTAATAAATAAAAGGTAAGGAATATTATTAGAGGAGAAAAAACTTTACTATATTATATTAGATATTATTATGGGTAATCTACAGTTAGATTCACAGTCAAGGACTGGTGGAAACTCAATAATTCAATTCCTAACCAAGGACCTAAGAATTATCAAGGTAGCGTCTGAGGATATAGGCAGTTCCAAGCAGGATTTTTTTTTTTTTTTTTTGGTAGAATTAGAGTCTTCAGGTTGGATAAATTAAAAATTTTCAAATTTCAAGGGAGTCCTTTAGGTATTGTTCCAAGGGCTCCAATCGCATTGGTATAACAGCAGATTTCTTTTTCCACAAGCATTCAACTTCGATCTGCAAGTCCCAGTATTTTTACTTTATTTATTGACCGTGCATTGGCTTGTTCTTCCAATTAACAAATAATAATAATAATAATAATAATAATAATAATAATAATAATAATAATTTGAATGCCCCTAGGAAGGCACATCTTTGGTTCTTGTGGGGTCACACTACCCCAGACAGACCCAGTGTATAATCTGGGGGTCCTCCTGGACTCACGGCTCCTGTTCGAAGAGCAGGTGGCAGTGGTGGCTAGGAGGCCCTTTGCACAATTTCATGTTGTGCGGCAGTTATGCCCCTTCCTTGCTCAGGAGGCCCTCCACACAGCCACTCATGCCCTGGTCACCTCCTGGCTAGATTACTGTAATGTGCTCTACATGGGGCTACCCTTGAAGAGTATCTGGAAGCTACAGCTGGTGCAGAATGCGGCGGTGCGGACAGTTCTGAATGCAAGCTGCATTGGTTGCCAGTCTGCTTCCAGGTCCAATTCAAGGTGTTGGTCATCACCTTTAAATCCCTTCATGGCACAGGACCAGGTTATCTGAGGAGCTGTCTTGCCCCGGTTACTTCAGCCCACCCCACTCGGTCCAGCAGAAGGGGCATGTTGCAGACCCCACCGGTCAAGGAATTTCGATTGGTGGGGTCTAGGCAGAGGGCCTTTTCTGCTATGGCCCCCACCCTATGGAACAATCTGCCTCCCAAGGTCCGATGTGCCCCCACTCCCATGGCCTTCAGGAAAGGGGTGAAATCCTGTCTGTGCCAGAAGGCCTGGGGGCCGGATGGGGGCTCGCACCAGTGGAGGTGGCTTGTGGGGTGATTGACCTTGCCCCCCCCCGTCATCTTGAATGTTTTTAGTATTTATGTACAGGGTTTGTTGTTTAGATTTGATGTTTAATGGATTATTTATTTATTTATGGGGGGATTTTTAATTGTTGATGGGGTTTCTGATTTTAATTGTGAGCCACCCAGAATCACCCGTTGGGGGGAGATGGGTGGCATACAAATTTAATAATAAATAAATAAATAAATAAATAAATAAATAAATAAATAAAATATTTTTATTTGCATAGTCAGCCAGATGTTTAGATTGGATTTGGCATTTTTATCCACCTATTGAGTCCTTCCCAAGGACTTGAGATAGGCAGTTGTTGTTGTGTGTTAAAGGCATCATTGCAGGATGTAAGCTGTCCCAAATAAAACTGCCTTTTGCAATTGACTGATGGTGATTTTGCTAATGTTGATGGTTTTCAAGTGGTGCTCCAGACGTTTTGGGATTGGACTTAAGGCACCTATAACTATTGGTACTATCTTTGCTTTCTTTTGCCATAGTTGTTCTACTTATGCAGGTCTTTATATTTTGTGATCTCCTCCTCCTCCTCCTCTTCCTCTTCTGCTATTATGGAGATAAGGTAGTATTGTTTGTTTGCTTACCTTTTTAATGAAACTATGTCTTTGGGACAAAAGGCCAAAGTTCTTAGAGCAAATGTCTTTGATAAAACCTCTTTCAGTATCCATGATTACCAAGTTCTTTATTCAATCATTTGCCATGTGGTGCCTTAAATGCCAACAGACCACTCTATTTTTTTTAACACAGGATAAATCTTATTAAATACCAAAGTACTTGTTTTTCTTTGAATCATTTTGTTTCATAAAAAGCTCTATAATGATCGAGGATGGTTTGCTCAGCATTTGCAAACTTATTTAGAAATCAGCCAAGAAAATACAGAATTTTTCAAGGAGACCACATTTTGCAACATCCTTCCCAGGGTATTTTTCTCTTCTTCTGCAAGATTATGTGGCAGGAAAGACTCACAGATTACTATCAGGTGAATTGAAATCTCCAGACGAGATGCAGATCCTTCTTTTCTCTGTTGTGCACAGCCTCATGAGCTCACTTGGAAAAGCCACACTGAGTTCTACTGTGTATTCTGGATTAAAGAGATGAGTGAAAGAGGTTTATTAAAAAAAAAAAGAGAGAGACTTTTAAAATAATGTTATGTATGTATTCATTCAATCTATATGAACACCCACTCACCAAGCTGTGGAGCTAGAAGTGCATTGTCTTAAAATTTTAGTAAGATAGATGGGGGATTGGAAATGGTGGTTATCTCCTGGTAGCCATTTCTGCGAGTTGCAAATTCATGAGCTACAAGATTGTTGTTCACAAGTTACTGGAAATCAAATGCAATGCTACATATATATGAGATCTAGCAATTCTGACTTAAATTATATTCCTAGCTGAAAAAGGGAAGAAGTGGGATGAATAAATTTCAAGAATAATTAAGTTGTTCTTATAACACCAAACTCTACAGTATTATCAGAAGGAATATTTTCTTTTCATAAATGTTGGAGAAAGTGCTTGATTTAAGTATTGGCAACGTGGAATCTGCAACAATAGTGCTGCTTCACATCTGAACTCGTGTGCCAAGCTGATGAGGAAGATAAATCGTTAATTTGGGAGGCCTTTGTATTAAATATTTGATAAAGTTGAACTGCCTATGTAAACTGAGTGCAGTGCTTTGATGAAATGGAATGTTTACAAATAATAATTAAAAACCAGAACTTTTTCAGAAGTTGCTATTTATTGATGTGTATTTAATGTGTAAAATAAATGACTTCTCATGACATTTCATTGTTTCTTTCCTCACTCACCTTTCTGAGTCATTAACTGATTTTCCAAAAGAACATGTTACAATATTAGTACTTGTTTGAGGTAGATGTTAGATAGTGGTGAGTGGCACGGATACATATTTATGGCATTATTATTTAAATAAAATAAAAATGACTGTTAGAAGGAGAATCTACCAAAATGTACACATTTAAAATTTAAATTTTATTTAAAGGCAAAAATGACATGGTAAATCATTTTGAATGAGGAGAGTTCATCTTCATGTTCCTCTAATTGTGACATAAGGATGCCCTGATTGGCTGGCCACCAATACCCAATATGTTCTGGGATTCAAAGACAATGAATTTGCCTAAATCCCATTGGTCATTTTAGGCCACTGTGGGTATAGCTCTTCCCCTACAGACATTGGGAATTGCCTTCCATGGCCATTTTGGACTGATCTGGAGGACAGACTCTATGCCTGGTTTCCTCAGAGGCAGCTGCGTATAGAGGCAGAGACTGACAGGTATAGAGTTGGATCTCTCCTTACTAGGCAACCTGTGGACCATTGGATGAGAGGAGGGCAGCTGATAAAGCAGGGAAGTTCCCTGTTTCATTGGGCAACTTTCCCATATCTGATGATCCACAGGGCTCCCAGGCAGTCTGTGCCAGCTCGTTGCCAGCTCAGTTGCAAGCCCACCTACTGGTTTGTAGGGTAGGTGAGGATTGCCCAGTAAAGCAGTAGAATCTTCTGTTTTACTGGGCAGTCCCACCCATCTGCTAATCAGCTGTCTCAATCTACCAAGAAAAAAAAAAAACCAACCACCCCCACCAACACTGGCAGGGCATGCCATAGTATATAAACAGAGAGCAAACCCCACTCCATTCTAGCACTGAAGATGCTACCTAGCCAGGTAATGAAACGTTTGCAAGAAGTCAATCAAGCTCAGAGAACCCCAAGGACTCCACAGCTCTCTCAGTACCAGGTTTTGCTAGATGGGTAAACACAAGGCTAGCTGCCTATCAAAACTCATCTTTTGCTAGCACCAGCTCACATTAAAGAGATTGGTGGATGTTTTTTCAGTGACAGATGAAGTTCAGTGGAAGGGGAAATAAGGGAAGGGGGGATCCACCAGTCACTTTCCTTAACTTGTCCCACATGAACTCTTCGGTTGGCCTTATCACTGAAGCAAACTAGGGCTTGACCATCAGGGCAGCAAATTTTATACCAACATGGTTTTCTTTTGGCTCAAAGGAATTGCAGTTTATTACAGCTTTGAGGAAGAGCCCTGACAGAAATTAGCAGGATGCTAGATAATAGCACAACAATCCAGCCTAAAATATAGCACCATCTTCTCCTGAACTGTGTTTCATAAGAGCTTTTAGATCCATTAGAATAGAGGAAAAAGTTATGTATTCAGAAAATTAGCCAGATATGTGGCTTGAGCCTTATAAGGGATACATGTACTTAAGTTTCTTGAGAGGAAAGCAAGATTGGGTTGAATTATATAACTAGTTGCAAATGCAAAAATGATGTTATCAAATATAATGTTCTCTTGCCTTATTCTGGCTCAACTCTCATAATCTGTATAATACAGTGTGTTTTTCTTCCAGAATGATAAAAAGCCAAGTTGATTCCTGAATTGGCCAATAGGTAGGAGTGATAGACAGCTTCCCTGTTAGTTTTCAAGCATTAGGTTATTTATATAGTGCCATTAAAAGCATAATTTTTGTTTATGGGAAAATATTAATTGCTGAGGAATAAGTACTGAATTCAGAATCCAGGAGAAAGGGCAATGCATATATCCCTGGTTTGCCAATTACATACAATATTGAGGATAAGCACATGTAAGACATGGCATCAGGGGTACTTTATAACCTGGTGTTCTATATGGTCTTTAAAACAAGTAGTGGCAGGGGTTAACTTCACAGGAGTAGATAAACTAGCAAGAGCTATGAAATCATCTGAGAGAGGCCAGATTAAAACAGTATCTGAAATATTTGCCTTTGAAGGCAATCCTGTTAGAAATCAAAAGGGCCTAATGTTGAGAACTTGCATCTCAAATGCAACAAATCATTATACTTGTCAAGATTTATGGACAGAT
Organism: Liasis olivaceus; assembly: GCA_030867105.1. Taxonomy (NCBI): domain Eukaryota; kingdom Metazoa; phylum Chordata; class Lepidosauria; order Squamata; family Pythonidae; genus Liasis; species Liasis olivaceus. The sequence goes on along the minus strand of CM061348.1, from coordinate 30,262,256 downwards.
TTATTTATGTTGACAGTCGGTCCACTAATAGTTTGACAAATGGGAAGTCTTGACAGATACAACAGATACATTTAAGCATATTTCTTCTGCTTGGGGAGGGGGTATGAAATGAGTGGGCTTGACAAACCATATTGGTACACCTCCATTCAGCGTAAAGAATGTTCCTGTTGTCAGATGGCAAAAAGACCGGAGCCAGAATAATTACCAAGCTAAAAGAACCTGCTGCCTGTCTTCTTGACTATTACTTACTCCTTGCACAGTTAGGTGCATTTAAACCATGAGATGTTATTATGTATACATCTAATGTCAATCCTGGACACTACAGACCTCATAAAGGAGCAAGGACACACCAGAGAATACAGCCATCTGCTTAAAGCAATTGTGTTTGAAAAAGCATCATATTCAATGCAGAACAACGGGAATGTGCTACTTAAGATTTACAGGACAAAGTTGTACAGGCTGATTGATCTCTTTTCTCTACATTTGTTCCATCGTATATACTATCCAATCATACAGACAGGGTTTGTATGAGATTCCCATAGCTTGAGGAATAATCACATTTTTTACACAGAATTTTTTTTTACCCTGTAGGAGCTGAGAGATGCAATATCCTTGAAACTGAAGGAAACATTTTGACATCTATATAAAACTATCAGGAGAGGCCATCTGGAAGTTTGGGCTCAAATGTTATAAATATGCATATGATATGTTGTTCTGCCTTGGGATGGGATAGCAGCAGTACACCCTTCTTGAAATGCATGTACACTACAGGACATGAGGAGCAGCCGGTCCAGAAGCATATAATCTTGCTTTAGCCATGACTGAAGGCATCTAATACAACAAACTGACACAGATAAGGCACATTACATATAACATGCTTATTGATCTGATTTTTGTTTTACACAGACTGAGATAGTTTAAAGGCCAGTAGTAGTATTATGCACTCACTTTTCCAATATTTAGATACTACAGGGCACATACCAAAGGGTGCATAGAAGGCTTGCCCTATGTCATGTATAATTTGTCCTCCAGTCAAAGATCTCTCATTCAACAGTCTCTATACAATCCATTTTCTTGGATGTTATTTAACTTCTTCATGGATCAGCCACAGTGCTGTGGCCTTTTTTCCTTGGAGAGTTAGGAATCATTTATTTACACATTTTATTTTATTTTACAGCATTTGTAGATTGGCCCACTCCTAAGAGATTCTGGGAGGCAGACATTAAAACAATAACAATGCAGTTAAAAGAAACCACACCAATACAGGATCATTTCTATTAGAAACCATCATGGTGGCCCCAGGCAGCTTAGGCCAAAGGCATAAAGGTATAGCCTGCTGATGAGAAGCCAACTACATGTATGTCTGGGGGAAAGAATTCCATGAAGTGGAGGCTACTACTGACAAGGCCTGCTGAACTGTCCATACCCCATATACCCCAAAATTGAGGAGGACTCTTAGGGAGCCCTCTCGCCATGTTCAAACGGGGCAAGAAATTCCATTCTGACAAGGCATTGTCAATTGTTACTTGGTGCTGTACCATATAGGGCTTGGAACGTTACAACTAGTCTGCAGGTCACCAGGGCAGTGATTTTACAATAGCTGTTATTCTTCAGTGCTGGGATTCAGTCTCCAACACCCTAGCTGCTGTGTTTTGTACCAGCTGTACTTCCCTGGTCATCTCCAAAGCCTCACCTAGAGCACACTGCAGTAGCCCAGGCAAGTAGTGATTAAGGTTACTGTTGCCTAGGCATATAATAGTATAAATTATACGATTAGGCAACAGTAATAGTATAATTTCAGGCCATCAGCATCTGGATGACTGCTGTGGGAACTGATAGACCCTTGTTCAGACCCACTATGGCTCCCTCTATGGTCTTGCATGTATACATTTAAATTAATTAATGTATTTATCAGATGTTATTTTTGCCTGCCACAATCCCAAGACTCTCAGTAGTTTATAGTAATAAAATATAAAAATAAAAAAATCAATGGTACAGAATGCATTGCCATAAAATCATACAAAATGCAGTTATGATTGCAGTCTTCCTAGGTGTAACGGATCACCAAAGGTCAGGCAGAACAACTATTTTAAGGTGTTTCCCAAAGCCAACCCAGAAAAATAGGACCTCTGAATGGGACTATCAATATTTTGTCGCAGGATGACTGAATCAGGCCTGTCTATTCCATCTGGAGAATGCAGTCCTGAAGGTACTGGTTTTTAGTTGTATAGGGATGTATAGGAAACAACTAGGACTTGAATTGCACTTGAAAGCTTATCAAACAGAAGTCAGTGTAAGGCTTGAAGGACAGATGCAATATGTTCATGGGGCTGAGTGCCAGGCAATAAATGAGGCACTGTGTTCTGGACTAAATGAAATGTCCATGTGGACTTCAAGGGCAGCCCCACATTTATTTAATTGCATAAGTTGTTCATACTTAAGAGATTCTTTTGTAAATCTCACAGCATCTTGGAGTAAGAACTGTGCAAAAATGTGATTGTCCATATAGCTATGCAATTTGGAATTGCTTTGTAGATTTACCAACTGAGCATTGCATGTGAGGTCTAGGCAGCCAATGATTTTTCATCAAGCCAAATAGGATAATAATAAACTTCTATGCATATGCCAACAAAGCTTCTGACTTTACGTGTCCTCTCTGCTGAATGCAGTCTGTATATCCATACAAGAAAGTTACCTACTGTTTAGATAACAGCTGGTGGTTGGGGGAGGGGCAAAAAGTGGTACTTATGTCAATTATGAGCTGAACATTATTGACCAGCCAAATTATTATAAACATGGTGGTATCTTAGTTTAAAATATATATTCACATCAGATTGAATATGATTATGTGGTATCAAGTCATATTTGACTCCTAGTAACCACATAGACAGATTTTCTCCTGGTGAATTATCCCCAACCTGTTCCTTCAAGTCTCCCAATGGCACACTCATTGTCACTGTAACTGAATCCACTCACTTTGCTGCTAGTTATCCTCTTCTTCATTTCCCCTCCACTTCTTCCAACATTAGAGCCTTTTCCAGAGAGCTGGGTCTTCATATAATGTGTCCAAAGCAGGATAATTTGAGCCTGGTCATTTGTACCTTGATTGAAAACTCTGGGTCGACTTGTTCATGATCCATTGGTTTGTTTTCTTGGCTATCCATGGAATCCCCAGAGTCATCTCCAACATCAAAGTTCAAAAGTTTCAATACTCTTCATATCCTGCTCCTTTAAAGTCCAACTTTCACTTCCATAGAGTATCACAGGGAATACAGTTGCTTGTTCTATTCTGATCTTTGTTGGTGTAGACACATCATGGCATTTGAATATCTTTTCCAAGAGCTTCATGGCTGTTATGCCAAGTGCTAGTCTGCAGTGATTTCTTGACTGCTTGTTCCTTTACTGCTGATGGTTGATCCTAAATTGATTCACATCAGAACATGTTCCTAATCTTATTTTCTTCTTCCTAAACTAAATGGTACAAACATTGCATTTTTTTGGTAAGTGGGTTGCTCTGGTCCACTTACAATTTGGATGGTCTTTTTTGCCCGTTTTCAGATCTACAGTATCCATTTTTTATCAGCAGCCAGAACCATACATACCATTTTGGGTGCACCAGAGATTTAATATAAAGGTATTACAATAATAGAAGTTTTATTTACTATAAAATGTATATATTACTTAATTCTGAAAGATCTAAGTGCTGTACAAATAAAAGTAATATTGTAATATAAAGAAACATTAACATAAAACAGTAATCATATCCCCCAAAATTAGCACCAACCCTTTCTTAACAGAATCTGCTTGCAAATAAAGTCGAGTAAAATGTAATGTTACACTTAGGAAATGTAAATATTTTTTTCTTGTGAGTAACCCCTCCATCTTATCTTTTAAAAGGCCTGGAATAGCAGGTTATAGAGCTTATTTATAAGTAAATGTCTTTGGGGGCAATTCTCCCATTTTATCTTTAAAAGGATAAGCTTGTATGAAAGATAATCCTTTCCAATGTCTGTCCTCTAGCAGCCATAGCATTAGTAGCCGATGCCACAGTGAATGGGTGGGTACAAATAACCACACTGGTGAGATGTTAGAGGACTGAATTGTGTGTGCTACTGGGCTTGTCCTAACAAGCCTACTCATCTATCACTGGTATAAAAACAATATGCAGCTGCCAGGAGTTAGCTTCTGTACATGGAGTGGGAAAGGATGCCATCTTGACCTTCACTTGTGGTAGCAAGATGTCAACAAGCTAATTGGGAGTACCAAATTTCCATAGTTTTAAAAGAAATCTGCTACCATGAATTGCAGAAACTATGTCCAGAATGTCATGGTTTAGGAGCAAAAATTATTTCTAACTTCCCATTATAAGGTAAACCAAGGCTCTATATAGTCCTATTGTCCTTTATGTCTGCAAATATCCATTGTGTACCCTTAGCAGACAGAGATAGTGAAATTTCTTTCTTTCTGTGTCAGGAAAGAGCAACGGAGAGTGCATGCAAGGCATACGCCTGACATCAAAATACATTTAGCAGAAGCACAATGGGTAATGCTGTTAATGCAGAAACATTTTGGTATTTCAAGAAACCATTAGATGGCATCAGGGGAAGGTTGGAGCTCTAAAAAGAATGAATCTTGACAGGCTGTACTAACTGCTTCTTTCAGCAGCCTGTGTTTTTCCTGGACAACTTTGGAACTGGAAGTAATGAATTCAGATTTCCTCATGGGTGATTGTTTAAAAGAGATGAATAATACCATTTCATCGATGCACAATTTAAGAGGTATACAGTATATTTGCTATTATTTCCACATCTAAAAATTATGAGTCTGGTCCACACCCTGAATTCCTGCTAGGTGATACCATGCCAACGTGAGAGTCATTTAGCCTTATGCATCTTATTTCTTCAGGATGGATATAAACAACTCACATGCCTGTCAACCTGGCCAGTCATTTTATATTCTGTTCTTGATCTATTTTTCGTCCTCCTTAGTTTTGGAAGCGAACTCTGGGAGTGGTTAATCTTTTAAAGCAACATTATGCATTGTAATACCAAGGGTATCCTTCAGTGTAATAATCCTCCAATAAGGCAAGCAATATTAACATGTTCTGGAAGCCCTGGGGACATGGAGCCTTTCCAGCAAAGGAAAGTAGAGAAGATTTTTTTTTTTTCAGTAAAGAAAAGGGTGTTGTGTCTAATCCCATCAGAGAAAAACAAACTAAATATTTATGGTGGAGAAAAAAGGACTAAAGATCACATGCAATAAATGTTAATGGAGAGTAAAACAGTTCCTCTTCTAAAAATTTCATGCCATGCATTTAAATGAAGGACAGTATTATAGCATGATGCTTATTTTAAAAAAAGACTTAGTTAATTAACTGAAGCAATTAAATATGGATATGTTCAGATCTTTTTGGACAAATTTGGCATTTACTTGATGTAGCATTTCCACCTTGAATATCTTATACCACTTGGTTTTAAAGAACAGCTCCAGCAATATAGCTGCCTTTGGATCACAGAAAATAAGGCTCTAGTAGGCAGAATTCTTTGCCCTACTTTAGATTTGTTTTGTTCTTCCGTCTGAAGTTGCCTTGTTATAAAGACAGGCAAGTAAGAGATCGTCTGCATATTAGCTTTGCCAGACTGAGAGATCCCTAGCTGGTGAAAACCACTGATATTAGAACTACTACTTATATAAAAACCGACTTTTTTCTTCAAATACAGGGTTTCACACATATGAAGGTTGTCAGTTTAGCTTGAGCACGTTCTACGTGTATGTCAAGACTACATCTTTTAGAAGTGCAAGAAGGCAAATATTTTAAAGCCATTTGGGCTGTCAGTGACCAAATATGCTTCTTTATTCAGTAGAATTCAATCAGCTTAGACTGTGAAACACTTCTCTCACTGGCTAGGATACGTTCTCTAGCCAAGGATGCTTCATCCTTTGAGAACTATTGTTAAATAGGGAATGGCAACTTTTTTTTTTTTTCTCTCAAAAGTCACATTCCATCATAGGTAATCTGTTAGGGACCAAAGGGAAAACAGAGCTGAAGCAAGGATTACGTGGGATCCATCTACAGTACATACAAAAGTAGGGGATCCATATCATACCTATTTTGTAATTATTGTACCTCTGTACTCGCTTTCTGAACAACAGGTTGCATGGAAGTGTAAGGGTTCATCATCACATCTCCCAACTGCAGCACAAACATTTCCCAGGAACTGTGTTTAGTATCATATTCTTACGACATTGCTTTCATGTCATCCCCAGACCACAGCTGAGGCAGATTAAAATCAACTTTAGCTGTTCCAGATTTAGAGCAGCATTTTCCTTCTTTTCTCCACACAATTTTTGCTATGGGTACTATCTGGCACACTTCCAATTGCTAATCTGTTTAGTTCTAATTGGTCATCTTAGGCTGATGGAAGCATGGCCCTCCCTCCAATCATTGGGAACCAACCTCCATGTCCTTTTGGCTTGGGCTGCAGGACATCCAGCTTCCTCAGTGGCTTTAGCCTGTGCAATGCCTAACTAGCATTTCCCAAAGAGTTTGTCAGGAAAGGACATTAGCTGCTTATAAACATGGATACGCATACTAGACCAGTATTTAAAAGATGGAACTACTGATTTCTTGTTGGTTCTCTCACATTTCTCACTGCCTCTGCCAACAAGGGTTTTTATTAGCCATACTTTCCCCAGTTTTTATTACTTAATGAGGGGTGTTTGTGTGGAGGGATAGTGACAGCAGTTTTGCCACTTCATTCTGGCTCCATGGCTGCCCATTCTAAGTGGGGCCAGCCACAAAGACAGAAGTGGATTCTCTCCTATCACTAACAGCTCACTTGCTACCAATTGCTCCATTCCACTTCACTACACTTTTGTCCTGTGACCTCTCTGCCATGCTATTTTGGGGAACAAGCGTTAGGGCTTATTCAGAAGAGCCCTAGACTCATGCCTTTCCAAGCACATAATTAAAGTTGCCCGACCCCAAGTTATGGAGAATGGTGATAGTTGTTTTCCTGCTGAAAGGTGTTGCATTGTGGAAGCAGAAGCAAAGCTAGGGAAATCCACCAACTGCTTTCCTTAACTTGTCCTGCATTAAAACAGTAATGGATGTTCTATATGATCTATCTATCTATCTATCTGGTCACTAAGAGTCAACACTGACTAAATGGTACATACTATAGAAATTATAGTATGTGCCATTTATAGAAATCTATTAACACAATCCACAACATACTTTTTTGCCAGCTCAACTACTGATGGATAACACTTTAATGTGGTTGTCTATTAGTGTCCAATGATAATTCTTACAAGAGGTCTGAACTACTTTGGATAGTAGATTTAAATTTAGATGGAAGACTGTGCACAGTTCTAGAGCTGCAAATTGCTTATCCTTACTGCAGAGGACAGAATCAAACATATTTCATAAAGATTTGACCTACATTATAGAGACTCATATTTTGCTGTTTGGAAAAGCAATACAGAAATGATTACTTCTGTTTCATTGTTTCATGGTGCTACTCCACTTCATCTGGGAGGGGTCTGGATATCATAAACTATAATCAAGTTGGCCTCTTTTCATCTATGGACAGCTGGGATGTTGTCATCCATTTCTTTTGGATACAGAACCTACTGCTGTCATCCATCATTTTTTTGACACTTGAAGATTGTAATACAGCAATGAATTTTGTTTCTGAAATTTATTTGGAAACTATAGCTGGTTCAAAATTCCAGAAGCTCATTTGCCAATTTGTTTTCTTTCTGCACAGGCCAAAGATGTGAACTGTTGAAATATTTAGAAATAAATTCAAATTGTATTTTATTTTCTGATGAAAGTCTCAGTTGTCTCTGGATCCCATCTTATTCAAATAGGTGGCTTTTCCTTTTATTTTTCTAGATGCCACCAGAGCATTATTTTCTCTTTGTATGTACAGTCCTTGGTACTTTTTCTGCTACTTCTATAGCAAGTTTGATCGAAAGATTGCTTTATAGTATACAAAATCAGCTAAAAATTACTAATTCAGTTATTCCTTCTTCAGAAGTTGAAGATGTCACCGGAAACTTTTTCTTGAGATCTTGTTGTAATTACATGTTGTATCTTTTCATATAAATGAATAATTGCTAGTATTAAGAACTAACTGGAATAATATAGGGGATATGCCCAGAGTCCCCTATTGTGGGGGAGATGGGCAGTGGATAAATCCAATGAAATAAATAAATAAATAAATAAATAAATAAATAAATTAAGGAGTCTCTATTTGAAATATAGTAGTGTGGATTTGTGTGTGTGTGTGTGTGTGTGGGCAAATCATCATCTTTCATTCTGAATTCCCCCTTTGAAAAATGGGAGTCAATGACATCTTTCTCATTAAATCTTTTGAATGAAGAATCATTTTCATCATGGATCAAATAAACAAAGGATCCATGTTTCATCTGTGAAATATACCTGCAGACAACAGTTTAGTAACCTTGGGTGATGTTTACACCAATACCAAATGTGACAGCTTTCAAAGCATTATGTATATTCTGAACGTTGTACATGTATAGCTGTGACAGCGTGTCAGTTATAATTCTTGTACCAACAACAAAAAGAGATTTATTTATAATCTTTCAAGTGTAGAATAAACTGGATAAATGCTCGAAAATAAAATGCTTCTCTTCTCATTCCTGTGGGCTGACGTGCGATACAAATAAAGTCAGAGGACATTTAATGCACAAGGGTATCCTCTTCTCCCCTTAATAGCTTGTATAATACTTTTTGCTAGGGTTAAACACAGATGAGAAGGAAATTCCTTACCCAACAAAAATTAAATGGAGCACAAATAGAGTTAACTTATGCCAAATCACTGGGGAAAGAAAAGGGAGGACTGTTATGTAGCTGGTAGTCATGTTTTCGTTGCACTTTTGTGCATTCCCTTGTGAATGTTTGTCTAGCTGTCTTGGTAATCAACACTATAAAGCCAGAAATGTAATTTTCTAAGATTTCATACATGCAGGTACATTCCAGAGCATTGCTCAGATGTATTTGGAAGGTATCATGAACCTTCCAAACAAATAGTGTGTGTCTGAGATAGAAAGTGAGTGTGTGTGTTTCTGATGGCAGTAATAGTAATAGTAATGCAACTAGTTAAAGGTAAAAACATCCTTAATTTGAGTCTGTCTTTTGCTGATTGCATTGGCACTTCCTTTTTTTTCCTCTCGTGGTTTATCATTGTTGTCTTCTTTTTTTAAAAAATGCTCATCGCAAAGGCATATTTCTATAGATATAATTTTGGGCATGACAAGCCGTCCACTCAGTCTTATGCTAAACAGTGACATCCGGAAAAGTGATGAACTCTGAAATCCCCGATCACTTTCACTAATTAATATAATTAATTAAAATTAGACTGTTCTCAGTCTCTGCTGAGTCTGCATTAGAGAGTTATGTGTAACTTGCTCTGAGCAAGGAAGTGTAGGATAGTTGTAACTGTTGTGTTATGAAATAACAAATGTCTAACTTTCATAGCTTTTGCATAACATTTTGGATTCAGCTATTTGTTCCAAATCTGAGAAGCCTCTAAACATATTTTGGGAATTTTTATGGCTGGAGTTACTTTTTGTGTGTGCACATTACATAACATCCATGGCACTCCGTCAGCAGAACTGAGAAGGGGCTGATTCCAGTGAAGCCTGTAGCCATTTACAAGACTTCCAAACATGCTCTGGTGAATTCCATATATCAAAACAGTCTTTGAGTGTGATGGAAGAGGTGCGAAACCATATGCAAGTGGAAATTCCTTCTCACCACTTTGGATTTTATGCAGTATCACCATGTATTCATATCTGATCATTTTTCCAGGGAAGTTGAAGATAGATACATCATGGATGGGAACATAGATGGAATCTGGAGGCTGGATCAAGACTTTCACTTGATCTGGCACAATGTGACATTGGGGGCAGGACAAGTGACATTGTTCTATTAAGACTGACATCATCCATTTTTCATGAAGGAATATGTGAGGAGCCATCTCTTCCAGTTAATAAATAATCTCATGTTGAACTTGTCAAACATCATGGATACAGTTGTGAGGAGCAGTAGTGAATTTGAGACCCTTGTTATTCTGGAGATGGGGAAACCACAGAACATGTTGCTCCTTTTATGGAGACATTCAAACCAGATTTATCTTCCCTCTGATCAGCAGATACCCTGGTCACTCGGCTATGCCCAAATGCTCCTTACAGGTGAACTGCCATTTACTATAGCACACGTGGCTAAGTTTTGTGCAGCAGCATGTAAGATTTGCCAGACCTTGATAGGACAAACTCCTGCTACATAGATGTATTTTAAATAATTTTAGATATATCAAATTCTATGCAATTTTAGATATCATCACATTTTTAGATGTTATCACGTTATGTAATTTTAGATACTACCTCACTTATAACTTAGACATAGATTGCTCCTTTTGGACTTTACTCATGGGTTCTAGTCAGGTTGTTTCATAGATGTATTTTAATTTTGTCTCAAATTTTATTCATTGATTTATTACATAGATGTATAAGTGCTCACAGATCACTCATGGACACATTTGTTGTACTGGTCTAAGATTGTAATAAACTGACTGACTGAGTTTGAGACAGGTAAATTGGTGTGAAGAAAAACTATAGTTCTCTCAGTCCTTTTTGATGAAGGCTAGTGAACCTGTGATGATTACATAAAAATTGTACCTATCATAGACAACATAGTTGTACTTTTCTTGAGGGGGTACATTTAACTTTTTGGTAGTATATAACAAGAAAGCTGCCTGTATGATTTATTATCTAATATACAGTACTTCACGGTACACCTGGAAGGTAGAGAACTGCTCCATTCATTCATGTTTGTTTCTTGACCATGATGCTCAATGATAATTGCGTATTAGTAGTTGAATACTGAATATCAGTATTGATGAATATCAGTAATGTTCCTCATTTTCCTCCCTTTATGGCTTGCTTATCCTTGAATCTTTAGCTGCTGTATGGAGGCTTGTATAGTATATAGCAATTTCCTCATCTCTTCAATCACATATACAGGTCTCCCCTACCCTGCCCCAAATCACAGAGCCATCTGCAAAGATTAGAATTTGTTGTGACCTGTGAGGGGCGGAAGGATAGATAGTTTGCACTGCAGGGCTTTGAAGTGTACGTTTGTCATTTTTAATTCCACTGTTGCCTTTAAAAAGAGAAAGAAAGGAAACACTGGCTTTATAAGAAGAATCACTTAATTTCCTCTCCCTCTTCTGTGAATTGGTGCAGAATGCAAGAATGGTGCCTCACTCCACCTCAGATGATGAAAAAGCCAGCAGTTTAAGACGTTAGATACCCACAAGTTCTATATTAATGTAATAGATATTTTCCCCAAAAGGGATTAATATAGCATTTTATTTTGATATTAACTTTCATTAAACTGGATTATTATCCCATTCCTAAAAATACCTGTTTATCTTCACTTACCTATAGGTCAATCTAAATAAGCGAGAAACCTGAGGCAATCTGCTTGAGATTTTGGGTAGCGTTTCCATATTACAAAAGAGAGAGAGAGAGAGAAAGAGAGAGAAGGGAGGGATGGAAGGAGGGAGAGAGAGAGAAAGAATGAAACTGTGTATTTTAGTGCTTAAAGTGCTGGACTAAGACCAGCAAGATCCAGGTTCTAGTTCTTCTGTAGGCACAGAAGCTGGCTGGGTGACTTTAGGCCAGTCACTTTCTGTCAGCCCTAAACTGGGCACTCAAAAAAACATCTATTTACAATCCACACTGGAATAGTGTGGTAGATTATGGCCCATGAACTCTAATGAAGAGGCCTGCCTCCTGATTTATTTGGGCTGATAATATATATTTAATAAGCCTTTACATATTAAAAACAAAAGAAAAAAAAAGCATTGTGCCCAGAAAGTGAAGGCTTCTAAATTATCAATTTACACAATTTACTTTTCTGTTTCTATGAATAAATGGGGGGGGGGGGGGGAGGGAACTTGAGGCAATATTCAGATTTAAACTTTTCCATCCAAAAAATGGTGGTACAGTCTTAAGAAGACAATAACACATGATTTTTGAACACATATACAATAGTATTCTGGGTAACATCCATAGAAAAGGGCTGCCCTATTGAACTAGTTTTAAATGTGTAAATTGCTTTCAGACAATAGCATTATGGTCCTTTCCAGCACCACATAATCAGTTGCCATGTGGAAATCCAAGCACCCCATTTGTTTATTTAATTGTTATTTATTATTATTTAATTGTTATTGTTATTTTTGGACGATTGTTTCACATACGATCCCTCAGTCTCAGTTGTGTAGCCTTTTGGTGGCCTTCTTGCTATTAAACTTTTATTAAGCCAAACACACCATTTTTAAATAAATACAAAAAGTGGGGGGGGGGGACCCAAATACCCAAACATAGGGAAAAAAGGGGGCAAAACTTCCAGTCCTGCTCTCTTATGGGCTGCTATACTTTTTTCCATGCCCTTCTGAAGCAGTGCTGGGTATAAAAAGGTTACTGTGACAAATGTAGCCTTCAGTATAATATTCCAACAAAAATCGCTAAGCTAGCCTTTACACAATCCCAGCAGATTAAAGCTTAATCCACTCAAATCACATGGATTGGTGGCTGGAGAGATCTCAGCCCAACTGAAGGGACTTCCTTGCACTTGATAGAAGGAGGTTCATAGGCTTGGAATGCTCTTTGACTCTAGGTCAGCAAGTGGCAAGGGGTGTCTATTTCCAGATACCAGTGAACCAGAAATTATACTCTTTGTGGGAGACATCTGATCTGGGTACCATTATCCATGCACTGGCGACCTCCTATTAGGATATTGTAACCCATTCTGTATGAGAATATCCTGGAAGGAAACCTAAAAATTGCAACTGGTTCAGAATGCGATGTCCACAGTTATGTAGGGGTGCTTAGTGTGTTCTGGCTGAACTGCACTGGCTCCTGGTAGATTTCCAAGTTAAATTCAAGGAATTTGTAACATAAATCCCTAAGTGGTTCTACCTACTGTACTTGAAGGAATGGTCTTCCCCATACATTGTATCATGGGAGTTATGATTAATGGCAAGGCTGTCCTACAAGGAGGCCACCTGGAATTTCCAAGGCCTGGGCATTCTTAGTAATGACCCCAGAGATATGGTATTTCCTCTCCCTAACAATTCTTTTCTTCAGCTTGTGTTAAGAAGAATTTAAAAACTTACTATTACATGTAATCTTTCCCCCCCATAGAATATCTATATTTTTCACAGATTTTTTGATGACGCTGTAATATGTTGTTCTTTGGATTATTTATTGCTTTTAATGCATAATGATATATGATATACTTATTTTTTTTTTATTGTTGATCATTGGTGAGTCCCATTCTAAACCCAACCAAAGGTTGAGTGGCCAAGAATCCACTCATCCATGAACCCATCCTGGACCCAGTCCTGTTACTTTTATTATATACTGTATATTGTAGCTCATATTTGGGAATACTGAGGAAAGCTTATTTCCCTATATCTATGTATTGTTCTCCAGATTTTCTAAGTTTTGATATAAGCAATCAGAAGTACTTTAAAGCAAAACAAATAATATTCCAAATAATTAGTAGATGAAAAGTTATGCAAGTTCAGTCACATGATGTAGGATTTCACACATCATTCTAAATAGTGGAAAAGAACATGAATCACCCCACTTTCCATATTAAATGAGATTTACAAAATCCATACCCTAATGTTCAATAAAGTGTGCATAGGCCTATAATTGCATTCATCTATCTATTTTTACTCTGCTAATAATTGTGGCAAAACCTGGGAGAGTTTTCAACAAGTTAGCACTTATCACAGATTGTACGCATAATAAGAGCAAGAACGGTTAAGCCACCTTATTATTTTATCAGTTGAGTATAAACTTCCTGCATTCTCAATGATGCTGCATCCCAGCTCCACAAAGAAAAGATTTATGCAATGCTGGCGTACCATACTTGGTAGGGATGACTGGAATCCTATGAATGAGACATTCTGGATCAGCTTCTAATGCCAGAGCATGGAAAAGATGCATCTTGTAGTGCAGTGACTATGGATGGAATTGTGAAATTCACAAATCAGACCCTAAATAGGGTTTCCTACAGCTTTGAATAGATTCCTTTATATTAGCAGTGTAGTCCTACTTATGGCATATAGATAACGCCACCCCCCTAAATAGATATAATAAACTATAGTATATGTAATGCACATTACAAACAATGGAACATGGTGCCCAACAACAGTGTTTAATTTTTTTCCCCACAAAGCAAACCATGCTCTTTTCTTTATTGGTAGCTGCTGATGTTCTTTTCTTATCTTTGTATCTTGATAACTGTTTTTGTAACATTAATTAAGGGCTTACAGTATAACAAAATCTTAAATTGGGGGTTTCAAACCCCCCAGCTCAGGGACTGCATGCAGTCCAGAACAATATTTTGTAGCCACTAAGCATAGCGCTTATCAATGTCAGCTCTTTATGTACCAAATAGAAGTGCTCTAACCACAGGACATATGCAGGAAGAGGAACTGTATGTTAGTGGTGGCCTGGCAGCTTATCTGAGACCAAGTAGTGAGGCCCCTGGAAAGTTGGCACTTCAAGGCCTCTCCTACCAAGCAGTGCCATCCTCCAAGGAGTCCTGCTCTTGCACTCTATGGAGGGCACTGCTTCTGCTTCTCCAAGGTAGCACTCCAGGCAGAGAGCTGATGCTTGGTCAGAGCAGTTGACTGGGGGTGGGACTGCCTAAGACAGTGTTGTCCAAACTTGGCCACTTTAAGATGAGTGGACTTCAACTCCCAGAATTCCCCAGCCAGCCATTCTGGGAGTTGAAGTCCACTCCTCTTAAAGTGGCCAAGTTTGGACAACACTGGCCTAAGAAAAGGAAGGAGGGGGCAGTCAAGAACAAGGCCTGGGTCTGGCTCCCTGCCTGGGAGGGAGGGGGGAGGGAGGGATACTGCCAGGGAAGGAGAGAAGAAAGAAGAGGTAGCAGTTGAGAAAAGATCAAATGTGAGAAAGATCTCAGTGCTCAGCAAGGGGAGAGATAGCTTGTTATGAGATAGGTATTTTAGATTATATAATCCTCTGTGCTCTTGATAAAAATATTACAAATGAACTCAGTAATCAAATCAAATATTGGTGTTCTGGTTAATGCAAAAAAGCTGCCAGCTAAGTGGCCAAAATGAAATGGCTGTTTTGTTGTTTGTTTCTCGAGTGGCTCTGTTTTACAGTAAATGTTTTCTTTTTAATTCAATAAATTAAATTTGTTTAATTACAAGTATGATGTTCTTCCTTTTTTACTTGCTACAGACTTTTGTATCAATGTATGAAAAGGTTTGATGCTGTGGCGCTTGAGCTAATGAGCTAGTCCTCAGTGGTACTTGTGACAATTTGAGTTTGAGAGAACACAATGCATTAATTGAGTCATATACAGCTGATCCTCCTGTTTCTATTTATTGGAGAGAAAGTATGTGGGATTCCCAATTCAGATTGAGACCATAAGAAAGCTTAACCCTTCATGTACAATTGTTTCATTTTCAAAAACCATATGTGCCCCCTAGCATTAAAACAAAGTCTATTAGATTTGATATACCAGCTGCTCAATGAAGAAGGTAATAGGTAACAAAAAACAAAACATATTAGATAACTCCAGTTTTGGTTCAGTCTTCTCCAACAAAAGGGGAAATTCTACAGCCAGTAATAAAGAGACTGATTTGTAAGCACCTTGCAAACAATATGATAATTTCCAGAAGTTAGTATAGATTTATTGAGAATAAATCATGCCAGACTAAACTTATGTCATTTTTGATAGGGTAACATATTTAACAGACTATGAGACTGCTGTAGACATCTGCTGGTCAGCAAAGCATTTGACAGAGTACCTCATGACATGCTGATTAGCAAGCTAGTTGAGTGTGGGCTGAATGGCATGACAATTAGCTGCCTCGAAAATCACACTCAAAGAGCGCTTCATCAGTATTTCTTCATCAAATTGGAGAGAGGTATAAAGTGGGGCACTACAAGGATCAGTCCTTGGTCCTCTGCTCTTCAATATTTCGATCACTGATTTGGATGAAGAGATGGAGTGAATGCTGATCAAATTTGCAGATGACACAAAATTGGATGGGGTGGCTAATACCCTAGAAAATAGAAATAAAATTCAAAATGATCTTGATAGGCTGAAAATAACATAATTAAATTTAACAATAGATAAGTGCCACATTCTTCACTTAGGAAACAAAAATCAAATGCAAAGATCCAGGTTGACTTTACCTGGATTAACAGCAATGCTTGAGGAAACAAAAAAAATGAATAGTAGTAGGTTACAAACTGAATATGAATCAGGAGTGTGAGACTGCAAAAAAAAAAAAAAGCAAGTGAATTTTAGGTTGCATCAACCGGAGTAAAGATTCCATGCTATACTGGAGTGGGCATGAATCTCAACCTGGAGTAGGCAGCTATATTACATCTAATAAATAAAAATAAAAAATATACTGTTTTGGTCAGTGTAATGTGTCCAACACTTTCAGAAGGATTCAGAGAAATTGCAGCAGATCCATAGTAGGTCAGAAGATGATCAGAGGATTAGAAAATAAGTCCTATTAAGAAAGATCAAAGGAGTGGCTATGTTTAGTCTTGAGAAAAGTTGACTGAGAATGCTATGATAGCATTCTGCACAGACCCAAAAGGATGTAACATAAAAGAAGGTCAAGACCTGTTTGTTTTTATTGCAGAGCGTGGGACACAGACTAATATAATTAAATTATAGGAAGGCAGCTTGTGCTTGAAGGTTAGAAAAGGTAAGAACAGTTTCACAGTGGAACCAGTTTTTATTTTATTTATTTATATATCAAATTTGTCACCACCCATCTTGTTGAAATGACTCTGGGTGGTTTACAAAGTGGTTAAAACCAATTAAAATTACAAAATACAATAATCTTAAATAAATAGAGAATAAATAGATCCAAAGATAGATGTTAAAACTGGTAGTCACTCAGGAAGCGTCATCAAGGTGCCAGCCACCCCCAGGATTGGGTAAGATTGTTGTCACCCCACTCAAGCTGGCAGAGCCAGGTCTTTAACCTGTTCTGGAAAGCCAGGATGGTAGGGGCTTGCTGCATTTCTGGGGGGAGAATATTCCAAAGTGCAGGGGCAATGGCCGAGAAGGCTCTCCTCCTGGGCCCCACCAGCTGACATTCTCTCTCTGATGGGGTCTGCAACATGCCCTTTCAGTTACTGAAAGAGGTAGTGATTCACCTTCATTGGAGTGTTCAAATCAAGTCAAGATAGTCCATGTGTCTGGAATGCTTAATTCAGATTCCAGCACTGATCAGAGAGCTAGAACTGGCAAACCAAATGATTCTTTCCAGCTCTATGATGTCATGATTTTATGATTCTAAAGGAGGGAAGGTTGAAGCCTATCTCCTCATCTGCAATTATTTCAGTTTTGGAAAGTAATACAGACAAGTCAACTATATGTGTATAATTAATATAACATGTAGTTTTGCCCTAATGTTTTGCTATATTCTGGCTGTTCTGACTGCAAATGTTGACACTGGCTAAACCATAGCTTGACAAGGAACGTGATCAAAATGTACAGGGTCAATATATCTTCTAATAAACAATACAAAAGGTCTGCTGCACCAGTCCAGTAGCCAATATAGCCACAGGCATCCACAGAGGGTAAAAGGGACAATTAATAATATATGCATTGGAAGACTGCAACACAAACTCTGCCCCTTATATACTTGCCTGCAGTGTGGTGATGCAGTTCTGAAAGGATGGAACTTGCATTGTGACATCATCATAAACTTTTCACCATTTTGGTGTTATCGTGGGTAGGAACTGATGCTATGAATCTAGTGCTCTGCTTCTAAACTAATTACAGGTAGAACATGAAGCCAGTGTGCTCCTCCACTGCTTGCTCCATCCTCAACAACATTCAGAAGCACTTCCTCTAAACAGGAAGATTAGTAGCTATTCATGTACCCATTCTACATAAATTTCTCTACTCCCATTTTTAAGAGCTCTCTGCAAATAACCAGGCTACACTGGCAGAGAAGGGTGGGGACCAGTAGACAGAATACCGCCAATGAAGTAGTTATGTCATGTGACATGTCACCTGCCATTCTCCACATAGTAGTGTGAGAGAATAGGATGAATAGCCATTCCTGCCATACTGTCTGTTTGTCACTCTCTCTATTGGCACCTTCTCCCCTTAAAGATAATTCACTATTGCAAGTGATGTGCAACACATCTTGTGGCGGTGAATTCCACGAGCAAACCATGGATTGTTTCAGAAAATATTTCATTTGATCTACTTTGAATTTCCAAATAACTGTCCAGGGGTCGACTCAGAGTTCTTGCATGATGGAAGTAGCAAAAATGTTCATAAAGATTATTTTATATTTTGAATGTTTTTATTTATTTTTTAGTCTGTAGTTTGGCTGGCATGGCATCTTCCACCTTCCTAAAATGCTCCTGTGTTTCTTGATTTATTTCACAGAGTAAGTCCCTCTTCATTTGCAAAGCAATAACCTATTACCATAACTAAACCTCCTATTGCACAGAGGCTCAGAAATAAAATAAAAAGATTAGCCAGTTATCTTATTTACATATATTGAATTGCAGTAATACAGCCCGATCTCTGCCTCTCATTTGATTCTAATTAAAGCGTAGCAGAGCAACTGAAATCCACACAAGAGCTTATTTTAATAGTCAAAGCTGGCAAAGTCCCAATATCACAATGTAGCAATTAACAGCACGGCTGTATTTGCTATTCATGGTTTGATGTAAAAACTTGTTTATTAAGATGGGCTTGAGGCACTGGTGTGCAATAGACCTGGATGTAATTAGATTCCAATTATTTGTCTGTTTCTGATATTGTAAACTGGCACTTAGTACATCAGTTAAATTGACACACTGAGCTGCATAGTTTACCCGGTAATTAAAACATGTTCTGTTAATTAGATGATGACCACTTTATTTCAGGGCTCTTGTGTTTGGGTTTTGTAGTGTGCTATGTTTGTATCATGAGCCACCAGACGCTACTCTAATGAGGCCTTGTTTTCTTTCAATTACCACCTGCTGTTCAAAAGCAAAGCTTGTTTTAACTAAACAAAATTAATGCTTGTCTCTCTTTGTAAGAACTTAAACGCACAACAAATTAATACGCTTATTATTGAAGTGCTGAGCTCTGGTTTTAAAGACTGAAGCGGCAATTAAAAGAAAGTTATAAACTGTTTTACAGTGCAGCATAAATATTGTTTATCATATCAGTTGGCATTACAAACCCCGAAATAATTGCAGCAGTTGGGGAAAGAAGAAGCATGCTAACTTAGTTAAGACAAATCTTTAAATTAGCAAATGGTAATTGAAAGAGACAAAAGGTAAACTTGCATTTTCCCTCACTGATGAATTTGATTAAGCGGCGCATTAGCAGCAAACAAATAGGAGCTAATAAATTAATGGGGGAGACTTAATAAAGAGATAAATTTCATTATAGTCTTGTCACGGGAAGCCCTTGAAGGGAAACTCCCCCCCCCCATCTCTCCCCAAACAAATCAACTCTAAATATGGAATGTGACTGATTTGCTTAGTTTCTAGTTTGATGGGCTTTGCATTTCGAATTTTGAAATTATGAGCCAAGGACAGCTTCTGATGACAGCTTGTGGGGACGTAGCTGTCTCAGGGAGCTTGCTGGATGATTTTGCATGTCACAGACTGCCTCATAGGGCCATTGTTTAGGATAACAAAATGAGGGCTTCAAGAGTTCAGAGTCCCACTTCAGCTAGTAAGGGGTTAAATATTTAAAGATAATTTGAAATACTATAAAATAAACAAAAATTGCATATTTTTCATTTGCCTGATTCCCCTCCTCCCCTTCCTCCCGAGAACTATTGGGCGGTCATGGTTATGAAATGATGTTAGTTGGAGGGCGAGGTTTCTCTGGGCTCCTCGCTGTTGCTGACCTTGTGTATTGCTTCTAAGTGTTGATGTTTTGTTTTGATTGTTTTACTTGATGCTACTTTGGCATTTTTTTAAGAAGGAAAAAAGAGATCATTAAAAGTTTAGAATGAAATGATGCAAGAAGAAAGAAAAGATATTTTAGCTACAGGAAAGTAATTGGAGGACAGCAGAGTGGATGGGCAAAACCTTATCCATTTATACCCATTCACCTTCACCCACTGTGATTCCAAAACTTTAGCAAAAGATTCCTTACTTGTATATCTTGGAATCACAATGGGTAGGTGAAGGTGAATGAGTATGAATGGGTGAGTCCTCACCATAGGACCAGCCCATCTACTCTGCTGTGCCCCCAATTCTCTGTGGACAGGGTAGCTTCCATTCTGAAAAGATTATTCTCCCTGTTCTAAAACAAGTTCAAAAATAGATGAGACTTCATGACAAGATTGCAAAGCCTCCTTTCTCCAAAGTGCAGATGTCAGGATTTGAGTGACATCCATTAAGGTTCTGTGTAGTATGAGATCAGATGGATTCATTCTTTCCAAGTTGATAATTGAATCAGCCAGGCATACATATACCATGTTCCTTTCCTGAGTATCACATCAAATTAAGATATTGATCTAAGGTTAGTGAAGCGTACTCAATAGTAACCGATGAGAAACAAAATGTCAGATGAAGATATGGCTCAACTGTTGCTAGAATATCCATGCTTTTAAATGATCAAACATCAAAGAAAGATGTCAAACTTTAAAAAGTTGGCTTTACCTTTGGGGAAAAAAATAACACTGGTAAATTAACCCCTAAGTTAGAATAAAACATGTTAATAGTACTATGAACCATTTCATTGACATAATGGCTCAGTTGCGATCCAGTTTATGTTTTTTTTTTAAGTATATGGGATAATATAGGATGAATGCACCTATATTGTAAAAAAATGCTACAGATGAGAATTACTTATCATCATGACTGGACAACTAATAGGTATCTGACATCCAAGTAGTTAACTGAATAAACGTCTTATAAGTGGGAAAACAGCTTTAGGCCTATAGCCTTGGCTCACAATGTAATAAGCTTTACCACTACAGCTTACAGGGAGAAAATCCTATTATGGAATATAAAATAAACATCCTGGTGTCCATGTAGCTTGCAAACACTATTGTAGCTGGCTACCCACATAAGTAGCCCTTTTCAAATATCACACTTATCCTGAGAACAGGAACGATCATGAAGCAGAGGGGCATATTTGGAGCAACCTCCAACATCTTCATTTCAACATCTGAAATTATTCTGGAGACCCTAAACTGAATGCAGAAAGGAGGGGAAAGAGCCTGTCCTAGGCATGCATGCTGTCTTATGCATCAACTTTCTGGGGCAAATCACTGAAAATTGGGAGCACATTTTTCCATTTTTTGACAGTAAACTAAACAGGAAAGAGTGCCAAGCCTTCAAATAGGCTTACCTTACTTAAAACAATCTTCTTTAGCTCCCCAGATTGAAAAAATCACACTCTTTCCATGACTTCCCCTTCTCACTGCAGGCCCCAGTCACCAGATATATTCCACCCCTTTGAATGCAGGTAGAAACCACAAAAAACCCCATATTGCATATTGGTTATATAACCCTACAGAAACCATTCTAATTCTTTAATTTTTGACTCTTAATATGTTTTAGAATTGAAGGATCAGTATGGACACCCTCAACAATAACCTCTCTTTAAGACCTGATGAAGAGCAATGGATAGCTGATTACTTCCTTGTTGCATGGTTTGAAAAAGAAAAAAGGTAAAATGTCTTAACTGCTACAGCTCGTCATTCTTCTTCCACTTGTTGAAGGGAACGACTGAAATCTGCATGCATAGCTGAAAGGAAGCTATTTTCAGGTGCTCTAAAAATGGATGGAAGCAATGAAACCTCTACCCTCTTTTTGCTGGGCACAATCTAGACAGAAGATAGTACAATTGCATTGTAACTACACACAGTAAAACCAGTGGAAATGGGACAGTGCTGCACCAGGTGTGCCCCCCACTTTCCAGCACACAATGCCCACTATGGATTCCTTCAGAAACCTGATCTACGATCTTCAGAGTTAATGCCATGAACCTTTCATCTTAGATATCTTATATATGTGTCTGTACACACACACACACACACACACACACACACACACAGTGCACTGAAAGTCAAGCCCCATAGGCAAATCACAATACGTTTTATTAATTGTTTTAATTTTTTTTTCCAGAGAAAGTGCTACTTCACTTAGGAATGTTCAAAGGTCATGCATCAAATGAGCAAAGAAGTGTTTAGAAGAAAATGACAACCAATTTGAACATTTTACATAATTTAACTAATAAATTGTCAATGGGGCCTGACTTTTGGTACACCCTGTATATTACAGAAACATCTTAAATCTTCTGTGACTCTTTCAAGGAAACTAAATCCTGGTTAAACACATTAAACCAAAAATTTCTCATTGCTCAGAAGTGAAATGCACGGGTAGAGCAATCTGTTGAAGAAATCTGCTTTATAACACTTACTTTGTAGATGTTATTATTTCTTTTAAACTTGAAGGGCTGTTTTAGTGAACTTTTCTTCTACGCAAGCAAATGTTTTTGCACTTAGTTCCCTTCTTTCCAAACTCTCAGGCTGTAGGGAACAAAGGTAACTTCACGGAGAAACAAAGACCATGTTGTAGGTCACAAAGAAATGAGCAAAGTAAAAAGTTATTTTGCTCCACTTCTAGATAGAAATATGGGGCTTGAGATAAAATAAAATGCTCGCTCCAGATAATGTTAGGCTTTGTCAGATCGCAAGCAATACACAAAGGGAATCTACCTTGGGCGATATGTACGTGTGTGTACTAAGTACCACTTCCCTGAGTCGTGTGATTTCCCTAAACTACCATATCCCAAATGCCTTATAAGGACATACGATTTCAGAATCTTTACTGTACTGAGCATGCTCAACTCAACAAAATTAAGCTTCTGTGGAAGCCTAAATACAGGTGGTGACTTTGAATACATAAATACAGACACCATTTTGCATACTCTTTGTCTTAATGCTGTATGTGCTTAGTAGGAGTTTGTTCTGACCCTCAGCATGCTAAATAAAGCTTTCCCTGGCCAGAAACTATTCTCTCCAGTTGTTCTATTAATTCTACAACAAATCAATGCTATGTTTGAAGCCTAATTTACTTTAACATCCGTTTTAGTAACATGCCATTTCATGGGGTCCTGTTTTTTTCTGAAACTCAGCAAAACCCCTCTTTGAAAAGGATGGGTTAGGAATAAGGGTCAAAGAAGTTAAGATACGACGTAAGTAAAAACATGTTTGGATGACATCCTTTTGTTGTTAAAAGGTATTCGTGTCCTCTTACTCCTATCCCATTATTTTCTTTTTGAAGCAATGTGTTCTTTGAATAGAAAGTTGTACCAGACAACTCTCCTGGAGTCTTAATTGAGGGGAAAAATAGAGAAGTTGAATCTGACATACAGCATCTGATTTGTATACCTTGGGGGTACATTTCTAAAGCAGCGGGGGGTGATTTAGCTGTGTAATTCCCACTGTTATTAACAGGAGGCATGTGGTTAAATCACTGAGGGCCATTTATTGAAAATGTGAACCCCTTAATGCTTCAACTGAATTTAATTTTTATTTGCAAATTGGCAAAATTAATTAAAATCTGTACAACCAACAGGAAATTATGGCTAAGTGCTATTTAGCAGGCTAATTCAAATATGATTCTAGAATTTGTGATAACACAACAATCAGATCTTTAGTAATGAACAGTTTGTAAGGTTTACCCCGTTTGTCTCAGAGAACTCTTGTGACACGTGTGTTCAGCAAAGACGTTTACTCAAGTGTAACATAAGTAAGTACAGACAAAGCCAGGGTTGGCTTGGCATAGCTTACATGGTATTTTATAGCTTCCCCGTTCCCACGCTTTACCCTTTGCTTAGTTACAGATTACCCACAGTAATCCCCCCTCGCCCAAATGGCAGATTCAGTCCGGTGCTTTTGTCTTTCTGATTGCAGTCTATGGGTTGTGCTGTTGTTGCCTTTGTTGGGTTTGCCTGTTTGCGCGCAAAGCCGGGAGTTGATTGCTTCACTTCCGAGCCTCTGCGCTTTCCTTTGTTTGCAGCGCCCGAGGGGAAGCTGCGCTGATACAAAGTATCCGCTTGTGGTTTGAGCCACCTGTCCAAAGTAATCAGCTCGCGGTTTCACTTCCCCTTTTTCTCTGCTTGCGCCTTGGCGGTGAAATTGACTTAGGCTAAGCTGACCGGTGCCTTTGCCGTGCCGTGCTGGCTGAATCTGACACAGTTTACTTCTCCTTCAGTTGATACCAGGTGAAGCTAACTACAAAAGCCACGTGCCACAGAGCTATGGTGACTCAGAGGCAAGGTTGACCCCAAGGGGCAAGAAAATGTGTATGCACAGGTGTATTTAACACATGATGGAAGAGATCCAATCTGTATATTACAATGTATTGTACCAGGGACTCTCGTTCCTCATTAAGGGTATGATAACATTAATGACATTCCTCAAACATAGTATTAAAAAAAGTATCTTGTAAAATACAGAGTTGCTTAAGTGTTGTTGCTGTCAAACATATGAGTATTTAGGAATAGTAAAGGGGAAGTAAAAAGATTCAAGGAGGACTAATAATTTTTATACAGGTACCTATCTACCTCTAGATTTGTAACCCAGCCCCCAAATGAAACTCTGAAAATACTTAAACCAAGTAAGAACAATTAACAATACTTTTGTATGTTTATTTAATATATTAATGAGTTGGATCCAGACTATGACTACTGCTTATTATTTTAATTTGAAGTTGTTTGTAAATATGCCTAAATCTGGATCCAACTTGGTGGTTTTACTCTTGTGTTCCTTGGATAGGTGATTTTGAGCAGTTTGTAGGCATAGTGTAGATAGATCTGTTCATATCTGTGTTGACTTCATCTGTCAGATGCATAGCAGCCTCTCAGCTGCACATTTTCTGGACCGTTCGAATTACTGTGCTAACTGAGAATCCTGGGAGTTCCTCCAACAGATGTGGACTAGCACACCAGGTCGGTGAGTACCAATCTAAATCCAGTGGAGTCTGACTTAAAACAAGATTCAGAACAGAAACGTATTTATTAGTTTTCTCTTATTGTGAATTTAGGCAGCCTTGAATAACAGTATCAAATGAAATACATTGAACTTTCAGAAATGGCTAAACCAAGCTTGAGGGAATCTTCTCAGGAAGAGCCTGAACAGTAACTTTGAATAATAAAAATAAAGACTACACAGAAGTGGGGACACCCTCCCCCCCCAACGAGATCCAGTGGGCCCTCTTCCTTTTGGCCTTCAGGAAGGCATTAAAAAGCTGGCTTTCCCTCCAGGCATTGGGATAGGGTAAGGCTGGAGCCCAAAGCTTGTGGTTTTTATGTATTGAGAAGTGATGGTTTAGGTCTCTGGGACTTGTTCTCTCCCCCCCCCCCCCCCCCAGAAATTAGTGTGTCTATGTGTGTCTGTATGTGTGTATTACTGTTACTCTGAGCTGCCCAGAGTTATGGTTCATAAGATGGACAGCCATATAAGTTTCTTAAACAAACAAACAAACAAACACTAAGTTTCGGAAAGATACGTATGTATAGATGGATTATATGTGGATACTATAGTTGGTTATTTTAATCCTTGTATATCACCCAGAGTCACAGTTGTGAGATGGGAAGCCATATGATAGATGATAGATAGATAGAGAGAGAGAGAGAGAGAGAGAGAGAGGAATGGATACCAATGGAATGACAATAACTAGATATTGTCCTAGTTTGTTGAGAAAGTCATGTGTTAACTGAAATGGGCAAGGATGTATATTGAGAAAGATAGCAAGGTTCTCATAATAAAGACATGTCATAGTTTACCATTCATATAAGACTCTGCTTTCAAATCAAAGATCCAACTGCACCAGTACCAGGAACCAGTACCAGTACCAGTATCAGCAAAAGGAACCAATCAGAAATTATAGAGCTTGCATGGATGCAGCATGATCTTATTGGTACCTAGCATCTTCACAAGCTGAACATTTTAAGAGAGACAGCTGAGAACGTTCATATTTGGAAGTTCACTGATAAGAGAATATCGCCTCGCCTCTTTCTTTCAACTGTGTATGTTTACGAATTGGGAAGAGAGTATCAATAATGAATTTATATCAAACAATCTTGTATGCAAAATCTACATTGCATTTTTCTTACATAGTAAGTGATTTTCTATTTAACTAATAATAATAATAAGCTGAAGAAACAGCGGACCACCTCGTTAGCTGCTGCAAGAAGATCGCACAGACTGACTACAAACAACGGCATGAGAAAGTAGCAACAATGGTGCATTGGAATATCTGCAAGAAATAGCATTTGCCTGCAAGCAAGAAGTGGTGGGACCACAAAACAGACAAAGTAATAGAAAATGCTAAAGTGCTCTGGGACTTTAGCATTCAAACAGACCAGCACCTGCCACACAACACCCCAGGCTTAACAATTGTTGATAAGAAAGACAAAAAAGTCTGGATAGTGGACATTGCAATACCTAGAGACAGCAGAATAGAAGAGAAAGAACTGGAGAAAATTACAAAATATAAAGACTGGGGGGGGCGGGGTGCAACATTTTACAATGGCTGGAAGTGCTTTACAGGCTGTAAAGGACCCTTTCTGAGGCCATCGTAACTTTGAACCATTGTTAAATGAATGGTTGTTAAGTGAGGACTACCTGTATAAAGTGTGTACATCTTCCCAAATTCATAACAGTTAGGCTTAATAGTAGCTTATGATGTCATTACCATCTCCTTCTATGTTACCTGGGAGGAATGGAATTTTGATAGATGCAGGGCCAAACTTTGGGCCAAAAATGACTTGTAGAATTAAGGCAGAGGGCCTCCCTTTTTTGCATTGGGTCACCAGTGTTAGAAGAATTGCTTCAGTGATCAAAGTTGAAACAATCCACAAAGCAAACAAGGCTTCCCACAGCCTAAACACACACCTCTTTGTCCCTCTCTTCATGCACAAACAAAAAAGGGAGAGAGAAAGACCCACATTCGTTGTGATTAAATTTCTTGCTTGCTTTTTAAAGAGAAGTGAGGAAAAAGTCTTGCAACAGTAACTTGCTTCTTACTTGCACGGTCATCAAATTTCCAGAAATGTGTGCACTACCTCTATCTATCTATCGTCTATCTATCTGTTGTGCCTCTGTTTGTCCAGTTGATCAGATCCTAAAGTTTTCAAGCAGAAATAAAATTCTCCTGACTTTGCCTCCGGTGTTGCATCAGGGCCATCTCTGTTGCTATACCTGCCTTTTGGAACAATGTCCCCACTGGAGATCTGTATGGCCCTCCTTGCCCTTAGCCTTGGGTTAGGATGTTTTGGGCAGACTTCTTTTAGTCAGGGGGGTGGGGTGATGTTGACATAAGTTATGTTGTTCCCTCACATCTCTGTTGTGTTTTATATAATGTACATGGTTTTACAGAGTTGGGCTACCTAGAAATATGACAAATAGATAAATGAAGTAATAAAAACTGCATCAATAGACAGGAACCTGATGTACCCAGAAACCTACCATGTGGCATTGAGCTTCCTATGAGGAAGAGTGGCAGCAAATGTTGATAAGCAACCTTTGCATGTACATATACTGTATGCGGCAATTTGCCTTCTCTTTAGGTCTGTCTAATTACATTCCAGGTAACCTGAGCAACACAGCAACAAAAGGAGAAGCTCATGGCCTTTTTGTTGTCTTTGGTAGTTGGGAGATACGGTCAATGCAAGTGCTCTTCTCTACTGCAATTATCTTTCCTTGGGGCAATAGTTGCCTCTCTCAGTCCTTGAAGACCAAAGGACTGTTGTACACCACCCCCACATTTCTACAATGGTCTTTTCTAGAGGAAATATTTGGAAGGCTGCCATATCGTATACTGGTGTAGGCTTTCATGGCTGGCATCAACGAAGCAGTGATGAGCTTTCGAGCCGAATGGGCAGGATCTGGTATTCTTCTGTTCTGACATTTTTCCAGCAGCTGCGGATGGCATCTTCAAGATTACCAGTTCCTGATTGGTCTGTCTTTGAGCCAGGCTGTAGTAACACCAAAAGCAGAACTGGTACCAACTGGATGAGGAACCAATCAGGAACCAGCTTTCTTGGACTCCCATGATGTGGGCCAATCAGAGATCAGCTTTCCAGGTTCAAATACAAGAGCCCAGGCAGCCCAGTTCAGTTGCCCATGAGCCTCCCAGAGGTACACCACTATGCAGCTCTCTCTGCCTCTGCATATGGCAGCCACAGCTTGTGGCAAAACATCAGAACAAAAGAAAACTAGGCCATGGCCATTGAGCCCAAAAGGTCATCACTGCTTCTTGGCTGCCATACAGGTCTTAAACAAAAGCATATTTAAATGTGGTCATGTGGTCACATGATGGCTGAAATTATTGTGGGCTATAATGGATAATAGCAAGTAGTTTCATTCCATGAGTAATAACAGGAAAGTATGGTTTTTTCTATATCATGCTTTAAATCAGGGATATGATTCTTTTATTTGACACTCAAGACACTTTGGACACATTGCTAACACGTGAAGTTATTTTGCAGCATTGTCTAAGATGAAACAAATAAATATGGTACTTGACACCAACATACTGTTATGCTTTTCATATATGATGTCTTGGCTCATGCATTATGAGGGACTTGTTGACAAACTCTGGAAATGGGAAAATATCAGCTGGATTAAAACTAGATAGTCAGTTTCTGGAATCCTTATATTTTGAAGAACATAAGATTACCTGCAAATCTTATACAGGGAGTAACTGTGTTAAGAACACCTGGCTTACAGATGACCCATAGTTAAGAACAGAGCCTACTGTAGCAAAATGTGAGTTAAATACACAATGGTTCAAGTTCATTACACAATATTACTTATACAGTATTATACAATAATACTGTTCTGGCTTACACACAAATTCAACTTAAGGACAGACCTTGGGAACGGAACTTGTTCTTAAACTGTGGACTACCTGTATGTTAGGGAATACACCTTGTATACTGAAATCAGCCCTACATATATTGCTACTCAAAAACAAAGCAGGAAATGAAGCTTATTCCTCCAGCAAGAGCCCCATTCCTTCAAACCAAGATCCACAGTGTACCAAGTCAGGCAGCCTATGAGCCAGAAATTCCCTCCACCCCTAGCAGTAAAAATAGAATAGTAACAAGTAACTAACAATTTGCTGCTGTTTCATAACACCCACAGAGCCTAGTGATACCAATCTCTCCTAAAATAGATTTTTTTTTTTACAATTCACTAGAATGTGAACCTTTTCAGAATTTTGACATCCTCAATATTTTCTAAAGATTATCTGTAGTAATTTTTATCTGTATTAATAAAATTCCCTTCAGTTTAACTATTTAAGTAAAATATAATTTATATGTTAGGATAGTTTGCCTAAGACTTGTTCTGTTTGTACAAATATAAATCAGGTCTTTCAAACAAGTTCCATGGATAGCAAAAAGAAGCTCATTGACAGGTATTTATGGTTTTTTGAGCAGACTATTGTATTATTCAGTACAATCTGTCATTCATATCTAATTCTAAGATAGATCTCTGATATTATATGACAAAATCCAATCATGGGCATAGCTGATATTTAGGTTTTAACTTTAGTCACAATTGAAGAAATCCTGAGCATTTCCATGATCTTTGCCTTTATCTCCTGGCATCGTGTTAGTGGAGTGAAACTGAGAACAGTATTTTCTATCCATCTCTCAGAAC
Source organism: Liasis olivaceus (assembly GCA_030867105.1). Taxonomy (NCBI): domain Eukaryota; kingdom Metazoa; phylum Chordata; class Lepidosauria; order Squamata; family Pythonidae; genus Liasis; species Liasis olivaceus. The sequence continues at coordinate 30,232,491 of CM061348.1, read as the reverse complement.
TGATGGAATAAGATTATATGGAGAGAACAGTGAATGGGGGCAATTTTGCCCAAGAGAGCTAAGTTATTGCATTCCCATGCAATATTCTGCATGGACATGTGGAAAAATCCCATAAGAATATTTTACTTGTTACAATGATTTCTATGTGTATGTGGAAATAATGTAATATTCCATCCATATGTAATAGATGAAAGGGACAGTTTTTAATGAATTTTGTCAGTCATAGTACATGGGCTGATACAGGGTCAGCTCAGTTTCCAGATGCTATCTTTTATTCTTTTGTTTGAACTATTAACAACAAGACCACTGCTTCAGGGTATTTTGTAGAACTAGATATAATTTAAATTCCACTAGCCAATATTAGCAATTTCCAAAATTACCAGTTTCCAACCCCACCCATCCAGTGTTCAACAGACAACTCAGAACCAGAAGGAAATCAGAAGCAGGGTCATTTCATCAGGACTTCTGAAAAAGCAGTTGCAATAGCCTTTTCCTTTCTCAGACATGTTTCCATTCCAGCTAGCAATTATAAGAACTTTAAGAAATGGCACTGGAACTCTTTCCCATCTTCATTCCCCATATCTTCCTTCCTTTTTGCTGTATCTTTTAGACCACGAGCTTGCAAACATGGATTTGCTCATTTTATTAGCTGCCTACAGGCTGCTCTGGTAGCTTTTTCAGCTGAAGAATGGGATAGAAATACTTTAAATAAACAAATAATAGGTGCAATTGCTAGGCTGCTGAAAGGGACAATTCAATGCAGAAGATACAAGGTACACAGCATCTGAGTAAATTAAATTGGGTGGTTTTCAGAAAGTTTGTGAAATGGCATGAACAATAAGGTAGAACCACGCTGTTGTTATTGTTGACAACATTTCACCTTGAATAGAAACTGATGATTGGCCAGTCATCGTTCAAGAGTGGTTGAACTCCATGTCCAGATGGCAGTTGTAAAAGATGACCTATTACCCATCTGTTTTTACTTTCCTGCTTTGAAGTAAGTCTTTTCTGAATAGCTGACTCTGCTACTCAGTCTATGCAAAGTAGTAAAAACAAATAAAATGAGAAAGCGAAGAAACGTTTGACTGCTTTGACGACTTGCTTTGCCATTGCTAAGGAAACCGCTCCCATGGTAACCGTGGTCACTACATCTGTCTCATTTTATCTCCAACTCTCACATACATTCCACCATGGAAAGCATATTAAAAGTAATAATACATAAGTAATTTAAATAGAAAAGATTAATAAGTGAGCAAATATTGTGTCCTTTTGTTAAGTTATTATTTTTAGACGCCTTTGCTATGATTATAGATAATTATTAGAAAGGCTGAACTTTGCTTCCTTTTATATGTCTACAGAATTATTAACTTTTAAACTGGAAAAATCGTGCCCTCTTCAAATTTCTGCTCCCTAGTTTTGAAATGTTGACTACTTATTTTTCATAATTGTATTTAAGTTTGTTGCAGCTGGACAACTTAATGGTATACTTGAATAATATTAGCAGTTTCTTATGACTGAGTAAGAGATGTCATTGATATATAAATTCTGTGGTTGACACACTCAGAAGATATATCTGCATTTCAAATTCACACTTAGAATTTGAGAGGTTCTCGGGATGCATTTACTAATTAATTGGTTAATTAACTTATTTTGATTTTTATACCATTTAAAAAAAAATATTTAGAGAAGTACAATGCAAAACCATAAAACATTACTTAAGTAAGCAGTACATTAAAACTAGAACTAAAGATTAGATTCCATATAGAAAATATGCTTTTTATCTTCTGGCATCATAAACAAGTTCATAAACTAATAAAATACTTTACATTTTAGCTATGCACAAAAAGGAAAGCAGTGATGAGGCCAGGCAACCTCCATTTAGTAAAGCACAGCATCCTTTTTTGATAGCTATTGCAGGCAGTGTGACATTTAAGACAATGGAACATGCTCTGAATCACCAGCGCCAATCAATAATCTTCCACCCACATTGTGGATGAATGAAAACTTCAAACCATCTTCAGAGATGTCCCATTACAGGAATTCAGTATAGAAGTGGCTAGGATAAGAATATCCAAGCCAAATCAAACATCTTAAAGTACCAGTGGGTGATGAGAAATTTATTGAGAGCCAGATCAGAATGGATCAGAATGGATTTCAATTTCAAATACTCAGGCTGGCAGGATCTATTTTGCTTTATTTTAGAACTGGAATTTGGTGCAGAAGACGTAAATGTACACAAAAGAATTCTGAGCCAAGAAATAACTTTTTCAGAATTCACCAAAGGCTTCTGGGGCTTTTAAAATGTCTATTCCTGCTTAGCCTAGTATGTCATCATTTCAGCAATGTTAACTTAGGGCAGATGGGAATGATTTTTCTCAGTATCTTTATGATTAAATAATCGGGAGTGAGAAATACTTGCTGAACTGATGCAAATTACCTGTAGATTTAGTTATGGTTCTAACTCCTTCTTTCCCATCCTTGAAACAGAGACATACCATCCAACTGGGATGTTATAAAGCAGCTTCAAGTGTTCCTACAGTACCTTCTACTTTTCCAATATTTTTTCAAGTAAATAGTTAAATTAAGCTTAGCATGGATTCTATTGAGTTCTCTCAACATTGCAATGTGTGTTACAATAAATTAAAATGTGACTCAGTATGACTAACATTTAACTATCAAGAGAAATGCAACCATATATCAGCTTCTCTAGCTTTGGTTATTTTTCTAAACGAATCATACCTAACAACAGTAATAACATCTCTGCATTGTAAGGACTCCATTCATACCACCATTTTGATTGACCATACTGGGCAGCATTTTCTACTTTTCTCCATTTTGGAAAAGGGACACTGAGTGAGTTTGGTGAAAATAGACAAACTGTTTATTATTATGTCAGCAGCAGCAAAGGGAGAATAGCAATATCATGGGACTTCAATTAAAAAGGAATCATCTTACTGAGGTGGAAAAATGTGAAAGATAATCAAAGAGAAGAGGACATGTTGACAAGCTCCAAATGAAGATAAAATACCTTGGAGAAAGTGAATTTTAACAGTGATCCAGGACCAGGTTTCAAGGCAGTAGTCAATAGTGGAACTCTTAAGATAGATGGGGCTGCTCAACTATGTGCATGGACTAAGAGCCTGGTGAAACAACTTTTGGAATACACATTTCAGGATCATGAACAGCTTTTCTACATGGGACATTCCTAAGGCTATGTCAGTGCTTGATTCCTATTCAAAACCATCCTATAAGTCTATCAACAGCCAATCATCTTGAAGTGGGGCCAGATTAGGGTCATGACTTGCCCAGGACTATCAGGCTGACATGACCCTATAATTTGTTTTCATCTTACAATCAAATGATTAACCATTTGCAGAAATACAAAAAGCATGACTAGTATCCAGTAGAGCTTGTGAACATGTTGCCAGGGTTAATAATAGATGGAACTATCAATACACTAGTTCTCTTCCCACCTTCCTTTCAAAGGCATTAAAGATGAATAAGCAAAACAGTACAATGATTTAGGAGTTAAGTAAACTGGATAATAGTATCTTACCTTGCTTCAGAAAGATGGTAATACTGCCATACCTAAGGAATCCTATGCTACGATTAGGCATCATATTCCTTGTGTCTCAGTTATTTAACAATTCCACCAAAAAACCCCTCTCTTCTCTCTGAACAATAGTGTTGAATGAAGAAATGTGGGGTGTCCATGTTAAAATAATTTGTAGAAGGAGTGTGAGCAATCCTAAGAGTATGTATTATGCTGAACTCAATAGGGTTTATTTTTAGGTAAGCATGCCCAGTATTGCATTCAAAATAAATGTTGCACGTATCAGGTTCTAACTAATGGTTCTTTGGGTTCCAAACAAAGGAAAAAAAATAGATCTTGTGAGTGTGAAGTTGGGCCAGAGGTATCCTAAAAACATCAATTTATTACTGTCTTGTTTTTCTTGAAATTTGGGTGGCCTGGATGGGAGATAAGGCTATTGCGCTCTTTATTTATTTATTTATTTTTTCCTGCTTCAGGGTTTCACCAATAAATTGTACTGTTAGTGTCCACTGCATTCACCCAGAATGCCTATGCTAGAAAAATGCTTCATTGGGTTTACATACTTCCTGCATTGTACTCAGAATTAAGTCCTATTAAGTCCAATTACATCTACTACCAGGTAAGTGTGAGCAGGACTGCTTTGAATCAATTTCAGTATGGCCTAACTCTGTTAATATATTTCTTGCATTGTGCATTAACAAGATTTGGTGGGAGAGAAACAACTTTTTAATCCAATCTCCTACCTCGAAAGGGTATGTTAAAATTCACTTTAAAAACAATTAGCTCTCCATTTCTGCTGCTTACTTCAATCAGCAAGGATGCATTTCTTTTAAAAGATATAATACCCAGTCACAGCTGGTCCAACAAAAACAATTGAAAAAAAAATTAAAACAATTTGTTTACGATGTTGGGGATGATAGGGCCTACAGTGACTGAATATTATACCTTTTTAATATGCAGCCTGGATGCATTTTAGGCTCTTTTAATCTGCACGTATATGAATAGCATGCACCATGTTAGTAGGGAAGGACAGCCACAGGACCAAAGACACTCTTTCCATGCCACCTTCTTCCCTAATACCACATCATATTTATCACTGCAACATCCCTGCTGAGAGGAAAGGCAACAATGATGGTAGTAGAAACATGTTTGCCACACACATGGAAGACACCTGCTTTCAGCACCCAACATGTCACAAAGAACAAAGAAAAGGGTCGGCTCACTCACTCATACCTCCTTTCAGCCCATGGCCCCGCTTCATTGAGCTAAATGTCAGAAGAAAGTATGGTATCTTGAATCTGAGGTTGGTGCAGTGAACTTAACCATGTCTCCTAAAATCTAAACATGGATGGCAACAGCATGATACAGAATAGAAAAGTAGTCCAGTATCAACAGTGAGGGGAGGGGAGGGGGGCTGATGCACACTTCCCTTGAAAGTGGGAACTCATCGGAGATGAGGTGCCAGTGCCTGAATGGAACCAGCTGCAGGTCTGCTTGTTTTGTGTCCTGCAATGTGCAACCAATTCTGGCCTCCCATGCAGAACTAGTAGAAGGATTATGAGAATTGGGGAGCTTGATTCAGGCAGCTCGGCTTCAAATACTTAGTCAGTGAGATTATACTCGATATGTGAGAACTGGAAAGAGAAAACAATAAATGTCAAATTCATGGGAATACAGTGTTATTAAATTAGTGATTCTTTGTAGTACTTTTTTAAAAATTCCAGAAACTGGCTTTTCAATAGCGTATGCAGAACCTATACCAGAAAAACAGAGGATGTTTTCTGAGCTGTGAGCCAAATTCTGCACTTAGATATAGGCCTGAATGTTGACAAGGGGAAGAAAAGGCTATTACCATAATGGAAAGCAGATACCTTTCTCCTGCTCAGAGCTCTCAGTTTTCAGAACAAAATACGTTCTAAAGTTAACTCTGAGTTCATGTTTAATTTGAACATGCCTTGTCCTGAGCACCCAGTGGCGAGCAGATCATCTGGCTGTAACTAGTCCTATCAGTTGCTTAGGGGGGAAAGAGGCACAATATGTTCTTGTCTAATGGGAGATTTAGGTTGGCTACCAACACAATAGGATGTTTATAAAGCAAACAGAATGTGGATGTTGGCCATGTTGATTAAAATTTGCAAGATCTGTGCACCAAAAATCACATGCTCTCTGGACCCATCTCCTTCAAATGGGTATGCCCAGGAGAAATACAAAAGTGTAAACATGGATGCCTGGGTTAACTTATTCCTAAAAGAGATACTGAAATGCCAGTTTTTAGGGGTTGATACTGCTTAATAGCAAAGGCAGCACTCACAACTGTGACCTCAAGGAGTTAAACTTTAGAATGAATTACCTAAATTAATTCAACAGCCACAATAAACAGACTAAATAGTATTTCAGCATTTTCTTGGAATATGATGATTTTGTAAGGATGATTCCAAATCTGCTTCTGAAATAAACAGAATTGGACAGGAATCATTTTTGTAAGATAAAAGAACCCTTAGTGGTGGAGATAAAATGTTGTTACACACAAAGCAACAATTTGAATCTGAATCTTTATTATCAGTGTGAGCAGATGCACTCATGAGAACAAAATGACATGCACACAGACACAGAGATGAGGACGTATTTAGGTTTGGAAAGCTAGATTCTGTTTTTCTTTCTCTTTACAATACTTTCTGAAGCACCCTTATTGACAGAAGAAGGTGATATGGGATAGTTTTGTGCAACTAATTTTTTTCAACTGTCATCAGTAGCTTGAGTAAAACATACCTAAGAGAACTTGTTCTCCCAATGAGCTTTGAACAAGATTGTCTTCTTAAGTTTCTTGAAATATTGATAACATGTGGTGACCTACCCACAAGCATAGACATCCCTCGCCTTGTGATTTTAGCAGACGGGGTTAAGTCAGCTGAATGTTGAGCCTTCAGCATCTGTTTTGCTTTAATTTTGAAAATCATGTTTTAATTGGACTACATTTCTCTTCTGGTAGAGGTCTCAAATTTTCTTCACAATTCAAGTATGCTCCCCCCATCCCCATTTCTATTCAGCATAATACTTTCTGGCACTCAGAATTAACGTTTAATTTGAACTTTTACATGAATTGGAGCACCTGCTGTGATACCAAATGAAATCTTGATTTCAAATGCCAAGAGAGAAGTCAACAAACAGTGATGGACTGCTGGCAACTGGCTAAAAAATACAATAGAATGGTGCGCATTAAAGTTGTTTGACTGTTGATTTAATGAGGTGAATCCTGCAACCACATGTATATTGACGATGGCTTGAACACTGCATAGATTTTAAAGAACATGTTGGCTCATTTTCTTCTGAAACTGAAGACTTTGTTTATCATACTACTGATATTTATGGTGGAAAGAGAGAGAGAAAGGTAATACAAAGTTCTAAAATCATGACCTTTCCCCCCCTAAACTAATAGCAGACACATGTTTTCAATATATAGCTATAAATTAGGACCTTATATAACAGCTACCTATGTGTGAATTTATGCAAATCAACATGATAGTGGTTAGATCTGGGATGGTCAATTCACATTATTTGGCCTGCAAGGAATTAAGGAGCTTTTCCTCATGGCTTTTCCTTAACCTGTATTCTTTTCACCCTTGTATTGGCTGGGAAACTTTGCTGGCTTAGCTTTCTTCTGCTTTAGTTACAAGGCTAAAGA